>CM047882.1:6834464-6959464 GCA_026212405.1 Petrea volubilis | reverse complement strand
CCATTGAAAAAAATGACTTGATTGTATTTTGATCCCCTTGTGGCTTTAGAAATCAAACTTTTTCAAATTATTTTTTTTCAATTTTTCCAAATCCAACTTTTCCAACTGTTCCAAATTCTAAACCTACAAGGGGGTCAAATTACAATTTTTTTCAAAAGAAATCATTAATTGTATACATATAGTGAACCAGTCATGAATACATAAATTTAGTAATAATGGTAACTTTAAATAACTTGACGTTATTGTGATTTAGTGCTTAAATATAGAGTAAATTACGGTAAATCCCCCGACGTTTGAGTTCGATTGCACTTCACCCTCCAACCTTTGCATTTGAGCGGAATCACTCCCCAACCTTTATAAGTTGTACACTGATACCCCTCTAAATACTATTCTGGCAGAATCTGTGGGAATATTCCGTCCACCTTATTGCACGTGCCCCCCAACGTTTGACCTCGATTGCACTTCACCCCCCAACCTTTGCATTTGAGCCCCCCTTTTTCCTTCAATGCTTCATCTTCTTCCTTTTTCAATTTTTCACACCTGCCGCTATGATTAAAAGTTTTTCCGCAGTCAATGTTCCAACTCCACATGTACGACATTGGCACAGGACGTCTGACCCGTTGGTATTCTGCCACATTTTCGTTATTTTGGCTAAAACGGCCTTCGCGGCCTTGATCTCCTCTAGAGATTTCATTAGGGTTTTTGTTTTTGTGTGAAGCATGTGTGTGATTGTGTTTGAGAATGTGTGTGTGTGTGTATGTGTATATATATATATGTAATTTAGAATTATTTTAAGGGAAAATTCCTAAATACCCCCCTGTGGTTTCGAAAACTGGCAGAAAACCCCCTGTAGTTTATAAATATGCAAAAAACCCCCTGTGTTTTTCTAAATCCTGCACACTCTCCCCCTCCGTTAGTTCATGATTGACGGCGTTAAATTTATACTGAGATGCCCGTTGTGCCCCTATCAATAAGAGCTGTTGGATCTTAACTTAAAAAATGAACGGCTCAGATTGATTCTTGAATATAAAAATATAATACTTAAGTAAAAATTATAAATTAAATATATATAATATAAACCTCCTCTCTCTTGAATATGAATTGTCTCTTCTTCTCCCTACTCCTCTCTCTCTCTCTCTCTCTCTGTGAAGCTGCTGTTGCCCTGCTGTGAAGCTGCCGTCGCCGTCTCTCCCACCATCTTCTTCCTCGAGCCGCCGTCGCCGTCATCTCGCCCACCATCTTCTTCCTTGAGCAACTGTCGTCTTGCCCTTCCGCCCTGTTGTGTAGCCCCCGCCGCCACCACCATCGTCTCGCCCACCATCTTCTTCCTCGAGCCGCCATTGTCTCACTCCATCCCTTGCCACCGTCGTCATCACCATGACCCACCATCTTCTTCCTTGGGCCGCCGTCGTCGCCTCCCTAACCCTAGATCTACTTCTTCCTTGTTGTTGTTGTTGCTGTGTGCGTGTGTGATGGGGAAAGAAGGTGGAGATTGGGCTAGGGTTTGGGGCGACGACGACGGATTAGGGTTTGGGGCGACGGCGGCGGACCAGGGTTTGGGGTGACGGCGGCATGCAGATGGGGCTAGGGTTTGGGGTGGCAGTGGCGTGCAGATGGGGCTAGGGTTTGATTGACAAACATTGACAGCGGTGGGCTAGGGTTTGAGCGGCGTTGACGGCGGGCTAGGGTTTCGGAGGAGAAGAAGATGACTAAAAAAAAAACTTTAAAAAAATTAATAAATTATTTAGTGTTATTATAAAGTTATTAAAAATACTTGAATATTCATATTTTTCTTCAAAAAAATTGAATGTATTTTTTAAAATATTATTTTTATTATTTTAATAAGAATTTTCTACATATATAATAATAATAACAATAGTAATAATAATAATAATAATTTGAATAAATAAAAATATAATTAAGAAAATTAAAAGGGTTGATTTGCAATTTTAAAGTTTAAAATAAAAAGATAAGGGCTAAATTGAAAATTAAACAAATAAAAGTGATTTATTTGTCATATTAGATAATGATATTTAAATATATAAGTGTGAGGGTATATTTGTCAATTTACTTACAAAAAGTGCAAAAAATCATTAATTTTCGCACGCCAGGCGCATGTAACACAATCGCCGGTATCTTCTGACGGAAAGGGGGTTTGGCACAGGGTATAAGAAAACACGGGGGGTTTTTGCATATTTATAAACCACAGGGAGTTTTCTGCCAGTTTTCGAAACCACAGGGGGGTATTTAGGAATTTTCCCTTATTTTAATTCATTTGTTGGGCTTTGTAGTTAGCTTGATTCTAGTTGCACCCCCTAGTACTATTGTGTATAATAAAATATTTTGGGTTTTTATTTTTAGTAATATATATATATATAAATGTATATACAACAATTTTATTTGAATGTCTATACTATATATTAAGTATTAATGGTGTGTAATTGTGGTGTTTATAAAATACTTTTCTCTTATTTATTTTTTTTTCTCTCCAACAACATTTAATAATTATATCATAAATAAATTAAAAGATAATAGAAATAACAATAGTTAAGAAATATGTGTATTTGCAAAGAATATAGCTTAAAATTAATTTTATATTATTAAAAGCTAACTACATGGTTATATTATCTCAATTTTGTGCTTCATACGTGTCGAATGTGCCGATACACTAATATAAATTAAACCTAAAACTAAAAAATAACAACTCGAGCCAGTTTTTATACTATTAAAATTGACGCCACAGTTTGTAGGAATACTTCCCACCCAATCACATCAATTATCCCAGTGCGAAGTTATGGGCTGAACATTATATGCATTAGATATGAACCTATCGTTCTGCTTTTCGTTTGTGTGTGTGTGTGGGTGGGTCGGTATACTTTCATCTTATATTATCTCAAGCTTAATTTCTATAACTTTAAATTAAAGAGATTTAAGTGCTATGAACATTTTCTTTGGCAACAATGTAAAATTGGCTTTTGTAATTATTTTTTAGCAATCATATTTGATTGGTCGCTATAAATATATGGTTACCAACCAGATTGGTTGTTTGTTAATGACCAACTTAAAATACTTATAACAACCACTCAATATTTGGTTGTTACTTAGTTTCAATTGATATCTATGTACAGCGACTGTGCAAATTCATGTTAAAAATTCCAATTTTCGTTGTTAAATTACTGCCAATGACTCGTCAAATTTTAGTGATTATTTATAGCTACCAAATATTGATTGGCTGCAAAAGAATATGCGCAACTTAACTCCAGCAACCAAATAATTCTTGGGCACTGAATGTGTACATTTTGCAATCATTTCATAACTGTCGTGAAAAATTTTGTTGCTAAAACCATGTTTTCTTGTAGTAAAGGATTTTATGGTTAATTTAATATTTAATATCAAGTTGTTCCGATGCATTGAGTTTTGAATAATCCAGAGTTTGCAGCATACATATCATTTGTGCAAATATGTGAGTTAGTTATTTGTAGCTACATATTTATATCGTGAGCTTACTTGTATAGGATTAATGCCTTTAGCCTTCATTAGTTGACCTTATATAAAAGCCCCTGTAACAGCGGACGGGATCCCCTACCCCAAAACGATACCCCATCTCATGTCCCATATTCTAGATTCGTGACACGTGTAAATCTTCAAGATTTACTTAACGGCAGATTTTTTAGTTATGTTAATTATATTTTTTTCATTATCTTTTTAGTTATGTTAATTATATTTTTTCCATTATCTCAACTGATAAGTAAATCTTGAAGATTTACACGTGTCAGGAATCTAGAATATAGGACATGAGATGGGGCATCGTTTTGGGTAGGGGATCCCGTCCGCTGTAACAGACTTTAGTTTGTGAATCTGCTCTATCAATGGAAAATCTCCAGTTAAACTCTTTTTCTTCTTCGTGTATTTTTCAAGTTCCTCACATGGTATCCAGAGCAAATTGCGATCCTGACTTGATTGCGCTAGCTTAATACCTCCATTGATTGCATTCCTAATTGATCTCAGCCTCACTTTTACGTGTTTACACAACCTTAGAATTTTACAGTTCTTGAGCCTTCAATCAAGCTTTTGCATGGCTGATAACCAAGTCATGTTTCAGATTGAAAAAACTCCTTTGCAAATCTCTCTTGTAATCAATCTGCACATTGTGGTAAAACAAATGTGTCACAGTTGTGGCATCAAAGATTGGGACACAATTGAATATTTGCCATGAAACACTTGTCTTTTATTCCTTCTGATACTACTGCAATGCCAGATTTATGTGAAATTTGTCATTTCTCGAAACAACATTGTTTTCCTTTTCCTAGAAGTTCCATCCACCAATCTAAACACATTTTGGGGCTTATTCATATTGACATTTGGGGCCCTGACAAGGAACCTGCTCTTAGTGGTGCACATTATTTCTTCACCACTGTTGATGATTTTAGCAGAGCCACTTGGATTTATTTGATGATTCACAAACACTCAGCTCCCTCACTTCTGTTGAACTTCATAAATATGGTGTCGACACAATTAGATTATTCAGTTAAAATTGTAAGATCTGGCAATTGGACAGAATTCCTTAGTCAAGAATGTCAGCAGATTTTTCATTCCAAAGGCATTATTCATCAAACTTCTTGTATTCATACACCTCAACAAAATGGAGTGGTTGAGAGGAAGCACAAACACCTTCTTCAAATTGCTAGAGCATTAATGCTTCAATCTGGTTTACCATCCAGATTTTGGGGTGAGTCCATCCTTACTGCAGCTTATTTGATAAATAGGACACCTTGTTCAGTTTTGAATTGGAAGACACCTTCAAGCAACAAAGCTTATAAGCTTTATGATTTGAACAATCAGAAGTTATTTGCCTCTGGGGATGCCAAGTTTTATGAAACAATTTTTCCTTTCAACTCCTCTTCCTCTTCTAGTTCTATTCCTTCTTTGCCTTGTTCAGTTGATGATATCCCACATCCTCTTGACACTTTAGATTCTCCTTCCCTTCTTGATCAAGATCAAGTTCCTCCTCCTCCACCTCCTTCAAGAATCAGCACTAGATCAAAGAGACAGCCAACATGGATGCAAGACTTTGTCTGCTCCTCCATCCCTCATACTCAAGCCAATCTCAGCCGTGATCCTTCTTCTTCCGTAGTTTACTCTTCTTCTCATTTGGCATTTCTTGCAAATGTATCCAGTCCCTGAACCTACTTGTTACAAACAAGCTATTAAGCATCCTGAATGGATCGAGGCTATGGATGCAGAGCTTGCTGCCTTGAAATCCAATGATACTTGGAAAATAAGAGTTTTACCCCCGGTAAAGTATCTATTGGTTCTAAATGGGTCTGCAGGGTTAAATTCTATCCGGATGGAAAAGTTGAAAGATACAAGGCTCGGCTAGTGGCTGAGGGATTTAATCAGGTTCATGGTATAGACTATTTTCAAAGATTTTCCCCGGTTGTTAAATTGGTGACTGTCAGAATGTTCATTGCCATTGCAACAGCTTCTTCTTAGCCGGTTCATCAACTGAATATCAATAATGCCTTTCTTCATGGATTCTTAGATGAAGTCTGTTTCACCCCACCAGAAGGGTACTCTTGGCTAAACCAGGTCAGGTATGCAAACTGAAGAGGTCTCGTTATGGTTTGAAACAAGCTTCTATGCAATAGAACTCTGAACTTACCAAGCAGCTTGTTAACTTTGGATTTAGTCAATCTTCCAATGACCACTATTTATTTTTGAAGGTTACATGGTCCTCTTTTATGGCTTTATTAGTTTATGTGGATGATGTATTGATCACTGGATCAAAATTCTGATGAGATTGTTTCGTTAAATAATTTTTGGATGATCAGTTTACTATTAAGGATTTGGGATTTGCAAAGTATTTTCTGGGCTTAGATATTGCTAGATCAGATCAGGGAACTTTTATTTCTCAATGAAAGTACGTCTTGGATATTCTTGATGATATTGGTGTTGCTATTCTCAAGGCTACTCCTACTCCTACTCCTCTTCCAAGGGGATTTGATTTGCACGGCTCCACCAGTCCCTCCTATTCTAATCCCGAAGATTTTAGATGATTGGTTGGGCGCCTGCTCCACCTACCATTGTCCGGGCTTGACAGCAGCTTTGCAGTTCATCAAGTCAGCCAATTGTCACATTTCCCACTTGCTCACTGGAATGTGGCCTTTCACATATTCTAATGCCGATTGGGGGGCCTGTTCAATCACTAGAATCACTAGAAAGTCAGTTATTGGGTAATGTGTATTTCTTGGATGAGCCCTTATTTTCTTGAAAGAGTAAGAAGCAAATCACAGTTTCTAAGTCATCTTGCAAAGCTGAATAACGCAGCATGGCAACCACGGTTTGTGAGTTGCAGTGGGTTTCATATCTTCTCTCTGACTTTCATATTCCTTTACAATTGCCTATTCCTCTATGATGTGACCACAATTAGGCCATTTACATAACAGAAAATCTTGTTTTTCTTGAACGAACCATGCATCTCGATATCAACTGCCATATAGTCAGAAACATGTTCAAAAAAGGCTTTATCTAACCTTGCCGTATCTCTACTGCCTCACAAATTGCAGATTTCTACCCCAAAGTTCTTCCCGGACCAGCATTCAAGGCTTTGATTTGAGTTGGGCTTGGTTTTTCATTTGTACACGATTAATGTCTTTAGCCTTCATTACTTGACCTTACATAAAGGGCCCCGTAACAGACTTTAACTTGTGAATTTGCTATATTAATGGAAAATCTCCAGTTAAAACTCTTTTTCTTGTCTGCGTTTTTTTCAAGTTTCTCATAATTGTATACCATTCGCCAGGTACAAAAGTTTAATGAACAAATCCCGAACATGAGCTCTTTTATTTTTATAATTGAAATTTTTTTGGTTTAAATGATTTAATTATGATTAAATTTTACATTTAAATATCACTAATGTTTAAGAGTATAAATTATATCCAAATCATTCATAATCAAATTATTCACAATTCTAATCATAAAAGAAATCGAACCCTAATGTATACAAGCCCGATTAGAAGGAAATTTATGTGGATAATGCCTAAGTAAATTTAAAATTAGATGTATGTATATGTGTGTGTATATCTACATAACAAAGTAAAATTTCCTCGATGTCTTCTAATGTAGAGTCCATCTAAGAGCCATCATTATTAGGAGGCCATTCATGATTTATGAATTAAAATGGAGACCCACAACTTGAAATGTTACATTTTGTTATATTCATATGGGTGAGCGACAATAATATCACACTCATGATGCGGATTGCGGGCCTCTGTATAGATAATAATACATGACCTGCGTGGATATGCTAAAAATATCATAGTTTGGGGTCTGGAAAAGAAGGTGGCCAATAAAATCATTAAACAAATGGTCTCCGCCCTAAATAAGAGTGCGAACTCCTTTTTGTCTTTGCCCAGTTGCAAGATTTTTGGTACTTTATTATTTCTGAATATTCTTTTCCCAGTTATTAAACGCCAAAAAATCACTCGTGTCGCTCAAATGATATTTTTATAAAAAGAAAGGCCACTCGTGGCTACGTAAATCGAGATTCGTTAGACGATTGTTACATCTCACTCATTGTCACATCTCAACATACGAAGAGATGGGTAACAATAGTCATCCTCTCCAAATTTAAGTGAAATTTTTTATTTAAATTTGATTTAATCGCACTCAATAAATTATATATTAAATTTAAAATACTATTATACACGTGGGATGCTTTCGCCTCATATCCATTGATCAAGCAGCGATATATTTCAACCCAACTCGTGCAATTTGCTCCGCCAAATGAAGACCTAATGGATCAACAAGTCAATATTTGGTTTGGCAAAACAACCAACAAAACCCCCAGATTGAGATAAAAATAAAAGAAACAAAACTGCCGACACGGCAGTTTGGGAGCCTTCCAAAGTTGGTATATGTATGGAATTTATGTTATTAATACGACGCATAGGGGTCTAGTAATAATTTTGATATGTGGTGTCTTCTAATCTTTTATTTGTCTCCTCTCTCATCTATGTCTTCCACACTAATTATCGTATGTTCTTTTTTTATGTGTGTGTGTATAAAATAATTAATATATACATATATATGTGTATAAAATTTAGTAAGTATTTTATATTTAAATTCAAATATGTAATAAAATTATGTTTATTTTTTATTTCGTACTTACATCATCTGAGTGTTCCTAATAACTACTGATTTCTATTACCCCTGCCATACAGGCAACAAATAAACAATGAAAGAAAGAAAAGAGGAAAGTAGTTGACATGGCAGGACGTGGGATAATCGAACACCTAAGGGCTTTGGTTTGGTAGAACGACATTTTCATTTGTGATTAATGTAATCAAATCTAAATTTTTTGGACCATATGATGATTTATAATGTTGAAATCTTCTGTTTTCTTTTATTTGTTTTCTCTTAATTTTTATTGATGCAACCACCCGACTATCGAAGAATTATTGTTAGATATATATGGTGAGTGTTGATTTTAACATTTATTTCGGCCATACAAGAATTACAAGAGCACAATGCAATTAAACGGATTGTTTTCTACTCATAAAAGATTTTGGGCATTCACATATATTATAATAACAATAATAGGTATATGTTTAGGGAAGGAGTACATCGATCTATACTATTATATAATTTGAAAAAGTTTTTTTTTTGACTAAAATATATAATTTTGATCAAATTCTCAATTCTTATAATTTTGACGTAATTTTAATTGTTTATGATTAATTATTTGATTGGTTTGCATTAATTATAAAATTTTTTACTTTCTCTCCAAATCATTCAATTCCACACAAACTATGATTTTTAATGAAATAAAGACAAAAGGATGATATTGCCCCTCCTTTTATATTTGAATATATTAAATCAAATGTACAAATACCACTATATAGACACGAAAAAATGCATACGCAAAATGATTTTCAAAATGCTATAATTATAAAGATTTTAATCTATTACATAAATTGAAAAATTATTAAAACAAATATAAATTATAGAATTGTTCCAAGCTCCTTCATGCAATAGTTTAAAAAGTTCATAATTATATTATTTTAAAAATAATTATTCACGTGCAAAACACAAGCATTTTTCTAATATGAATATATATTAATTAGTGATATTGAAATATATACCTTATTGATAATATTATATCTCTAAAATGATATCGGGCGTAGCACAAGTTCTACGCTAGTATTATTATACACGTTGTAGAAATAATTAGATAAAAGAGTGGGCAGGTTTAGTAGTATGTATGCCAATCTCCATTCAATTTATATAATACCCTCAAATTAAATTCTTTTATTCTTTTTTCTCATGAAAATGATCCTTCATCAAACAAAAATTAATTAATTGAGTACATGATATCTGAGAGGAATTTAAAGACTCCTAAAGCTTCAATGATAAAATTTGAAAGAAGGAAAAAGAAAGAAAAAAATATATATATTATTTCCACCAGCACTAAGCAATTTAAATGAGATACTGTTGTTTGATGGTATTAGAAATTTTTATTTAGGATGAGATTAAATTTTTATAAAATTTTTAAATATATATATATATATATATATAAATTTTAACACGAAATAAAATTTATGGAGGCAACGGTACCCTACAAAGGCCCGGCTCTGAGCTTGGGTGTTGTGCATCTATCTATCTATCTATCTATATATATATATATATATATATATATATATATATATGTTATATGCTTGATGATCATGAGACATATGGCGACAGGCGATGGGTGCCGGCGCTAGACTATTGGACGCCAGCGAATAAAACTCTCCTAACTACACTGTGTTGTAAATCTAAGCCGACTGTCATTATATATTATTATTTACTATGTTTTAATATGTCACAAATTTGACGGCATTCTAATCCATACTATCCAAATTCCAAGCCATGTGGCGATCTATGATTGTTCGTCTTATATCAATTAACTCATTAATTAATTATGATATGATCAAAAACATTTTAAAGATGTATTCATATACATGTACGTATACATTGGGACGTATGTGTGCATTGCATCTTCAAATATAATGTTAAATCTTATTTTGTGTACTGTGATTTCACAGGAGGAGGTAAAGAACCAACATCTCTTCAGTTAAAATTTACTCTTATCGCTAAAGTTCATTGCCAAGCACCTTGATTGGGATTTTTTTACACAAATGTAGTCAATTTGTATCTTATTTTCGAACCTAACAGTGAATTATTGATCTGTTTTGGCTCATCATGCGAAAAATGGTCGATAACACATGGATTTGTTCATGGCATGGCATATTTTTGTTCGGGTAAATTGTAATTTTGGTCTCATAGGTATGTCTTTATCCAATTTTGGTCTCATTCCTTTTAATGTTCTCAACTTTGGTCCAATATATTTCAATTTTTTGCAATTTTAGGACTTTTCTGAAATTACATCTAATCTTTAACGTCGAAAGCATGCGCGCCTCACGTGGGATCAAAATTCCGTCCAATTTGGTCCCATACGTTTCACAATTTTGCAATTTTGAAATTTTACAAAAATTTAAAACGTATGGGATTTAACAGCCACATGAGACGCATGAGCCTTCGCCATTAAAGATTAGAAGAAATTTCAAAAATGTCCCAAAATTGCAAAAGTTTAAAACATATGAGACCAAAATTGAGAAAATTGAAACATATAGGACCAAAATAGAGAAATTTGAAACTAATGGGATCAAAATTGAATAAAGGCATACTTACATGACCAAATTACAATTAACCCTTTTTGTTCCTACTCAAATACATTTCTTCCGCTCAAATTTGACTTAAATGTGAATGAATTTGGATAGAACAGTCACAATGAACCTAACATATTTGTGTTAGGTCCTTTTGCATGCATTAATCGGAACGACATTACTTGATATCTCTCAATTTTCTTTATTTTCAATCTCAATCCCGCATAACAAATATTTTTGCAACAAGTCGAGACGTACATGCACACGCGCGCGCGCGCACATACACACACACACACACATATATATATATATATATCTTAATGTAACTAAAATTTATCTCGCAATAAATTTACTTGCTTAATTAGTTTACATATCGCAGATCGTGTTATGTTCTCGATTATATCATTGTTTTTTTCTCTTTCTGTCTAACTTTAAAATATCTAATAGTGATACTAATTTCCGGATTAAAAAGTTAGTTGTTTAATATAAAGAGAAATCAATCGGTTGTTTAACTACCTTTTTAATTGTGAATAATTAATTAATAAAAAGTTAATTAAGTTTAAATCGAACAGTTGGTGATATAGCCCTCGACTAACGTCAGAAACTATTGTGAAAAGTAACTGAAAAATAGTACCTTAATTTGTTTCATAAATGCAGTCAACGAGATAATGGTCGACCACACGACACGACAAATATGCTGAGTTTAAAATTATTTGCTAAGTTGATTAATCAAGTTATTAATATTGAATTGAATGAATACAGAAAATTAACATTTTTACTTGAGAAGTCAACGTGTGCACATGGCTTTAATATTGCAATTATACCTCAGTTTAAATATTGATGCATTTCGGTCAAGAAAAGTAAGATAACTAGATACTAACTTTATGAAGTCAACTTTGTTTTTCAACCTTTTGTAATTGTACAATTTACATGAAACTAACTACGAGTATGACACGCAACAATTTAAATATTAATTAATGGTGACTTAATAAGTAGCTAATTTACAACACGCAATAATTAACAAAGTAACAAATAATCATCAGTCGACAATGTCTATGTAGCGGTAAAGCATCAACGGATTTCTATTACCCATGCCATACAGGCAAGAAATAAAAAATGAAAGAAAGAAAAGAGGAAAGTAGTTGACATGGCAGGACGTGGGATAATCGAACACCTAAGGGCTTTGGTTTGGTAGAACGACATTTTCATTTGTGATTAATGTAACCAAATCTAATTTTTTTGGACCATATGATGATGTATAATGTTGAAATCTTCTGTTTTCTTTTATTTGTTTTCTCTTAATTTTTATTGATGCAACCACCCAGTTATCGAAGAATTATTGTTAAATATATATGCTGAGTGTTGATTTTAACGTTTATTTCGGCCATACAAGATTTACAAGAGCGCCATGCAATTAAACGGATTGTTTTCTACTCATAAAAGATTTTGGGCATTCACATATATTATAATAACAATAATAGGTATATGTTTAGGGAAGTAGTACATCGATCTATACTATTTTATATTTGAAAAAGTTTTTTTGACTAAAATATATAATTTTGATCAAATTCTCAATTCTTATAATTTTGATGTAATTTTAATTATTTATGATGAATTATTTGATTGGTTTGCATTAATTATAAAAAATTTTACTCTCTCCAAATCATTCAATTCCACACAAACTATGATTTTTAATGAAATAAAGACAAAAGGATGATATTGCCCCTCCTTTTATATTTGAATATATTAAATCAAAGGGCGAATTACACTGACTATCCATGAAGTTTGGCTAATTTACGAAAACCCCTCTACTTTTTCAAAAATTACCAAAAACCCCCTCAAGTTTCAAAAATATTACAAACTTATTCGAATTTTCGAAAATACCCCTTCTTTTTTTTTGGGTGATGTACGCTGACCACCCTAAGATTGGATTAATTTACGAGAAACCCCCTATGATTTCAAAAATTACCAAAACCCCCCCGAAGTTACACAAATATTACAACTAGCACCTACTTAGGTTGACTTATTAACAATATTAAATCCTTTTTTTTCCCTCTGTAATATTATTATCATAAAATTTTCATGTAATAGATTTGAAAAAAAAATATGATTATTTATTCAAATAAATATTCTGAATTTAATGCATTAAAGGTATCTACCAACACATCAAGTATGTTATATTATCGCTAATACGAAGTAAATTTTAAGAGAAATGAGTTAGAGTCCTCAAGCTAAATAAAGTTTTCAAGTGCATTATTTAATTTCAATTTTTTATTTCAATCAATGTTTATATTTCTCATTTCACATAATGGATATATACAATGCATATAATTATATTTTTCTCAAATATAAATTTAGCACATATTACGTATATTTAGTATAAATTCATAACATTAAATTCGAAATATTTATTTGAATAAGTAATCACATTTTTTTTCCAAATCTATTAAATGAAAATTTTATGATAACAATATTACAGAGGGAAAAAAAAAAGAATTAATATTGTTGATAAGTCAACCTAAGTAGGTGCTAGTTGTAATATTAGTATAACCTCAGAGGGTTTTTGATAATTTTTGAAACCACAGGGGGTTTCTCGTAAATTAGCCTAATCTCAGGGTGGTCAATGTAAATCACCCAAAAAATGGAAAGGGGTATTTTCGGAAATTCGAATAAATTTGTAATATTTTTAAAACTTTAGGGGGTTTTTGATAATTTTTGAAAAAGTAGGGGGTTTTTCGTAAATCAAGCAAACCTCAGAGGTGGTTAGTGTAATTTTTTCCTAAATCAAATGTACAAATACCACTATATAGACGCGAAAAAATGCACGTGCAAAATGATTTTCAAAATGCTATAATTATAAACATTTTAATTTATTACATAAATTGAAAATTACTAAAACAAATATAAATTATAGAGTTGTTCCAACCTCCTTCATGCAATAGTTTAAAAAGTTCATAATTATATTATTTTAAAAATAATTATTCACGTGCAAAACACAAGTATTTTTCTAATATGAATATATATTAATTAGTGATATTGAAATATATACCTTATTGATAATATTATATCTCTAAAATGATATCGGGCGTAGCACAAGTTCTACTCTAGTATTATTATACACGTTGTAGAAATAATTAGATAAAAGAGTGGGCAGGTTTAGTAGTATGTATGCCAATCTCCATTCAATTTATATAATACCCTCAAATTAAATTCTTTTATTCTTTTTTCTCATGAAAATGATCCTTCATCAAACAAAAATTAATTAATTGAGTACATGATATCTGAGAGGAATTTAAAGACTCCTAAAGCTTCAATGATAAAATTTGAAAGAAGGAAAAAGAAAGAAAAAAAAAAATATATATATATATATATTATTTCCACCAGCACTAAGCAATTTAAATGAGATACTGTTGTTTGATGGTATCAGAAATTTTTATTTAGGATGAGATTAAATTTTTATAAAATTTTTAAATATATATATATAAATTTTAACACGAAATAAAATTTATGGAGGCAACGGTACCCTACAAACGCCCGGCTCTGAGCTTGGGTGTTGTGCATCTATCTATCTATCTATATCTATATATATATATATATATATATATATATATATATATGTTATATGCTTGATGATCATGAGACATATGGCGACAGGCGATGGGTGCCGGCGCTAGACTGTTGGACGCCAGCGAATAAAACTCTCCTAACTACACTGTGTCGTAAATCTAAGCCGACTGTCATCATATATTATTATTTACTATGTTTTAATATGTCACAAATTTGGCGGCATTCTAATTCATACTATCCAAATTCCAAGCCATGTGGCGATCTATGATTGTTCGTCTTACATCAATTAACTCATTAATTAATTATGATATGGTCAAAAACATTTTAAAGATGCATTCATATACATGTACGTATACATTGGGACGTATGTGTGCATTGCATCTTTCAATATAATGTTAAATCTTATTTTGTGTAATATGATTTCACAGAAGGAGGTAAAGAACCAACTTCTCTTCAGTTAAAAATTATTCTTATCGCTAAAGTTCATTGTCAAGCATCTTGATTGGGATTTTTTACACAAATGTGGTCAATTTGTATCTTATTTTCGACCCAAACAGTAAATTATTGATCTATTTAGCTCATCATGCGAAAAATGGTCGATAACACATGGATTTGTTCGTGGTATGGCATATTTTTGTTCCTACTAAATATTTTACTTCAAATATTTAAATGCAAATCTAACATACGAAAATACATTTAGTCCGCTCAAATTTGACTTAATTTTGAATGAATTTGGATGGAACAGTCACAATTAATGGACCTAACATATTTATGTTAGGTCTTTTGCATATATTAATGGAAACGACATTACTTGATATCTCCCAATTTTCTTTATTTTCAATCTCAATCCCGCATAACAAATCTTTTTTGTAACAAGTAGATACATACATATATATATATATATATCTTAGTATAACTAAATCGCAATAGATTTACTTACTTAATTAATTAGTTTACATATTACAGATCGTGTTAGATTCTCAATTATATCATTACTTTTTCTCTTTATGCCTAACTTCAAAATATCTAATGGTGATACTAATTTCCGGATTAAAAAGTTGGTTGTTTAATATAAATAGAAATCAATCGGTTGTTTAACTACTAATGCGGGTCGATTCTGGGAGCTGTTCGACTTCGGTCGATCACCCTGGTCGGTTATGGAAATGTATATATTTGATCGGGAAGTTGGCCTGCAACAAAGGGAAATAGCAACGTGAGCTAGCCGAGATGGGTCTCGGCTATGACCCTCGGATACTTAAGTCAGCGGACCGATTTTTAGTAATTTGAACAGAGTAAGGGTGTTGAATGTAATTGATGTCCCCACTTACCATAAATGTAGGGGTATTTATACCATGTACCAATAGGCCCCGCTCCCGGGGAGCCTACCTAGCCAAATAGGCTGCTGGGGGCCGACGTGCGCACCCTGTAAACTCGGGGGTAGGGTCATTAATGAGGCATGGGGTTAGGTGGCGCCCCCATGCCTTGTCTGACGGAGCATTTAATGCCTGCAGGGAGCCGTTGAACGCAGAATGGGCCCGATCGATATGTATATCGAACGGAATGTCGAGGGGAGTGTCGAGGGGAGGACTTCTCGAAGAAATCGTTATGCCCAGTAAGCCGGCAAGGAGGGAAGCCGCAGGGCTGTTCGGGTCCCGTCGAGAGGTTTCGATGGGATCTTGGGGGAATGAAACGGGCCGATCTTCAGGTCCGAAATATGCCCGGTCGGAAATATGCCACGTCATTAGCCCTCCCACTCCCCTGGTCGGCAGGTCTGAAAAGGGGAAGTGAGCTTGATCAAGTTTTTACCGCCAGAATTTGAAAAGTCACAGCTGTAATAATGGCGGCGTTTGATATTCCCGAGGGCGGTTTTTACCCGTCTATAAATAGGGGCGGCGGACGCGAGCGTTGACTTCATCATTTCGCAAGATTTCCTAGAGCCGTGCCGATCTATTGTCTCCCCCCAGCCTGTTCGAAACTCCCAACTTTAGGTCGATCCGATCCGCCTCTCATCTAGGTAACTCTCCTGACTCAGCCTTCTTTATTCTGTTCATTCATGGCTAGCCGTAGAGTCATTAGAGAGGTCGGATTAGATAGTTCCTCCGAGGGTAGCTCCGAGGAGAGTAGTTCGGGCAGCAGCTCGTCCTCCTCTGGTGTCGAGGGGGAGGTCGAGCATGTCGCGGCCGATGAGGTGGAAGAGGTCGACGACGAAGTCGGCGCTCCTCGTTCGTATCGTACTGAACGGGAGCACGACGATATTCCGTCGACGATGACTCCGACCGAGGTTTCGAACGTTGTAACCAAGTTCCATATCCCCATAAACTTTCATGCTTACGCACTGCCTGTCGAATCACGGATGGGGAGTCCTCCCCCGAACACAGTCGCTATTCACTTGGAGGCACTGTGGAACGGGTTTAGGTTCCCTATATCGCCCGACGCGGCGGCGATCTATAATTCCCTAGATCTTCCTCCCGCACAGCTTTCTCCGAACTCCCACTGCATAATTTACAGCTTTATAGTTATGATGAGGGCCCTAGGCCAAGCCCCATCGATAGAGAATTTTGCGGCCTTTTTTAATGTTCAGAACTCTGCCCGGTCGGGCCTGGGAGAACTGGGCGGCTTCTTCTATATCATGGCCCGTTCCGGGTCAAGAATAATCCAGACCCGGCAGTCGTCCTACGGGGAGCGGTGGAAATCGAAGTTTTTCTTCGTCCATCACCCGTCGGGGCTACCCGTTCGGAACCTCTGGAACGATGAGATCGAAAAGATCGAGTTCGAGGGCGTGGGGAATCCGACCTGGGAGGATCCTTTTTTTCGGTCCAAACAAATCGAGCGGGGACTGATGTGGAGCGGCTACCTCCTAGAGGAGCATTTCTTAAACCGAGCAGGCATCTCCCCGATCGAAGCGCCTGAAGGGGTGGTTCTCGGTATATGCTTTAGACTCCGATCGACTTCTTAATGCGAGCCGAATTTGTGTACAATTTTCTGATGATCGGTTTTTTCTTGCAGACAGCGAAGTTCTGATGGACGCTCAAAAGGCTATGTTGGCCCGACTCGCCGCAGCCCAAAAGAAGAAGAATGAGCGGGCTGCAGCACGATCTTCGAGCCAGCGAGGATCAGTGTCGAGGGGCACTCGGGCCCCATCAGGTGGTCGAGGAACCCAAGCCGCCCAGGCCGGGACCCCCACAGTTACTCCACCAAGGGCTAGGTCGGCAGTACGGCCCGAAATCGATCAGGAGGTCGAGGCTACGGGCGAGAGATCCGCGACGGCCGTCGTCGCGCCGTTGGAAGCAACCCCGACCAGACCGGCTCAGACCGGAGTGGTGATCAGAGAGGGAGGCGCCCCAGCGATCGGCACAAAGAGAAAAAGGGGGCCCGATCACACCGGTAAGGGCAAGGGAAAAGAAGTCGCCGGTCAGGACGAGCTGTCGGAGTCCTCGGACTCCGACGAGGAGGAAAGGATACTGGCGTTCGACCGCCCTTCCGATCGAGCGGTTCGTCGGGCCGAGGGGCAGTCGATCAGCACCTTCAGGGGTCGAGATCAGGCCCACATCGCGCATCTGTCACAAGAGTGTCAGTTCGAGGAGGATCACCGGTACCTCCTCACTCAAAGCCTCCCCCAGATCCGCCGTTGGTTCGAGAGGGGCGTAATCGGAGTAAGTATCTTTCCGATCGAGGTTTTTGTTTTTGAGCGGTCGATATCTCCTGTCCTTTCTAATCGATCGCTGTGTTTGGTTTGCAGATGGCGTCCCAGGCATTTTTCCATGTACACCGTCGAGCGGAGGTGTACAAGGAAGGGAAGGATCGATACAAGCGGATGTATCGACTGGCAGCTAAGAACGAGCCCGGGCAGCTTAAGCATAAAATCGAGGAGCTCGAGACAATGTTGGCCGTCGCCCGATCCGAGCGGGAGCTGGCGGAGAAGAAGCTCGCGGACCAAGAGAAACAGAACGAGGCCCTCGAGAAATCCCTCGAGGATAAGGTCCGAGAGATTAGCGAAGCCGAGCAGGCCCGTGACCTTGCCCGACAAGAGGAGAGGGCTTCTTACGACCGGGGCTATAACAAGGGCCATGAAGCCGGCGTTCGAGAGGAGTTGCAGAAACTCGCCGATCGAGAGCAGGCTATATCGAGGGCGGCCGTCGAGAGGTTCCTCGTGAGCCCCGTATTTGACACGACCTGCACGGTGAAATCCTTTCCCCGCCTTAACGGGGCGTTCGATTTGGCGGTACGGCAGCTGGAGTGCCTGGGGTTTATCCCAGACGGATTCAATCGAGACGACATTGGTCTCGACCGGGATGAGTCGTGCCAGGTGATCGACTCTGCTGATGGAGCTGGTCCGTCCAACACGCTCTTCCCCGACGACGAGTTCAAATACGCTGCCGAGCTCGTCCAAAAACAAGCCCTGGAAGATATCGAGCGAGAGCTCGACCAGGACGTAGACGGCCTTAGGGAAGGAAGCCCTATGGAGGTGCAAGGACCGGTTCAGGTTGATTCGGGAAGCGACGAAGGAGGGGCCGAAGGCCATATCGATGGGGAGGATATCAATGTAATAGATTAGCTTCCCTACCCCCGTTTTGTAACCGTTTGAACAATCAGCAATGAAAGTCACCGCTCGTTTTTCTCTTTGTAGTCTGCTTCGATTTTAACGAATTGTAAGAACACATTTGAATTAAACTGGGTAATCAAACTGTTCTCACAAAAGACATAATCGACTGACATAAATTTCGAACAGAGAGGACATAACCGGTCGACAAACATCCCGAACAGATATCACAAAAGACATAAATTGAACAGAAAGGTGCCGATCGGCTACATGAAGAATTTTCTTAAGTTCCCGGCTCCCCATGGTCGGGGGAGTTCTCGACCGGATAGGTCTTCCAGTCGATAAGCGTTGTTTTTTGAGACCTTTGTTATCTTATACGGCCCTTCCCAATTCGGGTCGAGTTTGCCCACATTACGTGAAACTTCGACCTTTTTGAGGACAAGATCGCCCACCTCGAAATTTCGAGGGACCGCCCCCTTATTGTACAACTTGGCGACGGCCGCCTTGTAATTCTGCATTTTGACCCAGGCCCGATCCCTTAACTCTTGAATGACCTCCAGCTCGTGCTCGCGCACAAGACTGTTTTCGAGGGGGTCGAAATGGGCAACTCGAGCCGTGGCATGCATTATTTCCGCAGGGATGACGGCCTATGAGCCATAAACGAGGGCGTATGGGGTTTGTCCTGTGGCCGATCGGGGGGTCGTTCGGTAGGCCCAGAGAACGCCGGGGAGTTCGTCTGCCCACTCGCCTTTATGGGCCCCCAGCACTGCCTTCAGGTTTTGTATTAGTATCCGATTGGTCACCTCGGCTTGGCCGTTTGACTGGGGATTCCCGACGGACGTAAACCGCTGCTCGATCCCATGCTCTCTACACCATTCGACTG
The DNA here is from genome assembly GCA_026212405.1 of Petrea volubilis. Lineage (NCBI taxonomy): Eukaryota > Viridiplantae > Streptophyta > Magnoliopsida > Lamiales > Verbenaceae > Petrea > Petrea volubilis. The sequence goes on along the minus strand of CM047882.1, from coordinate 6,939,768 downwards.
TTCTTCTGCTCTGAAACTAGGTTCCGTTGTCAGAAATCAGCACTCTAGGAACCCCAAAACGGCATATTATGTTTTTCCAGATAAAGGATCGAACGGAGGCGTCCGTGATTTTCGCGACCGCTTCCGCTTCGACCCACTTGGTGAAATACTCGACCGCGACGATTGCGAATTTTCGTTGGCCGGTGGCTAGGGGAAAAGGCCCCACAATGTCTATTCTCCATTGGTCGAACGGCCATGATATATCCACACTGATCATTTCCATGGGGGGTCGGTGGTTTAAGTTGGAGTGGTACTGACACTTCGGGTATTTTCAGACGAAGCGTTTGGCATCCTCGACCAGGGTTGGCCAAAAGAAGCCGCTCTGGGTGATTTTATGAGCTAGTGACCGGCCGCCCGAGTGGTTCCCACAACACCCCCCGTGAACGGAGTCCATCACCTCGATCGCTTCTTGTTGATCGAGGCAGCGTAGAGGCGGCCCGACGGAAGACTTCTTGAAGAGCCTTCCGGACCGGTCGAGTGCGAAACGAGCCGCACGGTACCTGACTCTCCGAGCGGCAACGGCGTCACCGGGTAAGGTCCCATCCATGAGGTAACCCCTTATCTCGTCTTGCCACGATGGCTCCCTCAACTTGACGGGAAGCACTTGCTCGGCGGAGGCTTGATCGATTTCATGCTCGTCGGCAACCATAAACGCAATCGATCGGCTCCTTGTCCCCTTCTGGGAGCTTGCAAATTTGGATAGAGCATCTGCTCGCTCGTTTTCCTCCCTTGGCACCTGGTCCAGGGTGAAGGAGGCGAACAAGTCCTTCAACGCCTTCACTTTTCTCAGGTATTTTGTCATGGAGATCTCCCGTGTGTCATATGCCCCAGAGACCTAACTTGCGACCAGCTGAGAATCGACCAAGACTTGCAGATGGTCGATTCCCTGATCGGCAGCAATCTTCATTCCAGCAATTAGAGCCTCGTATTCTGCCTCGTTATTGGTGACCGCAAAATTTAATTTTATGGCGAACTCGAGCTCCAGACCATCCGGACTTCTTAAATACACCCCGGCTCCCCCTCCCTTAGAGGTCGAAGAGACATCCATGTGCATAATCCACGGTTCGACTGGCTTCTCGGGTTCGGTCAATTTTCCCACCCTCTCGAGTAGGAAATCCGCTAAAGCCTGTGCATGGATCGCCGTTCGCGGTTGGAAAGAGACATCAAACTCCCCTAATTCGACCGCCCACTTGGTCATCCTCCCCGAAACGTCCGGCTTGGACAACACTTGCTTCAGGGGTTGGTTGGTCAGGACCACAATAGGATGCGACTGGAAGTAGTGGCGCAACTTTCGAGCGGCGGTAACCAAGGCCAGCGCAAATTTTTCGATCTCCAAGTAGTTCTTTTCTGTTCTCTGGAGGACTTGGTCACATAATACACCAGTCGGTGGACCCTCTTCACTATGGTGACGATTACCGAACTTATGGCATCGTCAGACACAGCTATGTAGAGGTATAAAGGGTCCCCCTCGACGGTTTTAGCGAGTAAAGGTGGGGATGATAGGTATACTTTCAGATCGGCCAATGCCTTCTCGCACTCCTCTGGCCATTCGAAAATCGGCCTCCTCCTCTGGTCGACCCCGTCGACCGGCGATGGCGCACCCGTACCAATGGGTCGACGTACTGCGGATCGGAGAGTCTTGAAGAAGGGCAGGTTCCGATCGGCAGATCTGGAGATGAAACGATTCAATGCAATAATGCAGCCACAAAGGCGCTGCACATCTCGGATGGTCCGTGGCGTCGCAATTTCCTGAATCGCCTCGAGTTTGGCGGGGTTCGCCTCGATTCCTCGCTGGCTGACCATGTACCCCAAGAACTTCCCCCCCGAGACCCCAAAAGTGCATTTTGAGGGGTTCAACTTCATGCCATACTGCCGGAGAATGGCGAACGTGTTTTTCAGGTGATCGAGATGATCGGCCTCTCGATCGCTCCTGACAATCATGTCATCGACATACACCTCCATGGTCGTGCCGATTAGTTCCTTGAACATTTTGTTCACCAACCTTTGGTAGGTCGCGCCTGCGTTCTTCAATCCGAACGGCATTACCAAAAAGCAATAGACCCCCTTCTCGACCACAAATGATGTTTTCGACCGGTCCTCGGGCGCCATGTAAATTTGGTAGTAACCTTGAAAGGCATCCATCATACTCAACATTTGGCATCCGGCGGTCGAATCAACCAGGAGGTCGATCCGGGGTAGTGGATATGGATCCTTCGGGCAGGCTTTATTCAAATCCGTAAAGTCATTGCACATGCGCCATTTCCCGAGCGACATGGGGACCACGACGACATTGCAAAGCTAATCCGGGTACTGTATTTCGACTATATACCCTGCCTTGAGGAGCTTGTCGACTTCTTCCGCGATTATCTTATTTCTTTTTTCCCCAAAAGTCCTTTTCTTCTGCTGAACCGGCTTAACAGTCGGATCGACATTGAGGCGATGAACGATCACACCTGGGTCGATCCCAGGAAAATCCGATGGGCTCCAGGCGAACACATCGACATTCTCCCTCAGGAATTCGATCAGCATTATTTCCTTCTCTTCCCCCAATTGTGAGCCAATCCATGTTATCTTCTCCGGGTTCCCGGGGACTAGCTCGATGACTCTAGGTTCTTCGATTGGTTCGATCCAGGAGTTCTCGTTTTTCCGCTTTCGGGAAGAGGTCCTCTCGGGAAGATCAAGATCGATAGTTATCGACGGGACAACCGACGGGGAAGGTTGCGAAACTTGCTTCTCTCTCTCCAATGATACTGTATAACACCTCCAGGCGTCGCGAACATTGCATTTGACCTCCCCCACCCCTGAAGGGGTTGGGAACTTGATTTTGAGGTGGTAGGTTGAGACTATCGCGCGAAATTGGTTGAGGGCAGGTCGCCCCAAGATCAAGTTGTACGCGAACGGGGCGTCCACGACAAGATAATCTATAAGCAAGGTTCGCCTTCGGGGTGCTTCCCCTAGAGAGGTCGGCATTCGCACGGTGCCGATCGGTGTGATTTCCGACCCCCCGAACCCGACAAGAGGGGTATTGACCGCCTGTATCATTATATTTCCTAGGTTCATTTTTTAGAGCGCGGAGTAAAAAAGAACGTTGGTTGAGCTTCCATTATCGACTAAGGTGCGTGCCACAGCAAAGTTTGACACGTCAACAGTGATCACCATCGGGACATCGGGTGACTCACCCTCTCCCGATGGGCGGTTTACATCGATATCCCTATCGCTAAATACAATAGTGTTAGACTCGATACTATTGACTTGATGAATTCGATCGGGAGCAGGTGATCCCGTACTTCCTTGCTCCAGCTTCCGGGCTGTGCGTTTCCTGCTCGATCGTGAATCTCCACCGTTCGGTCCCCCAGCAATAGTGTTGATGAATCCTCTGGTCGGTAGGTTTTGATCGATCGGCTCCTTCCCGCTCCTCCGAGAAGGAGATGCTTTGTGGCTCGCCAGGGGGGAGCGAGGAGATCGCGATCGTTCTCTTTGGATCGGAGCTTCCATATGAGCGGCAACGAATTCTTTGAGTAGGCCCTTTCGTATGAGGCGCTCGATCTCACTTTGAAGGGCATAACAGTCGTCGGTGACATGCCCATATTGTTTGTGGAAGGCACAGTATTTACCAGATTTCCTTGTCCCCTTCCCCTCGGTGATCTTGTTCGGTGTTTTGAACAACTTTCGATCAGTGACCGAAAAGATGTGACCCCGAAAGGAGTATCTTTTGATCGGCGATTCCCGCTTCTCTCGATGCTCCTTGTCTTTCTTATGCCCTCCCTTTTCCTTCTTTTCTTTGGACTCCTTCTTCTCCTTATCCCCATGTTTGATGTTGTGCATCTCTTCGGAGATCATAAAGCTGGAAGTGAGTGTTTGAAGTTCCCTCATCGACCGTGGGGGTTTAAGGACAATGGCCTTTGCACAATCTTCGTGGCGGAGGGAGATGTATAGGGCGAAGTTAACAAAATCAATCCGGGGGTCATCGACCCGCGGAACTTCGTTGTTGAAGCGAGTCATGAAATCCCGGAGGGACTCGCCCTCCTGTTGGCGGATTCCGTGTAGGTGGGTATGTGGTAATTTGGTGTCCTTCTTAGCCGCAAAATGGTGCAGAAAACGATCGGCCAGCTCCTCGAAAGAGTGGATCGACTCAGGCTCGAGCCGGGCGAACCATTGTCGTGCCACCCCGAAGAGGGTGGTTGCGAAAAACTTAGCCATCATTCCATTTGAAAGTCGATAGACATCGATGGCATTTTCAAATTGCAGCAAGTGGTCGTCTGGATCGGCACTCCCATCATAGTGGGGAAGATTGACCGGAACCCGGTCGTGAAGACCGATTTTCTCTTCCCGAATGTGTCGAGCGAAGGCCCTCTGCCTTCGACCGTGATACCGATCGGAAGAGGACCCTTGCCCATCGTATGGTTCAATTCTGTCGTCCGGCTGCTCAAGGTCAGCTATCTTCTGGGTCAAGTAGCAAAGCTGGTTCCTCATCTGCTCAAGTTCCACGAGGGCTGGGTCGACCCTCGAATTCCCCAGAACGGGGGCCCGATGAGAGCGCCCCAAATCTGGGTACTGGCGATGGGGAACCCTGTCGTGATGGCTTGATTCAGCCTCTTCTTCGTCCACCCGGGATGGTCGAGAACTTGCCGCCCGGCCCGAAGTGTGGTGGGACTGAGCCATGCGATCGGCTGGGGTCCCCACCCAATTCAGCCCGGTCGGGGCGCGGACAACACTTTCCTTGAGCCTTTCAAAGGCCTGCAGGTTGCACTGCCCTACGAAGTCCCTCAACCTCTCGAGGGGAATAGTAATCATCTCCTCCGTGTTGGGCACAGGGGCGCCTGTCCCCACAGGAGGGTCGCGAGCCCGACTCCGGAGGTCGGTATGAGCTGGTGCCAGAGGGGCGTTCACCTGTGCTCGTGATGAACCCGCCAAATCCGTTTGTGCCGGTGGGAGGTTCACCATTGGTGGCAACGGCGGAGGGAGGTTATGGACAGAATGCTGGTCCTCCCTTGCCGCTGGGGTGCTCCGGACTCCAGAGGGATTCCTTCTAGTAGTTACCATTTTTCCTTCCATGGTTGCAGCTAATTTTTCCCACAGACGGCGCCAAATGATGCGGGTCGATTCTGGGAGCTGTTCGACTCCGGTCAATCACCCTGGTCGGTTATGGAAATGTATATATTTGATCGGGAAGTTGACCTGCAACAAAGGGAAATAGCAATGTGAGCTAGCCGAGATGGGTCTCGGCTATGACCCTCCGATGCTTAAGTCAGCGGATCGATTTTTAGTAATTTGAACAGAGTAAGGGTGTTGAATGTAATTGATGTCCCCACTTACCATAAATGCAGGGGTATTTATACCATGTACCAATAAGCCCCGCTCCCGGGGGGCCTACCTATCCAAATAGACTGCTGGGGGCCGACGTGCGCACCCTGTAGACTCGGGGGTAGGGTCATTAATGAGGCATGGGGTTAGGTGGCCACTACTAGAAAAAGAGCAAATAGCCACGGATTTTAGCCACGGAAAAAATCCGTGGCTAATCCGTGGCTAATAGCCACGGATTAGACACGGATTAGCCACGGATTAGGGGGGAAAATTTTTTTCAGTTTTAGCCACGGATTAGCCACGGCAGAGCCGTGGCCAATGTCAGTGGCTAACTTTGGCGCGGTTTTTGCCGCCAATATATAGCCACGGGCTAGCCACGGCTTGGCCGTGGCCTATCCGTGTCCGTTAGCCACGGATGAGCCGTGGCTAAATGAGCCACGGCTTGGCCGTGGCCAGACCGTATCCGTTAGCCACGGCTTTACCGTGGCTAAATCAGCCACGGCTAGACCGTGGCCATGCCGTATCCGTTAGCCACGGCTTCAAAGTTAGCCACGGCTTGACCGTGGCTAAATCAGCCACGGCTAGACCGTGGCTAAAGGGCTACGATTTCTTTTTTTTTTTTTTTTTTTGCTTTTTGACTTATTCAGTTACGAAGTGCTCGATTTAAATCGTTTTTTAACGATAAATGCGTCCGTTCCATTTCCTATTAGAACTTTAAAAAAAAATTACAAATAAATTAATACGTAATTAATTAATTGTTCTTATATGTATATATATATCTATATGTGTAAAACTATATATACGTAACTATATATATATGTAGACTATAGCCACGGATGCATCGATCAACAAATATACATTTATATATGTTTATATTGATATAGAATTATTGAAAAATATTCATGTATTTTATATATTTATATATTTTAAACGTAGATATTATATATATTTAATATATTTTAAACGTAAAATATAAATTTATATATTTTGATCGTAATTCCAACGTAAATTAAAGAAATCTTTTTTTTTTTATCATATATCTAATAGCCACGTCTAGCCACGGGTTAACCGTGGCTAAGGGCCTTTTTAAAAAAAAATTTATTATTAAATTTTAATAATCTGTATTTAATTCTATTTTTACAATAAATGCTTTATTTCAATTTTAATTATTATTCAAATAAAATATCATAACTAAATATATATGAAATCTATTTTTACAATATTCATTATTGTGTTATATATATATATATATGAACAATGTCTATATATGAACACACATATATATATATGTGCTCTTATCATTTCAATCGATCGACGAAGGTATACATTAATTTGAATTTAAGTTTCGTAATTACAATCAATAATATATATTACTATATATAGGAAGAGTATTATATATAGAAGAGTATTTATAAGCACGGATTAGCCTATCAACATATATATACATTTATATATATATATATATATGTTTATATTGATATAGAATTATTTAAAAATATTCATATATTTTATATATTTATATAACGTAGATATTATATATAATTAATATATTTTAAACATAAAATATAAATTTATATATTTTGATCGTAAATTCCAACGTAAATTAAAGATTTTTTTTTTTTGTAATAACAGGCCCTTGGCCGTGGCTAGACCGTGGCTAATTTAGCCACGGTCCATCCGTGGCTAATAGCCACGGTCTAGCCACGGCTTGGCCGTGGCTAAGGGCCTTTTTTTTTAAAAAAAATCCTTATTAAATTTTAATAATCTGTATTTAATTCTATTTTTACAATAAATGTTTTATTTCAATTTTGATTATTATTCAAATAAAATATCATAACTAAATATATATGGAATCTATTTTTACGATATTCATTATTGTGTTGTATATATATATGAACAATGTCTATATATGAACACACATATATATATATATGTGCTCTTATCATTTCAATCGATCGACGAAGGTATATATTAATTTGAATTTAAGTTTCGTAATTACAATCAATAATATATATTACTATATATAGGAAGAGTATTATATACAGAAGAGTATTTATAAGCACGGATTAGCCTATCAACATATATATACATTTATATATATATATATATATATATATATGTTTATATTGATATAGAATTATTTAAAAATATTCATATATTTTATATATTTATATGACATAGATATTATATATAATTAATATATTTTAAACGTAAAATATAAATTTATATATTTTGATCGTAAATTCCAACGTAAATTAAAGATTTTTTTTTTGTAATAACAGGCCCTTAGCCACGGCTTAGCCGTGGCTAACGGCCTTTTTTTTTAAAAAAAAATCCTTATTAAATTTTAATAATCTGTATTTAATTCTATTTTTACAATAAATGTTTTATTTCAATTTTGATTATTATTCAAATAAAATATCCTAACTAAATATATATGAAATCTATTTTTACGATATTCATTATTGTGTTGTATATATATATGAACAATGTCTCTATATGAACACACATATATATATGTGCTGTTATCATTTCAATCGATCGACGATGGTATACATTAATTTGAATTTAAGTTTCGTAATTACAATCAATAATATAAATTACTATATATAGGAAGAGTATTATATATAGAAGAGTATTTATAAGCACGGATTAGCCTATCAACATATATATACATTTATATATATATATGTTTATATTGATATAGAATTATTTAAAAATATTCATATATTTTATTAATATATTTTATTCATATAACGTAGATATTATATATAATTAATATATTTTAAACATAAAATATAAATTTATATATTTTGATCGTAAATTCCAACGTAAATTAAAGATTTTTTTGTTTGTAATAACAGGTCGTTAGCCACGGCTTGGCCGTGGCTAAGGGCCTTTTTTTTAAAAAAAAATCCTTATTAAATTTTAATAATCTGTATTTAATTCTATTTTTACAATAAATATTTTATTTCAGTTTTGATTATTATTCAAATAAAATATCATAACTAAATATATATATATATAAAATCTATTATATATAGAAGATTACTTATAAGCACGGATTCGATCGATATATGTTGTCGTTTATGTTGATTAATCTGTTATATATATATATATATAATATATGTATATATACTTTTCCGATTTACGAATGATGCCTCTAATTATATTATAATATTATGTTAGTGTAATTAATTTGAAATGTTAGGAATAACGCAAATTAAAAACGTATCAACCACGGATAAAAAAATACCAATGTGAAACACGAAAAAAAATAAATAAATATATGTTAGCCACGGTCTGGCCGTGGCTAATCCGTGGCCCAGCCGTGGCTAACATAGATCGGTGGCTTCGCTTGGCCACGGATTAGCCACGGCCTAGCCGTGGCTAATTTCAAATTTAGCCACGGCTTAGCCGTGGCTAATCCGTGGCCAAGTGAAGCATATATATTCAACACTTGCCTTTTTTTTTTCTCCTCCCTCTTCTTCCTCCTACCAAGGTAAACCCCCCCCCCCCCCCCGTCCCCGTCCCCGTCCCCCCAACCCCTCCCGCCTGGCGCGCCCCCCGCCGTCGTCCACACTGCCGCCGCCGCCCGCCGCTCTCCCCCCCTCCCCAACCCGCCCAGCCCCCCCCTCCCCCCTCCCCAATCCCGACTCCCCCCCCCAGGCGGCCCCAGCCCCGCCCCCTTTCCCCCCCACCCACCAGCCCCTACCCGCCCCCCAACCCCCAGCCCAAACCGCCCCCCCTCCCCGCGCGCCCCCCCTCACCAGCCCCTTACCCACCCCCCCACCCACCAGCCCCTACCCGCCCCGCCAACCCCCAGCCCAAACCGCACCCCCCCCACCCCGCGCCCCCTCCCTTTCCAGCCCTTTACCCCCCCCCCCCTCATTATTATTTTTTTATATTTTTTTGTGTTTTAATTTGAATTATATCTAATATTTGTTTGTTTGTTTGTTTTGATTTTTTTGGTGGTTATTGTTAGGTTTTTAAATATTCACAAGTTTGGTGTTCCAAAATTGAAGGTATGATTTAATTTTTCCAAAATTTATTTTGAGATATATATGTATTGGAAAATGTATATGTGTGTATGTATTAATTGAGATATATATGTATTTGAAAATGTATATGTGTGTATGTATTAATTGGGATATATATGTATTTGAAAATGTATATGTGTGTATGTATTAATTGAGCTATATTTTATTTTGAAAACATTTGATATTGGTGAATGAGAAGTGTAATATTATATAAAATGCATGTTTGTACGGTAGTATATACATTTAGGGATATGTTTTGATGAGATGCATGTTGTGATGAGATAGGCTTTGATAAGATATGTAAGTTTATAAATATGATTTGATGAGATATGTTGTGGGGATTCTATGTTGTTTGTTGATATGCTTTGATGAATACAGTTTTATGAGAATATTTTGAGTTATGCTTTGATGATTACGTTTGTTTTGTTCGTTAAATATGATTTGAAATATGAAAGGTGTATTTTTACGGTGTGTTATTGATATTGTCTTTACATATATGTTTGTTGGCAAAGTTTAAATGTGATTGTTCAGTAGTGACTAAATGATATAATTATATTTGTTACAGAAAATGGATAATATACGTGTGAGTCGAAGTTGGATGTACAATCGGTTATTGCCCGATCGAACAGATCTTACGAATGAATTTTTATTGGGTTTGGGTCAGTTTATTGAGTTTGCAACATCACAACCACAATACAAACTTGACAACGATTGTATTAGGTGTCCGTGTTTTATATGTGAAAATGGAAAATACAAGAGTGCTAACAATGTAAAATATGATCTTTTAAAGTATGGATTTCAACCAAATTATTGGTATTGGACTGCTCATGGGGAGATTGCTCTAGAAAATTGGAATGTTGATGATGTCGGTCCAAGTGCGTACAATCATGTCAATATCACAGAAGGGTTAAGAAATTACGAAAATATGGTCTATGATGCTATGGGACAGACTTGTGGTCATGAAAATAGGACGGGGCAAAATTCTGAACGAAATGCTGCTGGAATGAGTCATATTATTGAACAACCTCATAATAACGAAGCTCAACAATTTTATGATTTGTTGGAGGCAGCAAACCGTCCGTTATGGTCAGGATGTGAGTCACACACGGAATTATCACTGACTCTTCAAATGATGACATTGAAATCAGATTATAATATGCCACAAGGATGCTTCGATAGAATGGCTGATCTTATAAAAACATCAAATCCGATAGACAATCATGTTCCCAACAATTATTATGAAGCCAAAAAATTAACGAGAAAATTGGGACTGATATCTCTGAAAATTGATTGCTGCGTGCAAGGGTGTGTGTTGTTTTATAAAGAACATGCTCACTTGGATGAATGTGCATTAAGTCAGCATCCTAGGTTTAAACCATCTCGTACGGGGAGCAATAGACGTGTTCCTTACAAAAGAATGCACTACATGCCACTAATCCCACGTTTGAAAAGGTTGTATGCTTCTGAAAAATCAGCCGACCAAATGAGGTGGCACCATGAGCATATAGCAAAGTCTGATACGTTATACCATCCATCGGATGGCATAGCGTGGAAGCATTTCAATGAGAAACACCCAAACTTTGCCGCTGAACCGCGAAATATTAGACTTGGACTGTGTGCTGATGGATTTAATCCTTTCAACCAAACTTCGAAATCATATTCTTGTTGGCCGGTTATTATTACCCCCTATAATTTACCTCCCGAAATGTGCATGACTGCCCCATATATGTTTTTGACATGTTTGATTCCTGGGCCGCGCAATCCAAAGGACAGAATTGATGTGTATTTGCAACCTTTAATTGACGAGTTGAAAGAGTTATAGTCAGACGGGGTTGAAACGTTCGATGTGTCGAGTAGACAAACTTTTCGTTTAAGAGCTGCCCTTATATGGACAATTAATGACTTTCCTGCATATGGAATGTTGTCGGGGTGGATGACGTGCGGGAGACTGGCATGTCTAATATGTATACACCATACAAAATCTTTCAGATTGAAGCATGGTGGAAAAATAAAGTGGTTTGATTGCCACAGAAGATTTTTGCCGGAGACTCATCCTTTTAGGCATAATAAAGATGCCTTTTTGAAAGGAAGACGAGAGCGATCTGCGGCTTCCTCTCGAATGACGGGTGATACAACTTGGGATGTCGTGCAGCACTTGCCCAAAGTAACCGATTTGCCCGTCAAGCACTCTAAAATTTCAGGTTACGGTGTGGACCACAATTGGACCAAACAATGCATATTTTGGGAGTTGCCCTATTGGAAGGATAATATTGTCCGCCACAATTTGGATGTAATGCACATTGAGAAAAAAAATTTTGACAACATAATAAATACTGTCATGGATGTAAAAAACAAAACAAAAGATAACGAGAAGGCTAGACTTGACTTGTTGGAGTATTGCAAGCGTCCGAAATTACATCTACAGTATCTTCCAAACGGTAAAGTGTTGAAGCCACAGGCCACTTTCACTTTAACCATTGAACAACGCCGCGAATTATGTGATTGGATTAAATGTTTGAAGATGCCTGATGGGTACGCATCGAACTTGGGAAACTGTGTTGATCAATCTGGAACAAACCTGCTTGGTATGAAGAGCCATGACTGTCACGTCTTTATGCAACGTTTGCTTCCAATGGCGCTAAATGCACTCGCACCTAATGTTTGGAAGCCTTTAACGGAAATAAGTCAATTTTTTAAAGAAATGTGCTCAACAGAGTTAAGTGCGGCAAATCTATTACAATTGGAGAGTAACATTCCTATTATTTTATGCAAATTGGAACGCATTTTTTCGCCTGGATTTTTTGACTCAGTGGAGCACTTGACTGTACATTTGCCGTTTGAAGCTGCGATGTGTGGTCCAGTGCAATACCGGTGGATGTATCCTTTCGAGAGGTAGTTTAAATAATTATGAATTTTAAATTTCATGTATTAAAAGAAATAATGGAAACTATCAATTATAAAAACTTAAAACAACTTACATTTGTAGGTACTTACATAACTTAAAGGGAATGGTGAAGAACAGAGCAAAAGTTGAAGGATCAATATGTGAGGCATACTTAAACCAAGAGTTGTCGTATTTTTCATCTTATTATTTTGAAAGTCACATCCACACCAAAAGTACAAGACCTCGTCGTAATGAGGACGACGTCTGTTCTGATGATGAGCGACATTATACTTTGTCTGTATTCAAACGAGCTGGTAAGTCAGGAAGAAAATGCAAGGAACGTTATTTGACTGATGATGAATGGAGCAAAGCTGCATTACATGTACTTATCAATTGTGAAGAAGTTGTCCCCATACTTGAGTAAGTGTTATCTTTAACAATTTATATATAATTTGTTAAGATGACACTGACAAATTTTCAATACTTTGTAGGATGTATAGATCAGCAGTTCGATACAATTGGCTACACCTAACTGAGCAAGAGATTGAGGAATCCGTCGAGAATAATTTTGTTGAATGGTTTAAACTCTATGTGAGTAATTCATTATACATAATAAATACTTAGCCATTATACATAAAAAAAAATCTTTCATATAATATATTAATTGAAAATATTCGTATATGTAGGCGCATAATCCAAAAAATAATGTTGAAAATCAGTATTTGCTTGATTTGGCTTGGGGTCCAATGAAGAAGGTCAAGACCTTCAATAGGTTCTACTGTAATGGATATATGTTTCATACAGAAGATATGACCCCACATACGAAGACCTCAAATTCTGGCATTTGTGTAATAAGTGATGGGGGTACAAACTTTTATGGTATGCTCAAGGAAGTTATCAAATTAGAGTATCCTGGTGAGCCTCAAAAAGAGGTTGTGATGTTCAAATGTATTTGGTTTGATTCGGTATCGAATAGGGGTATAAAGATACACCCCCAGTATGATATTATTGAAATAAAAATAAATGAGAGATACCCGAAAGATTATCCCTTCATCCTTGCGCAACATGCATCTCAAGTGTATTACGTCCCTCACCCCGGTACTAGAAGAGATAAATCGCAGTGGCGATTTGTTATCAAAACAAGACCACGGAGTCGAGTTGTGAGCCAAGATAATACTGATGACCCATTGCAAGAGTCATTTGGCTGCGTGAATGGTGTCATCGATAATGAACCGACGGGTAATCTTGCTGATTCTACGGGTGCTGTTGAAGAGGTCAACCAATTATACACTGAGCACATGACTAATGATCATATATTAATTGATGAATTGGGTCAAAGTGTCGAGGCTGAAGAATTAAACTCTGAGTTTGAAGAAGATGAGGAGGATGATGATGAAAATATGTCTCAGTATGACGATGATGCTGAAGACGAAGACGAAGACGGAGGTGAAGAAAATGAAGATGAAGAAGACGAAGATGATGATGAGTAATATTTACTATGAATGAATATTTTGTTTGGTTTGATTTTTCTTTGCTATAAACATATATATATATATATATGTGTGATTGCTATGATTGTTGTTTAGTGGCCGAATGAAATATTTAATGTCATGTGAAAAGACTCATCTTAAGTGATATTTTTGCTATGAATTTTTTAATATAAATATAACAGGTTTGTGATGTTTGATGTTTTATTATGAATGCAGATGACAGGTTCTAGAAAGGGAAAGGACAAGGTCACTAGTAGTGGAGGAGGTTCCAACCGCCGTGGCCTCCACATGCCCCCTACGACGGGCCTTCACATTCGAGACGAGCCGTATGACGACTCTCATCACCAGACACCAATCCCTAGCGATGATGAGCCTATTACTGATGATATGCCGACGGAGACTTCCTATAATAACAGAATTGATGGAAAGATGGTTATTTATCCACAGGGACATGAGTAAGTTTGCTTTTGTATTGCCTTTAAGTTATAATTATTCACTTTTTGATTGCTGTTTAAATAAGAGTTATATTTATTAGGTTCAATCTTGCTTTGGAGACCGTGAGGACGATCGCCCGTATTTTCACAAACGGGTATACAGAGCCATGGGAGAGGTGGAAGGAGATCCCTATACAAACTAGACACATGTGGTTCGGCGAATTCCAAGTAAGTCTTGATGCATTTACAAATTTTCTTTTACGTTTTTTTCATTTGTAATTTTGTAAGTTCTCTGTTTTTTCATTGTGTAGAGGGTATATTATTGGCGACCTGACCAACATGACGCTATTTGGAAAACTTTTGAGCATAAGGGATCAGAGCTCCTGAAGAATGGGCTTAACAAGGCTCGTCGTAATAATAAGAGGCCGGAGTGGATCGGAGAGGACGCTTGGCAAGAGCTGCTAGCAAAATGGGGGTTGCCCAATTTTCTTAAAAAGAGCGCAGTGAACAAAGCTAATCGGGCATCCGATTCTTGTGGAAGGGGAATAACCGGCCACAAAGGTGGTTCCAAATCTCACCTAACTTATAATGACGAGCTGGTTAGTATGTGTATTTCATAAGTACTTCAATTTGACCTTATACGGGTGATTATTGTGTTATATAGTATTAAAATATTACATGTCTTATCACAGGAAGCTCAATTGGGGTTTAGTCCTACCGTGGATCAGTCATTCCTACATCTTTACTCTTATAAAGATGAGAATGGGGAAATGAAATGGGCTGATCAGAGGGCGGAGCGTTCATTTGTGAGTATTCATTATTTTTCAATTATAAAATTGGTTTTTTTTTTTATTTTAACTAATGTTTCAACCTCAAAACTCGTAGAACGCATTTAAGGAGAAGTGGGAAGAAATTAATTCCCAGCCGCCTCCTCAATCTGCTGATGGCACCCCCCTATCTCGACCATCCAAGCTCGATGTAAGTCAAAATAACTTTTATTTTTTTCATATTTTAATATAATATATAGATACATATTAATGATATATTATGACTAAATCTAATTAATGATATATATTAATGATACATATTAATGATATATTATTCACGGATTCATAGGTGTGGAAGGAGACTGTGGCTAAACCGAATAAGGGTCGGTGGTACGGCGTGCCAGGTGGATCACCTAGTACGGGAAGTTCAAGCTCCCAGACTTATCCTCCGAAATGGGAGGATCCGGGTACGATTGAGTTGAGGCGAAGGCTCGACAGGTTCGAGGAGAGACAATCATCTGAATTAACTGAGGTGAAGCAGACCCTCAATGCCGTGCTTCAAAGCATTCAACTTTTGACCCAAAGAGCAGGCGCCTCTTCGCCTAATCAGCCACACCCGTCAGCTGGTTCATCTCATGTACAGTCCACCCCCTCCCAACAGAGGGGTTCTCGTAGGACTTCATCGGGAGGACAGCGATCCACCTCTAGACACACTCCACCAAATTACATACGTGATGACGAGCACAATGATAATGATGACGATGATGATGTTGGACCTTTTTAGACATTGACACGTCTTGATTTGTTAATAACTTGTACTCTCTAACTACTATTACCAATATTTGAATCTTTCTACATTTTAGTCAACGAAATATTTGGTGTTTGTTGGATGAACGTTATTTTGGTTTCTATTTGATGATGCATTTGGTGTTGGACGATCCGTGATCGTTATTTTACCGTTTAATTTGATGATGCATTTGGTATTGGATGATCTGTGATCGTCATCTTGATTGGATGCATTGGAATGTTTGGGTTTTTTGATTGCAGGCTGGTTCGGAACGAAAACAAATTGAATTACCTATTTTCTGGCTGGATTAGCCACGGATTAGCCACCGCAGAGCCGTGGCTAAGGGCCACGGCTTGGCCACGGCGTAGCCACCGAATGACCGTGGCTAAGGGCCACGGCTTGACCGTGGCTAAGTACCGTGGCTAAGGGCCACGGCTGGACCGTGGCTAAGTACCATGGCTGAGTACCGTGGCTAAGGGCCACGGCTTGACCGTGGCTGAGTCCCGTGGCTAAGGGCCACGACTTGACCGTGGCTGAGTCCCGGGGCTAAGGGCCACGGCTTGACCGTGGCTGAGTACCACGGCTAGGCCACGGCATGACCGTAGCTAAGGGCCACGGCGTGGCCACGGCTTGACCGTGGCTAAGCCGTGGCCCTTAGCCACGGACAGGCCCCGTGCAAAGTTGGGTGGCCAGCGGTGGCCCGCGTTGGCCACGGTTTGCCCGTGGCTAATAGCCACGGTTCGGCCGTGGCTAAGCCGTGGCTAACAAGCCGTGGCCCTGGTTAGCCACGCCACTTTTAGCCACGGAAAAAATTCGTGGCTAATCCGTGGCTGATTCCATTGGCCACGGATTTTTTGCCAAATCCGTGGCTAAAAGCCTTTTTTCTAGTAGTGGGCGCCCCCATGCCTTGTCTGACGGAGCATTTAATGCCTGCAGGGAGCCGTTGAACGCAGAATGGGCCCGATCGATACGTATATCGAATGTAATGTCGAGGGGAGTGTCGAGGGGAGGACTTCTCGAAGAAATCGTTATGCCCAGTAAGCCGGCAAGGAGGGAAGCCGCAGGGCTGTTCGGGTCCCGTCGAGAGGTTTCGATGGGATCCTGGGGGAATGAAACGGGCCGGTCTTCAGGTCCGAAATATGCCCGGTCGAAAATATGTCACGTCAACTACCTTTTTAATTGTGATTAATTAATTATTAAAAAATTAATTAAGTTTCAATCGAATAGTTGGTGATATAGCCCTCTACTCAAGTCAGAAAGCTATAGATAAAAGTGACTGAAAAATAGTACCTTAATTTGTTTCATAAATGGAGTCAACGAGATAATGGTCGACCACACGACACGACACAACAAGACAAATATGCTTAGTTTAAAACTATTTTGCTAAGTTGATTAATCAAGTTATTATTATTGAATTGAATGAATACAGCAAATTAACTTTTTCACTTGAGAAGTCAACGTGTGCACATGGCTTTAATATTGCAATTATACCTAAGTTTAAATATTGATGCATTTCGGTCAAGAAACGTAAGATAACTAGATATTAACGTTATGAAGTCAACTTTGTTTTTCAACCTTTTGTAATTGTACAATTTACATGTAACTAACTACGAGTATGACACACAATAATTTAAATATTAATTAATGGTGACTTAATAACTAGCTAATTTACAACACGCAATAATTAAAAAAGTAACAAATAATCGACAATGTATATATAGTGGTAAAGTATCAACGAATAAATACTTTATAAGTGGATAAATACCGACACTAAGTATCATATTAGTGGGAAATCTTGCACATTGTCATTCCATAAGTCTTACTATTAAATTATTTGAAATTGGGTGAATAATATTGCATCACACAAGTAATTTAATGTAAGAAATATTATGATTTTGTTTCAGTGAAATTAAATTTTGGAAAGAATATATAATATTGAGATATGAATTGCACTATCGCCTTCTTGGGCGGAGGGCTCAAAATTACATGGGAGGGTATTATTATTATTATTATTATTATTATTATTATATAATCTATACAATTATACAAAGAAATAGGTAGCAATATTTAGTAATTATTTTTGGTTTGCTTTTTTTTTTTTTTTCCTTTTTTTTTCTTTCTCTCTCCTCTCTCATTTCTCCTTTTACAAGTTTTTTTTTTTTTTAATCTCTTCCCCCTTTTTTCCTCTCCCCCTCTCTATCCTCTTTATCTCTCAAGACTCTTTAATATCATTTTAAAAAAAAAAATTGTAATTATTTTCTCAGCCTTTTATTTTAAATTAGTTTATTTTTACTTATTAATAATTTTATAAAATCTATTTAAAATAATTAAAAATATTTTCATAGTATAGATACTACCAAAAATTTTAATATGTTATTAAATTAAATTATTATTTTATTATACGCATGCATCGAGGGTGTCAATATTATTAATTATTACACTATAAGAATACATATTTTTCAGTGATAAATCAATACACTATAAATTTAGTCTTTGTGATAGTTTAACTTATAATAATTTCGTTATTAAATTTTTTATCATTAATTATTTTTTTAATTATATTTACATTGAATTCTGTTATTAATCAATCACAAATACTTTAAATCTATAACATAATATTTTCACCATAAAATTTTCTTTAGTAAATAGAGATTTTCTTATAATGATATACTTAAATTTATACGCGTGAAAATTGCGTGCGAAGAATACTAATTATATCAAAAGATAGCATCTTTTTGCAACAACTTTTAATCTAATAATTTTTTTAGTCCATCACCTCTCTCTCTCTCTCTCTCTCTCTCTCTTCTTTCTTGAATGTTCTTTGTGCTTTCTGTCGTCTTGCTTGAATGTTCTTCGTACTTTCGTTCTCTTTTCTTGAATGTTCTTCGTACTTTCTTTCTCTTCTTTCAACCACACCCCCCCACCCCCACCCCCATTCCCATTCTCTTTCATCTTTCATCTACCAAAACTTCAGAATAATTTTCTTTATTTTATTAGTATATTTTCTTAATTTGTCATTTTAAGATATTATACTTCATCTATCACTAATTTCATAAATTGATTAAAAACAAGTAAAAATATCTTGATAGTATGATTTCTAGTTTCTACCAAACTTGTAATATATTATTAAATTATATTATTTTCATATTATGCACACGCATCGAATGTACTAATATTACTAATTATATTATTATTATTGTTATTATTATACTATATATTAAGTTAGAACCCCTTTGAATTTATTCTTTGATGTGTGCAATTTTGAACCCTCTAAAATATCCTCACTCGAATAACGGTAAGTAAAACTTTTAGTTATTATTCTCTCCATCTCTCTACTTCCTTTTCTATTTATTTTCTTAATCATAAAATTTAATTTAACTTTAATTTTGATTTTTCACTTATCATAAATTTAGTCAACGTATCAAATATAGTTGAAAAGATAGTATAAATAATAAAAATAGTTAGTATGTATACACACACATTTATACATACAATTTATTTTTATTTTGTGTAGATATTGAGTGTGACCAATATACTAATTGTTATTATTATCCAAAATAGGAGTCACTAGGTTCTATTGTCTTCCTTATGCAAAGTTCTAGAAATAATACAAAATTTTGCACTCTAAAAATATAGAGAAAATTTATACTTATAATGATAAACATTGTTGCAATTACTTGCATTAATTGATTAATTATAGGACTGATCTTGATTAGTTAAGTTTAACTGGCTCATTAGTGTTATAATTACCACAATAATTCAAATATTCTCACAAATTGTAACACACTTGGATTCATAACGTATCGACAAGGACAGAAAAAAAAAAAAACTTGTATAAATTAATCAAATATTCTCAACAAATTAAATGGTAACACGCTTGGATTCTATGTGTAATGATGGATCTTATTCATTGCGTTAATTCTAATGGTCTGATTAGTTAAATTGGTCTGTCTCATTAGTGTTATAATAATTACCACAATTAGTAAAATATTTTGAAAATAATTAAATTTCAATAAATTAACCAAAATACAATGGTAACTCTGTTTAAGGTATAATATTGTAGTAATATTTATCGGATGATAATATAGTAACTTCTGATGAGAATTTTACAAATCAGATTTGAACAGAGATACGCGGCGTATATAAATCTGCATGACTTTTAGAAGGGAAAAAAATACCAAAAGTTCCTTTATTCCCAAACAAATTTCTTGGTAATTTCAACACATAACCCGTATTATAAGTAGGGGTGTCAAATTTGGACCCGACCCGATGACCTGATAATGACCCACCTGAAAAAATTCAGGTTTGGGTTGAGGGTTTTCGGGTTCGGGTTGAATCGGGTCGGACCCGAAAACTGACCTGAAAAATAATTTCAGGTCGGGTTGGGTTTCGGGTCGACCCGCGAACCCGAAAAAAAAAATAAGATCACCCAAAACCCGAACCCAACCCGAATAACCCGACCCACCCAAAATGTGGGTACTATAAATTGTTTTTTTTTTTTTTTGTCCAAACCCTAATCAGTTTTCAGATCAATCCGCCGACAAATTCACAAAGGTTTGCTCTCTGTTCTCTCTCTCGTTCTCAGCTCTCTCTCACTTTCTATTACTAGAGCCTCTTTTGTTCTCAGTTATCTCACAGACTCACAGCTTCTTGTTCATTTATGCTCTATTATTGTACACACATTTCACAACCCCATCTACTGCTCTCTCTCTCTCAAACACACGCACACGCACACGCAGAGAAATACCCTTTGGCAGTTGCCACTTTAGCTAGCGATCCATCTTTTTAATTTCTTGAATCATCTCTGCTAGTGAGGGATTGAAAGTGTGGGAGTATGTCATTTTCAAGTGAAAAATCATTTAGCTTTTGACAATATGAGTTGCAACAGTGGAAAAGTAATAAAAAAGTTGTAAATAGAAAACATATGCCAACTTGTGGTTTTCAGGTTTTGCCTATTCTGTTGATATTGTTAGCTCATGAGATTGGGTGCATGTTTGGCTATATTGATATGACCTTACGACTAATCATTGGTTAGATTTTTTTTTCATATTTTTAGTAATGTATTTAGCAATTTTTTGTTATAAAAAATTGAAAATTTTTATTAAAAAAATGGGTCAGGTCGGGTTGGGTCGGGTCAAATCGGGTTATTGGGTGACCTGATAACAAATCAGGTCAACCCGAACCCAATAAAATCAGGTTCGGGTTGACCTTTTCGGGTTGAGCATCGGGTCGGGTCGGGTTCGGGTTGGGGGTTTTCATGTTATACCCTTACATCAACCCGACCCGAACCCACCCGACCCACCCGTTTTGACACCCCTAATTATAAGGCCCTTAGACATTGCTACAGCCAATCAATACAAAACAACACAATGCATATGTGATAAATAAAACCAAAAAAAAAAGGAGACTTTGTGTTTTTCGTCTTCTGCGAGCTCCTCTCTTACAAACAAGAAAGAGAAGACCAACCCAGAAGCACGAAAAAATCCACCTACGTTAATTTTATCAAGAATTCTTTCTCTTTTTTCTTTTTTTCATATTCCTTCTCCCAAAAAATAAAAACAAAAAAAAAACCCATTATCTTCTTGATATTCTTTGTCCCTCTACGAGTTTTCAAATTCTTGTAATTTTATTTTGCAATAATAGAAGATTATTCGGGGGGGTTTACGTTATTTTCTTGTTTAACTTTTTTGCTTTTTTTAATGACTAGTAATTGGGCTTGTTCGAAAGTTTCTCCGAACCAATGTGCACGTATGAGTGCACAAACCCAACGTTTGTGAAAGTCAAGCCATCGGATCCAAGTCAACTTTCAAAGCTTTTCTGCGAAGAGAGGAAAATCAATAATAACGTGCCAAATTCCCAAGTCGTCCTTCCGTAACATGTACGTTCTTTAAAGAATGAATATATACACACACACACACACACACACAATGCCCTCATCATCAAAGTTTCATCTGTTTTCTCTTTGGTATATAATTTTGTTTCAGCTGAGCTCTTACAGGGGTGTTGATGATATTTTGGTTCAGGGCATTTTGTTCAAGTAAAACGATTGAACCTTTTTGAGGTTTGAAGGTGGACAATAATAGCAACTGGAGGAGTCTTGTGGCTTTGTCTGAATCATCTGAGGCCTGTGGGAATTTTCATAGGCCTTCTCTTTCTTAGAGACTGATTAATGTCACTTTTTCTTGCGTTTAGCCTCCTCTTCTTTCTCCAAGCTGTATTTGGGGAAATTCTTATACAGCCATTGTTCTAATTATTTTAGTATTTTTTTTAAAGTTCTTTGACAACTGGGGTTTGGAGTTATTGGGGTTTGAGGCCTTTTCTTGGGGTTGTTTTGTCTGAGGAAAATATTCATTTATTAACTGTTGGTTTGGGTCCTTTGGGAGATTTTCAAGTACCCTTTTTTGGGCTCTGGGTATTTTGTTAAGGTAGCTCCAGCTGAAGGGCCTCTACCATTATCAGTGCCCACGTTTGGCTGGAAAAAAAAAAAAAAAAAACAAGGCCAACATTTTATCTTTTGTGAGTTTGGAGATTTGTGAAGTAAAATGAAAAGTGGTAAAAGGAAGCTACATTTTAGCAAGATCTACTCATTCAAATGTGGGAGAAAAGGATTGAAAGATGACCATTCACAGATTGGGGGACCAGGCTTTTCAAGAGTTGTGTTTTGCAATGAGCCAAACAGTTTGGAGGCCAGTCTTAGAAAGTATGCTACAAACTATGTTAGGACAACCAAGTACACTGCTGCAACTTTCTTGCCAAAGTGTCTGTTTGAGCAGTTTAGGAGAGTGGCTAATTTCTACTTCCTTGTCTGTGCTTTCTTGTCTTTCACAACTCTTGCACCTTTTTCTGCTACTAGTGCCGTCTTGCCGCTGCTTATAGTTATCGGAGCAACTATGATTAAGGAAGGTCTGGAGGATTGGAAACGAAAACAACAGGTAATTTGATTGTGTATCTTGCTATATTTATTTATTTTTTCTATTTTTGCTCCTCCCTTTTAGCCGCACATACAGGTTTTGCCTTGTATGTTGATTCTTCTTGGGATAGACTATAGATAAATTAATTGTCATTTATTGGACTTCTTGTTATTCAGTGTGATACTATTTGCAAGAAGATAAATCTTTTTTATGGATTCACCATGGGCTTATTATTTAGAAAATGGCAAATTGATCTATGGTTAGGAATCTTTTTTGAAAAGTGCAAAAGTTCGGCTTTTGAGGCACCTGAGGTGCATTACGAGTCATAGTTCTGGGGTTCCTTTTTGTCAGTTGCCTATTCTGAGAAATTTATTTACACATTCCTGTTTCCAGAAAATGTTTCTTAATGTGGTACTTTACAACTTTTTTGAAGGTTTTTGAGACAGTTTTCATGCTCAGGTTGATAATGATCCGCTCTGAAACTTTTTAGGATATCGAGATGAACAATAGAAACGTCAACGTACATCAAGGTGGTGGACTTTTCAAGCAAACCCAATGGAGAAATCTGAAAGTTGGTGATATAGTAGAAGTGAAGAAAGATGAATTTTTTCCAGCAGATTTAGTCTTGCTATCATCCAGTTATGAAGATGGTGTCTGCTATGTCGAGACCATGAACCTTGATGGGGAGACTAATTTAAAAGTCAAACAAGCTTTAGAAATAACTTCATCATTACACGACGAGCAGGACCTCGGAGATTTCAGGGCCACTGTTAGATGTGAAGATCCTAATGCTAGTTTATACACTTTTATTGGAAGTATGGAATTTAAAGAAAAACCATATCCTCTCTCTCCTCTGCAACTGCTACTTAGAGACTCTAAGCTGCGAAACACGGACCACATATACGGAGCTGTTATCTTCACCGGGCATGATACAAAGGTTATGCAAAACTCTACAGAACCTCCCTCCAAGAGAAGCATGATTGAGAAGAAAATGGATAAGATCATCTACTTTTTATTTTTTGTTATGTTCTTGATATCTTTTGCTGGGTCAGTTTACTTTGGTGTTGCAACCAAACATGGATACAAAAGGTGGTATCTCAAGTTAGAAAATGCTAATGCCTTGTTCGACCCAGAAAGAGCTCCACTTGCTGCCTTTTATCACTTCTTGACAGCATCAATGCTGTACGGCTTCTTGATTCCCATTTCTTTGTATGTCTCGATTGAAGTTGTTAAAGTCCTTCAGAGCATTTTTATTAATCAAGATCTTCATATGTACCATGAGGAACTTGATAAACCAGCTCATGCCCGCACCTCGAATCTGAATGAGGAATTAGGCCAAGTCGACACGATACTTTCTGACAAGACGGGCACGTTGACTTGCAACTCCATGGAGTTCATTAAGTGTACGGTAGCTGGTACTGCTTATGGTCATGGTATAACCGAGGTTAAAAAGGCTATGGCTAAAAGAAAAGGGTCTCTGTTGCCCATAGAAAAAGATTCTTCTGATAGCCCTCCAAAAAAGATGCCATCTGTCAAAGGTTTCAATTTTGATGATGACAGAATCATGAACGGAAATTGGGTAAATGAGCCGCACCAGGACATCATTCAGAAGTTCATTCGGTTACTGGCGGTCTGTCATACAGCTATACCTGAAATTGATGAGAAAACAGGGAAGGTTACTTATGAAGCTGAATCACCTGATGAGGCTGCCTTTGTTGTTGCAGCCAGAGAACTGGGCTTCAAGTTCTTCAAGAGAACACAAACTAGTGTTTCTGTCAATGAGTTGAGCCCTGTCTCTGGGAAAAGAGTTGAAAGGACATACAAGCTGTTAAACGTTTTAGAATTTAACAGTACACGAAAGCGAATGTCTGTCATAGTAAGGGATGATGTGGGGAAATTATTATTACTCTGCAAAGGTGCTGACAGGTTGGTTGGCTGCTTTTATTTTTATTTTTTCTTTAAGCAATTAATTAGCTCTTAATTAAAATCCTCAGGTTTCTCTGCTCTGTTTTTTTGCAGTGTCATGTTCGAGAGGCTTGCTAAAGATGGAAGGCAGTATGAAGAGAAAACCAGAGAACACATCAAAGAATATGCCGATTCAGGCTTGAGGACCTTGATACTTGCTTATCGGGAACTTAGAGAAGATGAATATAAAACGTTTGATGAAAAATTTTCAGCGGCCAAAAACTCAGTTTGTGCTAATCGTGAGTCACTGATTGATGATGCCACTGAAGAAATGGAAAACAATTTGATTCTCTTAGGTGCAACAGCTGTCGAGGACAAGCTCCAACAAGGAGTGAGTATTAAGACAATCATGAACAAACTTTTGAGCATCAGTCTGTGATAATCAAAAGCTGAAGTTTGTTTTTCTGTTGCTTTTTTCAGGTTCCTGAATGCATTGACAAGCTTGCACAAGCAGGAATAAAAATATGGGTTTTAACTGGAGATAAGATGGAAACTGCCATTAATATAGGGTATATTCTCAGCACAATCTCATGGTAATTAATTTGAGACGAGTGACATTTCAAGAGATTTCTGACTGTAAGATTCGAAATTTTTTTACAGGTATGCTTGTAGCTTGCTCAGACAAGGAATGAAACACATAAGAATTACCTTGGAAAGTCTGGAGATCAAAGCTCTGGGGAAAGTTGGGGAAAAGCACGAAATTGCCAAGGTAAATTCATTTTTTTATAGAAAATACACCATCACTTATACGGCAAAGAAGAAATACTGATCAAAACTAAGAGTGCTATCAAGATGTTCTCCTTCAATTATAGGTTTTTATAAAGAAGGGTGCTATGATTTTTCGGGCTTGTTAATCACTCGATATTGAGCAATCTGTCATATGAGGTACTGAGATATCTGCAATTTTTCATTTTATTTATCAGGCTTCAAAGCAAAGCGTTCTTCAGCAGATTACAGAAGGCAAATCTCAGGTTGCAAAAGAAAGCTCTGAGCCTTTTGCCTTAATTATTGATGGGAAGTCTCTTGCATATGCATTGGAGGATGAAGTCAAAAAATTGTTTCTTGAGCTCGCAATTGGCTGTGCATCTGTAATTTGCTGCCGCTCGTCACCAAAACAGAAGGCACTGGTGACGAGACTTGTGAAAGAAGGCACAAAGAGGACAACTCTGGGAATTGGTGATGGAGCCAATGATGTGGGAATGCTCCAAGAAGCAGATATTGGAATTGGTATCAGTGGTGTGGAAGGCATGCAGGCGGTCATGTCGAGCGACATTGCAATTTCACAGTTCAGGTTTTTGGAGCGCTTGCTTCTGGTGCATGGACATTGGTGTTACAGAAGGATATCTACAATGGTAATTTTATCACTTGTCTCAAAATTGATAACAATTTTGCATATGCATATCGGAATAACTTCATTTTGATTTTCTTCTACTCTTTTCCTTTTCATGCAGATTTGCTACTTCTTCTATAAGAATGTCACTTTTGGTTTCACCATCTTCTTCTACGAGGCTTACACATTATTTTCTGCACAACCCGCTTACAATGAATGGTTTTTGTCACTTTACAACGTTTTCTTCACATCATTACCGGTGATTGCTCTCGGGGTCTTTGATCAGGACGTATCTGCTAGATATTGTCTTAAGGTACGATCTTTATCATACAATATAAGAAAGTTCTCCATTTACAAGAATATAGTCTCATTAATCCTTATTTTCTTTCGTGACATGGCTGCAGTTTCCTTTGCTCTACCAAGAAGGCGTGCAGAATGTCCTCTTTAGCTGGCGCCGCATTATTGGTTGGATACTCAATGGCGTATGTTGCGCCATAATAATCTTCTTCTTCTGCACAAGGGCTTTAAATCCTCAAGGGTTCAACAAGGATGGCAAGATTGCAGATCACCAAATCCTCGGAGCAACAATGTACACGTGCCTCGTATGGATTGTGAACTGCCAGATGGCGCTCACCGTCAGTTACTTCACATTCATTCAGCATGTTTTCATCTGGGGCGGGATCGCCTTTTGGTATGTCTTCCTCTTGGTATATGGCGCTATGCCTCCTACTTTTTCCACAACTGCATACCAAGTGCTTATTGAATCGTTAGCCCCGACACCAATCTACCATATGGTGGTTGTCTTCGTGGTTGTCTCGGCCCTGTTGCCTTACTTTGTGTACAATGCAATCGAAATGAGATTCTTCCCATTGTATCACGGAATTATACAGTGGATGCGGTATGAGGGTACGACCGAAGACCCCGAGTATTGCAAAATGGTCAAGCAAAGATCCATACAACGGATGACAGTCGGTTTTACTGCTCGTTCATTGGCAAAAACAAACCCTTTGCAAGATAGAAAATCAGAATCATAGTCACATTTTTCCAATGTATGTGGGATTTTTTGGAACTTGGTTTACAGTTGGAGCTCTCCCATTCTGGGACTGGTTCTATTTGCAAGTGCAAACCTGTTTTAAGACCGCAAGGTCTGTACAGTGATATAAATTCAGGTGTATTATATGTTGTACCAACCATTTGTTGGCCCCATAAGTTTCGTGAATTTTGACATTAGATTATAGCTACAGATTTAATTATTCTTTCAATTTTATACCTTGTACGGTTGTACAATTCAATATTTTCATCAGAGGTAGTTAGTAGAGGAGAATACGTTGTGATATTGGAATTAAGCAACAAGAACCAGATTAGGTCTCAGCTGTTTTCCTACCGAATAACCCGCGCACACACGTATAGTAGGGGTATCCCCGAGCTTTGGTGTAAAGACAACGTAAATGTCTTCAAGTCTGTATCTTTACTGAAACAATTGATGCTGCTGCCTTTTGGCTTACAGTTAAATCCCCTCGAGGTTTGCATATTCACAGAAACTACTACTATCGTCAAATTCATACAACCCCTAAATAATAGAATGGCGTGGATGGTTTTGAGATTATATAAACTATAAGGGGTCTTAGGTGCATTTACACTACACCTAAGGGTTGTAGGTGTAATTATCCTGTTTCTTTTTGCAGACTACTGATTTTGTTAATTCTTCCTGTAGTAATGTGTTATGTGCATATTTGGTAGAAGCTTAAGCGTGACAACTACAAAAGATTTCTGTGAAATCTACTGAAATAAGAAAGAAACGAAATCTCTTTCCCCTTATTTTTTAGACTAATTTTTTCAGTCTTGTGGTGAAAATACAATTAGAAAAAAGAGGTCTTTGTACCAAATCCTTCATTTCATAAAGAAATATTCTCCATTCGGTGCAAACATATAACCAATGATAGTTACACACACACTACACATATTGATCCTCTGATTTTTTTTGAGAGTTTATTCATTCACCATGATAGGAGTACCATGGTACATATAAAGTATTCATTTTCTCGTAATAGCAAATTAAGGATTTTTTTTTTTTTACAATTAGAATTCGAACATCTACTGATATTTTCCACACTTCTCAAGGCAATGTACATGATCGTCTTCATCATCATCAACCATACATGCCATAATTTTTCTTTCCAGTGCCATTTTCCTGACAAGATTGATCCAAGGGTGGTTGATCATTAGAAAACGGGGAGTCCGAGGAAATCTACGGTCGATCTGGCCATAACAGTGGCGAACTCGTTGAAGCTGATGAACCCATCGCCGTTGGTGTCGGCCTCCTGCATCATCGGTGTGAACTCTTTGTACGTGAGCGGCTCCCCCATATTGGCCATCTGCCCCGCCAGCTCCGCCGCCATGATGTAGCCTTTGCTGTCCCGGTCGAAGGACAGGAAAACCTGCATGAGGCGCTCCTGGTTGACGAAGACTCTCTCTTTCATCTCGGGCGGGACGGACACTACAAGAAAATGCCCATTTTTCGGTGGAATATTCCGCCGAATTTTTTCGGCGGAATTTTGGCGAAAAATAAAAAAATAATAATTTTTAAAATTTTCGGCGGATTTTCGACGGAAAATTCCGCCGAAAAATTAAATAAATAAAAAATTAATAAAAAATAACAATTCTTAAATAAAAAATAATTAAAAATAATAATTTTGAATTTTTCGGCAGATTGTAGACGGAAAATTCTGCTAAAAAATTAAAATAATAAAAAATAATAAAAAAATATTTCTTAAATTAAAAATAATTTTAAAAAATGATATTTTTGAATTTTTCAGCAATTTTTTGACGGAAAAATAAAAAATAAATAAATAATAATATTTTTTAAATAAAAAATAAATAAAAAATAATATTTTTTAAATAAAAAATAAATAAAAAATAATATTTTTTAAATTTTCGGCAGATTTTCGGGTGAAAATTCCGCCTAAATATTAAAAAATAAAAAATAATAAAAAATTATTTTTTAAATAAATAAAATTAATAAGTTTATATAATTTTAAAATATATTAAAATTTAAAATTTTGATTTTTTATTTGAATTATTATTATAAATGATTATTATTATTATTATTGTGATTATTATTATTATTATTATTAGAATTAAATGAATTTTTGTATGCTATATATATGTTTATAATATTATGTATTATATATATAAATTTTATAAAAATTAGAAAATATTAAAATTTTCAATAAATAAAAAACTTATTATTATTATTATCATCATCATTATTATTATTATTATTATTATTATTATTATTATTATGATTTTTAATTATTTTTATTTGAATTGTTGTCTGCTATAAATATATAATGTAATGAATTGTGACAACAAAGCGAAGATAGCTCAACTGTAACAGAGTTGTTTGCCAACCAAGAGGGCAAAGGTTCGACTCCCAGCGGCTCCAAAAATTGGGACAATTTCGGGCGCGTGTACACATGCGCGGCCGAGTTGAGGCGAGGTCCCGGGTTTAACTCCTAGGTTGGGCGTTTGAAATTCCACTGAAAATTTATTTAATTAAAAAAAAAATTCCGTCGAAAATCTGCCGAAATTACGCCGAAAATTGAAAAGCGACTAAGGTTTATCCGATGGATTCGTTCCATTGAAATTAATTTTTTTTCGCCGAAAATTTTGCTGAAAATACCGTTTTTTTTCTTGTAGTGGGAGCCGACCAATTCTTGAAATTCAATGGTGCCATTGCGGTTGGCATCCATGTTGGCGAGCATGATGTGGATCTGATCGCGGGTGGGCTTGATGCCGAGGGACCGGAGGAGGGCGACGAGCTCCAACTGTGTCAGGATTCCGTCCCCGTCCATGTAGAAATGGTTGAAGATGCCCTTGAGCTGCTTGAGACGATCTGAATAGATTATTGTAGCCATTTTCAAGGGGGGTGGGGGCGTGAAGCGAGAGCGAGAGATTATGAGAGAAGGATTATGTTGTGTGAGTGTATGTTTTTGTTTGTGTGTTTGGGGGGATAATTCTTATCTAAATTTGAGTTTTAATTTTATATGGGAATTTTTTTTTATAAAAGAAATCAGAGTGTGTTCATCTACTCCCCGGTTGACATAACCTCACTACCCTCCTGGTCTTCTTGAATCAAACCAAGGAGCTCCTGAGCCATTTCCTTCCAAACATTGGTCTCTTGAGGTAGGTGATGTCCCTTCTTTGCAAGCCAATCCGCACAACGGTTGCCTCCCCTTTTTGTATGCAGTAGTTTAGAGTCCCATGGCATCCCTAGCAAACGTCTACGGTCTTCAATAATATATCCCATCAGATGGTGAGTTACATCCGTTGACTCCACCCAGTTCTTTACGGCTTCCGAGTCAAGCTCCACCTCAATCCTCTTGAACCTTCTTTCCCAGGCGATGTGGAGCCCCTCACGCAGTCCCATGAGTTCAGCCACCTCAACACTTGTCTCTCCAATGCCCATTGCAAACCTAATGATCCATTGTCTGCATCTCTGATGAGTCCACTAGCCGCTACTGAGTGTTTTGCAGGGTCCACACTTCCATCCGTCTTCAGTTTAACCCAGCCCATTACTGGTCTTGTCCATTTTGTTTCACTCACATACTTGCGACAGTTTCTTTTGCTGGGAAAATATATAATCATATCCATTGCCAATTCTTTAATCCTCGTGATTATCTCATGGAAGGCTTGTGTCCTGCCGCCGATAACTTGTTCGTTCCTGCACTTCCAAAGTGACCAAGTCGTCGCCAAAAAAATGCTTTTCCATGGGGCCTCAGGAATAAGGATATTTCGTATTGCCAGTTGCAAATTTTCTTTGAACCATGAGTCCATGCTGATCGCTGCAAATTTATACCACTCTGTCAGGTTCACGATGTGCTTCCTTATGCGCATTGCCATTGGCCAGCTAAAAAAAGACGTGTATGGTGTCCTCTCTTGACTCGTTGCACCTAGCGCAGATGTCACTACTTGTTATCTGTCTATCGCTTCTAAGTGCGTTGGCAGGGAGACTAGAATGATGGCAGAGCCAAAGAAAGAAAGAATTTAATTTTGTGTGGACATTGAGCTCCCCATATCCAGTTCCAATCACAAGAGTTAATGTTGTGGGTTTGGGACTATTTTGTTACATGGAGTGAATGGATGATCCCGAGAGTAAGTGGTATGGAAGGAAAAACGAAAATTAGGAAATGGTAACTTTTATTGTAATAAATTTGACCACAAATGACTTAGTTATATGATGAGTGTCATTATTATTATCATATGATTGGTCAACTTCTTTTTTTTTTTTTAAAGTAAAACATAACATCAAACAATTTGCGTACAATATTTTTTTGCACCGCCAGGAGATGCAGCTAATCATGATTTATTTAATTGCCATTATTGATTCATCATTCCAATCCAACCAACAGCTGTTCATGCACTCATTCTTTCTTAAATTAATAATAATAATAAGGCATATTATAAAATATATTAAAAGTTTTAGAAATACCAAGCATCACGTCTAATGGGCCGTTTTTGTGCAATGGTATTGAATGAATTACGTACGTTACACTACAAAACTATTTAAGGACTTCATATTTGAGGACTAACCTTCTATTTGGTTCTTGAATTTTGATAAGAAAAATAGGAAGAATTTTTTTTTTTTTTACTTTAAATGATAGTACTCTTTATTTTCATTTTTTATCTATTCCATTTTTTTCATATTTTTCCTCACCAAAATCCTTGTCCAAACATAGCATAAAAGTTTATCGAAAAAAGAAAAAGCTAGAATTCTGATACGAAACTATAAAAGATTAAAGCATAATTAAGCATTCTGAAGAATTAAAGGGGACAATTTTGAATCCCCGAACAATTCCATCAAACGAAATCCAACATTGTCATAATCAACCTCCTCCTCCTTGAGACATGGAAGTAAACTCCTGGACAATGACGAGAGCTGATGATCTCCACCCCAAAAACTACCGAAGGCGAACTCACCCCTGCTCGAAAAATCATCCAACACGCTCTCGATTTCATCCATGCAACCACCAAACGCATCCGTGGGAAAATCTTTGATCTCGATTCTAAAGGAGCTCGCAAAACTTCTGACACTATCGCCTTCTTCATATCTTGTAATTTCTATTTGCACAATCTTGGCTCCTCTCTTGCGGGCTCTGAGTTTCTTGGCATACTCTTTGGTCTTTCTCAGTAGTTTAGATGGAAGTTTGAGCAGTATGAAGATGAGGATTTGCAAGATCATGCATTGGCAGCAACAAGATATCACAACGCAATCTGCAGCAAGCATGTTTCCGTCTTCCATTGTCAAGTTTTTCCTATTACAACTGTGGGGCAGGGCAGGGTGGCGTGGGGGTGGGTGGAAGAAGAAGAAGAAGAAGAAGAAGAAGAAGAAGGGGAATGGGTGGGAGTCATTTGTTGACAAGGAATAAGTTCCTTGTTATATGGGAAGGGTATTGTGATGTGTGAAGCAATAAGAAAGGTATGCTGAGAAGCTATATAACAATTAGTTACAAGTCATAATCAATGACTTTATATTCTTGCAACTGCCTCAAAACATGGGATTTTTGGCCTTGTTGTAAGAGCTGTAACAGGCTATGAAATATTGTTTCCCAAGCAAAACGTCAGCTGTCCCAGCCTGATAACTTGCATTCTACATATCACACAGATTCTTGAAACTTGGCCTTCCCCTCTAAAAATATTACAAGTACGATAATATTGATACATAAGTAACAATAAAATGAATAGTCTGCTTGATTGAGGTTACGCAATGGCATAAAGCTATAAAGGCCTACCATCGACCGGATTGACAAGCAAAACTGAATTAAGCTTTTATTATGAATAGATACAGTCGAAAACAAAATTTGCCTCTATGTACAGCAAAAAATTGACCCTACAAATGGAAAGCAGGTAATATATATGTATGGGCCGAAAAACAACCTACTCACAAAAAAACTAACCTACATGGCAGCAGAGTCAGCGGGCGTTACGCAGCAGAGGTCTACCCCCGGCTCGTGTTGCTATTTCATTTCCATCAACATGTTTCAATCTCTCCAACTATTTTTCCGGTTGCCTTCGCTAGTCCAGCTATTTTGACTGAAAAAATCTGTACTGTAATCTTGGCTGCCAAATGCCATCCTCCGGAACAATCTGATTTCTTCAGATTGTTGTGCAGAGTTAAATATTTCACTCTCCCCCACTCTCATTCCATTTGTTAAATCCGCGGTAGCCAAACTGTCGAAAGCCCTCACAACCTGGACAGCATTGGACAAACCCCATAACCAATCATACCCAAGAAAGAAGACAAATTTCCGAGAGAGAGAGAAAGAGAGAGAACATATCATCTTACTTGTCCCATTTTGGGCCTCTTTGTGGATGAATGGCGTACACAAGCTGCTGCAGCTTCAACCAGTCGGAACATTTCACCATCAACATAATTTCCTTCAAGCTTTGGGTCTGCTAATCCCTGAAATTCCTCGGTCTCAAGAGCATGACTCAACAAAGGTCGGGCCTGAAAAAAAATAAAAATCAATTGTGAATGTGAATATGTTCTGTTTTATCTTACCAATTCAACAGTGCGAAGGTACAAATACAGGTTAGGAGATCATTCAAATTATTTTTTCCAATAGAAATCCTAAAGTATGAACTTCGATTTTAAGCTTAACTTTGTGA
Source organism: Petrea volubilis (assembly GCA_026212405.1). Classification (NCBI taxonomy): domain Eukaryota; kingdom Viridiplantae; phylum Streptophyta; class Magnoliopsida; order Lamiales; family Verbenaceae; genus Petrea; species Petrea volubilis. Next base: position 6,906,149 of record CM047882.1, on the reverse strand, counting down.
CAAATTGAGCATGCTTCAGGCAGATTATTCGAATTCAACGAATCCACATGATACATCCCATTTTATAGATACAAGCTATCCCAGTGAGAAACACTATCTTAAGAGCATGAATGTCCAGAAATTATTTAGTGCAAAATTGCAACTTGTACAGATAAAAATGGTTGATATGGAAGTATAGCTTAACCAATTACCCATTCAACTAAGCTCTCCTCCCCCAGTGGCTGAGATGTATCTACAGGCTTGCGTCCAGTGACTAACTCCAAGAGCACAACTCCAAAGGAATACACATCAGACTTTTCGGTCAACTTGCCACTGGATGCATACTCAGGAGCCATGTATCTGAGCCCAAACCGAGCACGGTTATTAGGTATTTAGAGTAAGGATAAGATAAGAAAAACAATTTCTTGATTCTCCCATTTAGTATAAGGATAAGATAAGAAAAACAATTTCTTGATTCTCCCATTTAGCATCTAATAAATCCCAATTCTCAATCAACACTTACCCAAATGTTCCCATGACACGTGTAGTGATATGCGTGTTTGCATCCATAGCTAATTTAGCAAGACCAAAATCAGAAACCTGAAAAAAAAAAAAAAGTAGTTTTTAGAGAGTGGAACTTCTAGCTTCAAATAATCAAAAAAGTAGTTTTTAGAGGGTGGAACTTCTAGCTTCTAACTTTTAGAGAATAGATTTGGCTTTAAATTCTTCATACCCGAGCTTCAAAGTTGTTGTCTAGAAGGATGTTTGATGACTTGATATCTCTATGGATAATACGAGGATGGCCTGAAAGATTAACCAAGTTGAGCAAATCAATATACTTTTCTCTAATAACATAGGCTACTTAAAAAGTCACTAGCTACAGAAAAGATATTAAACATGAATACATTGAAGATTCAGAATGCATAGATGTTAGAAATTTTTACAGCTCATTATTCTTTGATTTCTCATTTATTAGATGAGGTGATATCCTATATATTCCTTACGGAAATTCGGCTGAAGTGCTTTCTAGTAATTATTAAAAAAAAAAAAAACACAAACAGCAAAAATTTTAAAAAAATAATAATAATAATCATAACCAAGTGAACAAAAACGCATTTTAATCATATCTTATTCCTTGGGTAAATTTAGGCAGCTAATAGCTGCAACATCAACAATAATAATATAAACTTTGAAAAGGTATGCAGATTCCTCGAGTCTTTTTGTGAAAGCCAGGGTTTTCTTTTTATCCTAGTTTTTCATTATTCACAGTCAGCAGACTATCAACATATTTCATGAATTTAGTTTTCTTTATTATGCTTTCGGCTTTATATTGAGAAACAAGGGGAGTACTTAGACAATCAAGCCATCAGCATTGGATAAATTCATGGTATATGACAATCTCACTATTCCTGAGTTCTAGCAAAGGCTTCCTCACGCCATTTTCAGAGGAAGGGAATCATTCATGATCCGAATAAAAGGGTGAAGACAAATAGAGACACACATTCTTTTGAATAAGAGATGGTAAGGGCGCAAATCTAAATAGCTTCAAAGACATAATAGGAGAAGAAAAGTTTAAACAGCTTACAGTCTTCATGTAGGTAAGCTATTCCACGAGCTGCACCAACAGCAATTTTTACGCGTGTAGCCCAATCCAGAACAGGCCTACCTTCACCTGCAAATAACCAGTATAAGTATCAGTAACTATGTCCAGGAAAGTCCATCATTCCATATTAAGCATTAACAATTACCATGAAGGTGGAAGTAGAGGGTATTATTAGGGAGATAATCATATACAAGAAGCCTTCTGTCCTCAGAAATGCAATAACCAACAAGTGAAACCAAATGGCGGTGGTGTATACGACTTATAATCTCAACTTCTGATCTGAATTCCCGCTCCCCCTGCCCTCCGCCAATCTTTAACTGCTTAACTGCCACCTCCCTACCATCTGCAAGATGCCCTTTGTAAACAGAACCAAACCCACCTTCACCCAAGAGATTTTGAGCTGAAAATCCATTAGTGGCATCATCCAGCTCTCCGTAGGTGAACCACGACCTTGAGTTGCCCAGCCCACCAGGCTCGTGGGGTGAATAGATAGTACCATTGCCAGAGCTGCTTTCATTATTCGGTGCTGATATTTGCATTTTCAGTAAGCCAGACTCTGGTCACAAATCAGATTAATTCTTAAAATTCCTTCAACATAAAATAGGATACACATTCACACACAAAAAATACAATCTACGAGTGCTAAGATGTTCACCTGATAGTGGAGAAGAACCAACAGAGGTTGGCATAATGTAACCTCCATTGTGTCCAGAAGCCTTTTTCTTTCGCTTCCACACACAGCAGGCTGCAGTTGCAAATATACCAAGTAGTAGGATACTAAGTGCCACGATAATTGCTACTGTTCCTCCAGTACCAATACCACTTGGGGAAGTTTGCGGGGCATTATCGTTAGAACTACTGGTGTTTGTATTACCTGGTGGGGCCTGGGATAGCGAAGGAGGTGGAGGAGGTGGTTGGGAGGCAATAGAGGGAGGTGGTGGCGACATTCGTATCATAGGTGGTGGTGGTGGTGGTGGTGACCTTGGGGGAGAATTTGAAGGTGGTGGTGGAGAACGAGACAGAACTGGGGGTGTGGCCGGATTAGGGGGTGGCACGAATGGTGGTGGAGAATTTCTGGGCGGTATGGCTGATGGTGGGGGAGGTGAACTTCTGGGTGGTACGGTTGGTGGTGGAGGGGAACTTTCAGGGGGGCGTGACACTGTTGGTGGCGGCGGTGAACTTTCTGGTGGTCTAGTAGTTGGTGGAGGTGGGGCATTATTTGGTGGCCTTGGCGGGGGCGGAGGTGGACTTTCAGGGGGTATTGATGATGGCGATGGAGGTGGATTAGTTGTCGGAGGAGGTGGTGAACTAGGAGGATCAGATGGTGGGGTCGGTGGGGGCGAGTTCACTGGTGAGGCCGGTGGAGGAGGAGATGACGTTGGAGGTGGACTCACGGATGGAAGGGGTGGGGATGCGGGTGGCGGGGAAGCCATGGGAAGAGGAGATTGTAGGGGTGGTGTGAGGGTGCGGGGAGGTGCAGTAGGAGGGTCCGGTGGAGGTGAACTGAGGAGGGGTGGTGGTGCACTAGGAGGGTCCGATGGGGGTGAATTGGGCTGAGATGGAGGCACACTCGGAGGGCCCGGTGGAGGTGAACCGAGGCGGGGTGGTGGTGCACTAGGAGGGTCCGGTGGGGGGGAATTCGATGGATTAGGAAGAGGAGAAGAAGGCTGAGGTGGTGGGGTAGCGGCAGCCGTGGAATTTGGGGATGGAGATGTAGCTGACATCACCGGCATCTAAATCATTCGATTCTCAACATTTCGACCAAAACGCCTTCATATCACATACAAGAAATCCACTCAAAATACACAAGCTACTGTAATTCAGATCTTCCAACAATCAAAGTACTCAAAACATAATCAACTGCTTCCAGATCATCAAGAATTATGTTCTAAAGAAGTGGGTCCGTCAGAATTGCCAAAAAAGATTCCATCTTTGATGATCTTCAGTGAAAATCACCTGATATCTTCACCCAAAATCAAATCTTGCGTGGAACCCAGTCGTCTATGTCGAGTCCAATGCAATCCTAGTTGTCCAGCCCTTTCTTAACTTCCAGCAAACAGAAAAATCTCGATCGCCCAAAAAACCCAAATCACAGAGCAATATAAAGAAAAATGGCTCAAACCCAGATCACAAATTTTCTCTTACAGCAAAACCCACAATCCTAAAACCACTGAAGATTTTACCTAAAAAAAATAAAAATCCCAGCTGTAGCACCAGAAATGGCAGCGCAGATAAACGAAACAAGAAGGGCCTCAAATCCCACACCTAAGTTTCAGACAAACAAAATTAAAACAATCCCTTATACACGTATAATCACTTTTCTTGAGTGGTCTTGCAATATCAAAAGCAACATGCAAAAAATAAAAATCTTGTCATAAGGAGGCCAGAGAGTAGGCACCACCCAGATTTGTGCAATCCCTACAAGATTTATCACTTCTCCTTTTCCAAATTGCCCAAAAAAAAAAAAAAAAAAATCCCTCACAGCTATCCTCGACAAAATTGGAGAGTACAGGTGCAGCCAGATTTTGATGGACACACCAAAAAAGGCAAAAAGGAAATTGTTTCAATTCTTGGAAGCTTAAACCCAAAACACGGAAAATGGGGTCTGTCAGAAAATGCGTGAATTAAAACGCCAAATAGTGACAGCGACTCCCGAGGACAAATGCTGGAATATAAACTCCCCTCTCTCCCAAGTCCCAACTGTATTTTCTTGAATGAATGTGAATCTTTGTAAATTTCGTATTTGAGATTTGAAAAAAACAATAAGGTCACAGTCAGTTATGATGATAGGTGCATATTGCTTGAGTTGAATGACGAAATCAAAATTATTATATTATCAAGGTCTAATGACAAGATTACGCAACGTTGCGGCGAATGCAGAGAGAGAGACAGAGAGAGACAGAGAGAGGCGGTAATGTTTATCTCCCAATAATAAAAAACCTTTTGTTTTGGCATGTCGGGGTTTATAATTAATATTCTTTATTTGGGTTTTTTAATTGGCTTATGTGATTTTCACAATAAAAGGTTTAATATTGATATATTAGTTTGGAACCATCGAAAATATATATATATATATATATATATGTTTGGAGGTTAATATTATTGGCTAGTCAAATATAATTGGCGAGTTAATTACATTTGCGTCTCTTTTGAAATGGGTAAATTCTTTTAAGCCATTAAAGTAATGTTTTCAAAAATATTCCCCGCAATTAATTAATGTAACACCCAACACTAAATCATGTTCTAATTACTGGTGTCATATCCATAATATAGCTTAGGATAGCAGTCAAATATGCTTTCATTTTTCACAAATATGTTGGTATTTTTGATGCACTAATATTAAAGCTGTTTCATGTTGAACTGATTTATCATATTGATTGTTTTATATATAAGTTTTTAATAAAATTTGAATATCTGTAGCATTGCTAAATCATATAGAAAAAGAAGAGATCGAATAGATTATAAACAATTCGTTCAAAAATGACCAAATATTCTCTTTCAATATAATAAAAGGACGTGGGGTATGGAACTATCGGTTTATTTGGACTATTCTTCTCTGCTGCCACGGTTTGATTAGAATATTTCAATATTTTTTTAAATTCAACTGTGATTGGATGTTGAATTGTGAAGGCGACCGGTTCCTATATAGTCGCCTCGACGAATTATAGGAAAATTCGAACAATTTAATGGAATATACATTTAAAAAAATAATAGCAATTGAGCAATTAATTAGCTGATGTCTTAATTTGATTATTAAAGTCTACGCAACGGGCACAAGCTACAGCTAATTTGAAACTTTCTTAGTAGTGGATAGTTTTTCAATTTTATGTACAAAAATGGATGGATCGCTAATTATACTATTATTAAAAATAAATCAAGAAGGAAAAATGGATCCTACAAAGGTTAAGGGTACATTTTTAAGGAAAAATTACCCTCACCTACTCTAAATTTACAAAAAACATACTGCTATTAGTGAACTATCTAGAATACCCTCAGTCAGTTTCTTCATCATCTTTTTAAGATCAAAATTAAATATCCTTATTTATGATAAGATTTTGGAACTTAAAAGGTATTTATTGTAAGTTTTTGAATTATATAAAAGTATATTTATAATATTTTTGAAAAAAGCACACATGCAACAATGGGCGGAACTCTCCGACGAGTTTGATGAAATTTGGAAGGATCTTGAACTAATTATAATGAGCGATATATTAGTAATGCCCATTTTGGAATATGGGGCCGACAGTGGTGGATGAATTAGGTGAAAGAGATGTAATGTCGGGTTAGAATTTGATTAGTTTTTGTTCAATTAAATTCAAATAAATAGAATGTTGACAAAAATTTATTCAGGAGTTTAGACGGGCTTGAAACGATGAAAAAAATGGTGTGTAACTTGACCATTTAAGTGATGATGATACAACAATGACATGGAGTATTATTCATTTTCATAATAAGAGAAAATTATTTATAATTATACTAAAACTTAAAAGGGATGAGAATAATTTTTCTTTATAAATATTTAGGGACAAAAAAGACATTATACTCTTTTTGTTTGATTAGGGGGGAATTGTAGGGGGTAAATTGCTCAAATGCACTTGTTCATGTCGGTGCCCCTACAGCTGGGTTTTGTCCACAAGTATCCCCTTATTATTATATTTTTAAGCACAAATATGTCATGCATGGACCGTCTAATTAGTCATTAGGATTATAAAGTAACTTAAATTGTCTAACGCTCGTATTGAAATTGTTCGTTCAAAATTTATTTAATTAAATCCCATTCAAATTTTGAACAATAAACTAAGTAAGCTCCAACATTTACAATATGATGAAATATTCAAATAAAACTATAAAATACCTAACTTTAACACGATATTAATTCATATTCTTATTGATTATAATTTGTACTGTTTTTCTTTTAAAACTAAGCAAAAGCTTTATAAAAGCGTTAAATGGAGTAGGCTTCAACCTCGATTACATCTTTAACAAAAGAAGGGATGAAACCCGATTCTCCTTCATCGATCAGTCTGTGACAAGCCAAGCGATGAGCAACGAGGAATCCACTTATCGTCCCAAATTTAGATACTTTGACCGGACCCCACCATCCAACGGCAACCATCCTTCAGAAGCGATAAAGATCCATTAATGCTCCTCTATGTATATGAGGGGTTTCTACCTAACCATGCGTCGAACACAGAAAGTTGGTTGAAGTACTTGGCGCCCATTACGCGACTGATAAGTGAGTGGGGATCCTTAATGATTCTCCAAAATTGTTTTGCAAGTAAAGCTTCATTAAAATCCCAAAGGGACCGAAAACCCATGCCCCCTTTGTCTTTCCGAGAGCATAACTTGGACCAAGCCACCCAATGTATTTTCCTAGAACCCTTGTTATGCCACTCAAAGTCAGTTAAAAAGCCCTTGAGTTCTTTTAGAAAATTATCCGAAAGTCGAAAATAGGACATCGAATATGTCGGGATAGACTGGAGCACGGACTCAATAAGCACAGTTCTCCAACCTTGGGAAAAGGAGTGTTCATTCCAATCCTGGATACGTTTCCACATCCCCTCCCGAATGGAAGAGAACACCTCCTTTTTACTCCACCCGACAACGGCAAGGAGACCCAAATAGCGATCAAAGCTGGCTTCAATTTGCATTTGACCAATATCCACAATAGCTTCCTTCACCTCCTAGGGGATATTACTGTTGAACACCATCGAAGACTTGGTCATGTTGATGAGTTGACCCGAAGCATGCCCGTAATAAGCAAGGACTGAACACACTTGCCGCATTGCCTCCACCGAGGCCTAGCTGAAAATCATGGTGTCATCGGCAAAGAAAAGGTGCGATACCTTGGGAGCACCTCGACAAACCGCAATGCCTTGGATCTTGTTCTTGGCCTCCTTATCTGTACGGGTTTGATTATTGGTTGGATTAGTGTATTGTTGCTATTTTTGAAATCGATCTATTACAATCAATCAATTACATCAGTGGTCTGTTATAATATTGCAATAATATTACAGATAAAAAATAAACTATTATAATCGAATATCATCAGATATTAATTAAACAAATTATTATAAAATAAGAAAAAATTAGTATTAAATTAAAAAAAATCCATATTTATTAAATCCATAACTTTAAACTACGAGACCTCCACCTCAATGCTAAGGTAAGGCCTCATCGACTAGTGTATTGTTTTTATAACTTCGTCAGTTGTTATTCCTATTTCATGATTTTGCCTTCTTAAATATGAAGCACTTCAAGTCTTCAACTCTTAACAAGGAAAAATAAAAAATGAGGCGACTTGAACAGTTGAACTCGTGTCAAAACCTCACGTCGCAGAATTTAATGATCGTGAGACTTTGTCAGCAATCAGCGTGCAGACGAGTATTCATAACATTAATTTAATTACAAAAATGAATATTAAAATATCTACCCTGGGGAGTGTTCGTTTGCTAGCTTGAACTGGTCAAGATATGATTTTATTTTTTAATATGTAATCTTTCAATATTTAGGGTAATTACTGAATCATGGAGTGTGCTTCGGTTAGTAGGACTTAACGTCTCATGGCAACTTAATTAATAACTAAGGACCCATGACATTACAAAAGGTTAATTACTTAATTATATGAATTTCTAAATGTCCATCGGGCATTATTCTTTGGTCAATTAGTGAGAGACTATGATGGATATTCATCATTTATTTCAAAAAAAAAAAAATGAATTTTAAGTACTAAATTTTAAAATTAAAAGGTGTCTTGAAGATTAATATTAAATATTAAGGCTTTTATTAATTGTATTTTTTTTTTCTTACTTCTTATGCATTTTCGTTAATTTCAAACTATATTTCTTTTGTATGTTTATTTTTGTGTGTAAAATATGATTAAGTAATGTAAACGTGTAAAATTGTTTGAGAGATATTAACAGTTTGTCATAGTAGCGGTAATTTCTTGGGTTTATTTTATATTTATTCATATCAATTAAATAATATCGAGACGGAACTATTTAATTGCTTACAAATCTCATTGCCTTCTGTAATATGTTCCATTAATTAAATTATATTGGAACGATACTGTTTATTGAATATGTTACAGGATCCATGTATATGTTGGGAGGATAGAAAGAAAAATTATCTTTAATAGGTAATAACATTATTATTGTTTTCTTTTCTTTTTTTTTGATTTTATCCCCCCGATTTCTACTCATTGGCCCACTAATTAGGATCGAATACTGCAAAGACCCATTACGGAGGTGATCCTCCCAATCCAGTTGCTCCATTTACAATGCCAAAATTTGAATCCTTAACCTTGTTTAAAGGATCTAGCGCTTCATTCCACTAAATATTATTATTGTTTTCAAATTAGTATATATCTGATGAAAATTTAATGATGTGTATCCTTTTTTTTTTTTTTAGTAATGCAAATATAAAAGTGGCGTCTGGAAGCACTACGAATTTGGAACGTACATACTTTTAATAATTTAAACTTTTAATAAAGTAGTATTTTGTTGATAAATTTGAGACTATGAGATTTTGAGTTTAATTCTCTGAAAGTGATTATTCTATTTTGATAATAGTTTTTTGTGCTCTTTTAATAGTAGTTTATTTATTTTTCATTATGAAATAATAATTTAATTTGTACCTTGAATTTTAATGATTTGATAATTTAATTTGTGATGCATGAATTATTAATACTCTTGATTGAAATATTCTGTATAAAAATAAGGAAGTAGTCTTTTACAAAAATCAACATAAACTTTTCCCACTCGAAATCTCAATGTGATTGTCAATTCTTATATAGACAAAGCGTATTCCTCTCTCATTTTATTTTACTAGCAACACCGTATATTTTACGTGTGTGTAAAATATAAAAAATATATAATTCAATTTAGTACTTAAATATTTTTTAGGATGAAAAAATAAATATATTATTAAATTTCTTTTACAAGAATACTTTTTTAAGAATTATTTGAAATAATTCATTAAATTATAATAATTTAAAAATAAAATAATTATATGAAATAAAATTATATGGTAAAGAATAAACACAAAAAGAAAAAAAATCAAGTAATTGTAATTAGAGAAAGTGATTTGTTGGTTGAGAACATGAGTTTTTTTAAATTGGATGTAGTATTACAATATTAACCTTTTAATTTGCTTCTTTATTGCACGCATTTACTAATTAAAAGGGTAAAATTGACGCATCAAAATTTGGTATCCGAATCGAATCGATTTCATGTGAATTTTTAATTTTAGTCACAATTTTATGTATTTCTATTTAAAATTGAAGGACAAATTTTATAAAATCACACAAATAACTTACATTTATAAGATAAAAATGATATTTTTTTTATAATAGTATAAATTTTATTTATTTTTTCTTTTCACATCTTTCAAATTTGTTTACACTTTTTTTTATCTCATCTATTTAATCATTTTGCACCGTAAAACAATATGACAACTTCTAGTAAATTTGCGAAAATTCGAAAAAAAATGAAAAGAGAGAGAGAGAGAGAGAGAGAGAGAAATGATTCACATTTGTAACCAGTAATATGGTACGTTGCATAGTGCGCAGTCAACATCGTAAATGATGACGTGGTAATGTCGGTGTGGTCGCGTAGAAATGGCTTTTCTGACACCCACTACACAGGATCTATATCTCTACGCCACATACTCCCGAACCCCAACGGCACATGTAAACTCAACAACCTCCACTAAATTAAGATAACCAAATTATCTACTAACTCCATTGGGTCTTCTGGCTGGTAACAGTATTGGGCTTTTAGTAGTCTTTTCAGGAGGGTTTGTGGGCCGTTTCTCCATTTAGATGTAATCGGACTTCGAAGCCCAACCCCACCAGCCAATTGTCATGGGCCAAAATGGTTTGCAAAAGATGTATCTTACACATTGATTAGGCTTAATTACACTTTTGATTCTGTAAGTGAATTTTTTTTTTAAATTTTATTCTGTAAATTTAATAGTTACACATTTGGTCCTGTATATTGATTCAAATTGACACATTTGATCCTGAATTGACACATTTGGTCCTAAATTATCAAATGTAATCATTTTCTTGGGAGGATTAAATCTGTCAATTCAGGACTAAATGTGTCAAATTGAACTAATACATGACTAAATGCACAACTATCAAATTTACATGATGAAATTTAAAAAGGTGGTCTCACTTATAGGACCAAAGTGTAATTAAGCCCATTAATTATGTCTGATCATTTTGTTTCTTTTCTAATTGAAGTCGAAATATGATTTAGACACTTAGTTTTCTATCGCTTTTGTTGTTTTCAATTTTCAAATATTCAAAGCTTGACAAACACACAAGTCCCAACGTTCTGGAACGCACGACATTAATAACCAATGGCGTTATCCATGCAACACACTATTTCATTCATCCTACATGTTGAGTATATCAATTGAAGAGTTGAATATATACTTAGTACTCGGCCAAACTCGATGTGTGGATAATAAAATAATATATATATATATATATATATACACACTAAATTTCATTCATAAATATATTTTTAATTACTTGTAATGTTGTCATTGAGGTTATAATCCAATAGTAGATGTCCAAATATGACACAATTGAAGTTTTGAATTTGAATCATCTCATCCTCTCCCGTTCCTCTTTAAATGAAGACGTGTGTGTGGTGTTTCGGTTATATCTATAATATATCCCAAATTGATTATATATAAAAATAATAATAAAAAAAAGCTTGTAATGTTTTTATTATTGTTACTATTGCTGTTGTTACAAGAAGTCTGATTGATTTTTTTTAAAAAAAATTATAAATGGACTCTAATTGATTACGCTGTATGCAAGATGGACAAGTAATTCCGGTATTTCATTGGCTTTTGACTAGAGGAAAATTGGAGCAATGGACCAATTAATTTTCGGACAGTCGTGTAAAACTGATCCTTCCTACGCTTTTTCCCGACGTATAGAACCCGCTGCAAACAAAGGGTAATACAAGACTTAAAAACCTACTAAAACTCATTAAACAATTAAACAAAGAAAAAATAAACACGATTTAAATATGCCTAATATGGGCCTTCACGGTCAGGTCTCGTCCTTTGACTAAATGTTCAAAGCAACATTCTCTTAGACAAAAATACGAAGAAATTTCAGCTACTTTGATATACAATTTCTAATAAAATCCTATAAATACCCAACTCATATCTAAAAATACAATCGCCAAACAAAAGCAATATTTCTTTTAGTTTCGCAAAACACTGTTTGTTACCAAAAAAAAATATATTCAAAAACTATTGATTTGTCGGGTACTATTCTAACAATTTCGAATTCTGCTTCAGCTCTCTAATTATCCATCCCAAGAAAATGTTTCGAATCATGCCGAATTCAATAGTACTAAACTACATTATCATGATTATGACAAATCTAAAGTGGGCATGGGACTACATTCTTTACCAATCTTTCTTTCAAGCTCGGGGAATCGAACTACCGGACTACGTCGACAACCTCGGCGTAGGAGTAACCCGCCGAGAAAACAACACGAATTTCGAGGAATCCGTCGAGTGTGCAGTGTGTTTATGCAGAATTGAGGAGGGAGATGAAGTTAGAGAATTGAGATGTAACCATTTGTTTCACAAAGTGTGCTTGGACAGGTGGGTGGGATTCGGGCACGTCACGTGCCCGTTATGCCGGAATAACTTGAAGCCACCGCGGTTCACGCCCGACCTCCACCACGAGTTGATAGTTATCAACTTTTGCGCCGCCGAGAGGTCGTCGAGCGATGATCGATGCACGTGGTGGCTTCGTTGATGTGTTTATTGATATATATATGGATTTTAATTGATTCATTAATTTATGTCAAAATATACTGTTACCCAAGAATAAGTGTTATCTTTTTTTTTTTTTTGTTGAAAAATAATAAGCGTTATCTGACGATGTAATTTTTTTTTCTATGGTTCATTTATTGTAGCACCTGATACATGTGAAGTATTGTTTTGAATATTACTTAAATTCTTAACCAAACTTAGTTTGTCTTACACTTGTTCTATAATTAATAGATCATTTAGACATGGCTGATTTATCCATGAATTAAGGACCATTTTGCCATATACATCCCAATGCGAATTATATGAATTTAATTTGTCTAAATTAAAGACCATAAACATAAGAAAGTTTTATATACGACCGCTTTAAAAAATATTAAATAAATAAATTTAAACTATATCAATTGTAAAATATAATACATGGTGCATATTTAATTGTGAGGATCATTTCTCTAATGGACCCATACAATATTTGATATGAATTAGTGGCATCAACTAGCTCTCCGTAGGTGAACCACGACCTTGAGTTTGCTCAGCCCACCAGGCTCATGGGTGAATGGATACTACCGTTGCCAGAGCCGCTTCCATAATTGGGAGCTGATATTTGCGCTTTTAGTAAGCTGGACTATATTCGAATTTGTTAAACATATTTTCTTTTTATAAACACTATTATATTATTAGTTTTTTTAAAATACTCCGATGGAAATTTTTGTTGGATTTGTTTTTCAATTTCGGACGAAATTTCTACCGGAATTCCGCCAGAAATGTCTGACTGAATATTTTCATCTGATGCCGAATTTTTTCCGGCAAAAATCTGGCGAAATATTTCCACTAGATGTTTCTGCTGGAAAACACATTTTTTTTTTCTATAGTGATGTTTTTGAAATATGCACATGTTTATACAAATCACAAACAATTCATTTATACACACACTAAAAAAAATGCACGCGTATAATTATTTTTATAATACTGTAATTATAAACTTTTTAAACCATTGCATGAAGGAGTTTGGAGCAACACTATAATTTATCTTTATATTAGTATTTTTTAATTTATTTAATGATTTAAAATGTTCATAATTATAATAAAAACATTGAAAATAAAAATATTTATTAAGTTGCAACTTAATCATTTTAGTAGTTTTGGATCTATTTTTTGGATCGATTTTAATAAGTTTTTCTTTATTATTAAGTTAGGTAGAGAGAACTTATTTGGTCCAATGCTATTTTTTCAATTTTATGGCAATAATCATATTATCATTCTCAAAATAACACATACCTTTATGTTATTCTGGATATTAGTAAAACTTATTTTTTTACTCTTAAAATTTGAAGAGGAGTTTTCCAAATTATCTATGCCAATTTTGCACCTTCTAAAGTCACACATTCTTCTGTTGACGGCCCCCTTTTCTTGTCCGGTTACCATTCTTTTTGATCACTATCATTCAAAGAAGTTGAATGGTCTCACTATATATATCTAATTATCCTCTTTCTAAAAGAATTTCTACACCTTGATATATATATATATATATATATATAATTAACATGAAGATTCATATTTGTGGGTTTGTACCTAAGTTTCAGGAAAAAAATATAATCCCAATACTTAATAGTCATTTTTCTGATACATTAATGATCTAGAAGTAATACTTTTACGATTAGACTCTTTTATACTTCGGCATTTGTAATTGACACGGCCAATTACATATCTAAAGGTTTTGATATTGTTGTTCAAATCTAGTAGTGGAATTCGATGGGGCAAAAGAAAAAACGTTAACGATCTGTGCGGCTGCATGATTAATCATCACTAAATTATATTTTAGTTCGCACAATATTAATTCACTCGAATATAAATTAATTAAATCGTTCAGTATAAATTGAGCGCCGAAGAGTATTAAATCAAGAGATCACGTCATTTACAAAGACTTAATTAGACTAAATTAAAACCTTAACTATTGAACCATGAGACTAAATTCATGACATTTGACCATTATTTTTAGGTGAAAATTAATTTGGTACGAGGCTTTTGGTCACGTAATTGGAATGGTGTCCTCAAAACAGGACTGATCATAGCTTACGTTAGTTAAATGAAATCCTGTCCAACAAATGACCATATTTTCGTCCTTTGAACTGGAAAAAAACTAAGTAAATATTCATTAATTAGTCTCTTCATAAATCTGTTCCCTTTTTCTTTTGACATTTGGTTAACTTGATGTATTAGTGTGTGTTCAGTGTTGTCATGTTAATGATCTAACTTGCATTTTATACTTTGTATAGCTATGTATATAGGTTACATCTTATCACAAGAACTAAAATTACAACTCTGTTACAAACCAAAGTCATTAGTAATCTGGTCCATTGTGCTGTTGCCATGAAATGCCGATTTTGCTCGTATGTAGTTTCCAAGAGTTGGAAATGTAATTTGTTCCATTTTTCTCTTCAGAGAATTACTTAACTATTGGCGATTACTTCGTGGTCGTTTTGGCTTATACTCTTCTCTCTTTACCAACTTATCTTGACCAAATTAGAATCATTTGCCTAGAAACTTAACTTTAGAGGAGAATTCTATAATAAAAATGTAAGAGCTGTCATCAATTATACATTAAGTAAAGGTCATGTTTGTGGTGGCTCGTAACTATGGGTGGCAATTCGGGTGAGTCGGGTGGGTTCAGATTGAGTTGAGGTAAATATAACACAAAATCTCGCAATCCTAACCTGATCCATAATCTGTCAAACCCATGAAATCTCAACCCTAACCCAATTTGGCTGGATTCGTGTAAACCCAGGTTGACATGTTTTAAATAAAAATTTCAACTTTTCTAATGGAAAAATTAATGCAATTATAGTTTACTAGTTAATAGTTGATTTTTTTCCCCTAATTTTTCATTTGGCTAACTATACTATATATACATTTATTTTGTATGCACTATAAAAAAAGCACCCCTTCACTAAGTCTACTGAAAATTTTGTGACAAAGAGATTTTTACATTTTATCACAGTTTTAGAATATCATCACTAATGACATAATTCGATGTAAATAAAACTAAATAAACAATTAGTAACAAGAAATTTACTAACAAATTTGTTATAAATGAAATCTAGTATTGAAAATTAAATTGGTAATTGGTCACTAAAATTCAAAATAAATGTTTGGAATTTACATTAGAAATTAATGAGTTCATTTCCTACTTTAGTTTATTTAAATTTTATTTATAATATATTGTAACAATGTTTAATAAAAAAATTTCATTCAATATGAAAATAAATCAATACAAAACTTCAATGAATGCAAATAAATAATTAAAGGAAGAAAATATACTTTTTTGGAGGGAAGAAAAAGATGATAACTAATATAATTATAGTTTTTCATTCAAATTGACTTTTCACTTATTTAAAATATTTAACGATCTCTTATTTTTAAATATCTAAAAGTTTTTGTGTATTTAATAATCAAAAAAATTCACTATTCTCTTTTTCATAATTTTTTTCTATATTATATTATTAATGACTAGTTATAACCCATCAAAATATTATGATTTATAATTTATACATAATCTATTTTTGTCTAAATGAGAGGGAAACAAGAAAAAATATTTTTTTTTTTAAAAAAGTGATTTGTGTCGGATTGTCGGCTTAACCCATAAAAGATTTCGGATTGTCTGGGTAACCCACGAGTCAACCCAACCCAACCCATATTTTTCAGGTCGCTTTCGAGTTCGACCCATTTTCAACCCAATCTATGAACTCTCAATCCTAACCCGCTATTTTTGTGTTGGGTTGTCGTGTTGGGTCAGAAATTGCCACCCCTACTTTGTAACACAATTCGGCAATGATAGAATTCTTTCCCGCCCGGAACACTTGGTACCGAAATTTCTTATGTGAATTTAATATTGGTTGCAAATTTTATCACAATTTGTATATTTGATATTTTTGGCTTATTAGTCAAAACTTTAAATATAAATAAGGCATGTAAAACTTTTACTATCAAACTGATTGTTTTTATATTTTGGTTATCATATTATTTTTCATTACAATTTGTGATACAAACTACACAAGATCCACACTTTATCCCCCTAGACTCACCATCCACCCTGAAACATTGTTGGATTGTTACGCGGCCACCATATCAACTCTTTCCCTCTATCAATAGCCTTGTCTTGTTGGATTCTTAAACTATTAAAACGTGATTTTTAATTTTGAGAGATATTTTTGAGTCTTCTATGCGTCTAGCTAGCTAGCACCATATTAGTACCATACCATCATATCAATTCAATGTACTGTAAGTCTAAGGAAAACTATATCTCCAAAATAATTAATGATAATTAAGATAAAAATTAGACCAAATTAAATTTTAATATTGTTCTCTCGTAAAAATCCCCTGTTTTCCTAGATTTTATGCATCCTCGTATTCATCAGCATGTAGGCCATGAATTCCTCTTATTCATCGGCATGTAGTCCCAAGTAACTTCTGTTGAGCAGAAAAAATAAATGCTCAAAGGAAAAAAAATTTAATAATGTTTCGCAGATTAAAAGATAATTTTCACTTGGTTGCAGCCACTTGCTAGTTGATTAATTATGTTTTTAATGTTTCGTGGCCTAAATATAGTCATTAGTTGGTTTTAGATTTCTTCCACTCTTCTATTCCATTCATGTATTTCAATACGTTGGATGCATGACATGTATCAAACAATCGAATATTTAAACAAGAAGTTTGATTTACTTATATCCCTATTGAAAATGCAGATAGATAAAAACTTTGAAGGATACTATACACAGTGTATATACTTCATTATCTCCATTTTACCCATTCAAAACAATAATAATAATAATAATAATAATAATATATAAATAAAAATTTGACTCCCCCCAAAAACCCTAGATAATAGAGTAGCCATGATTCAAAAGATCAGCTACCTCAGATGTTGTACAAATGAGGACATGAGTTTATTTCCTAATCCAACTATTAATGAACTTTTGACACATTTTTATACCATTTATGCATCAAACGATTCAAATTTGTGTCACATCACTAATTGACTTAAAATATCAATATATAAAATATAATATAATTTGAATTGTTTGATTCATATGTAGGCCCCTGCATTAGGTTCATACAAGAATATTGTTGAATTTGCTCATTTAAATTTTAGAGTTAAAATTCTCTCTTTAGCCATTTCATTTTTTAATTGAATACTCAAACCTAGATAGCATGCTCTAATATATAAATAACCAAAAGAGAAAAAAGAAAAGGAAAGAAAAAGTACACTACACACACACACACACACACACACACACATATATATATATATATATATAGATATATATGTACTGATAGATATAGCAAGGGGACTTCAATAGCTGGGTGACCATGCATCTAGTAAAATACGAGGACTAAAAAAGTTTGCGGGTCCTTAGAAATATCTAAACCACATCAGATATTTTTCAATGTTTTCAAAACTAAATATATCGAGTACCAATTTTCTATACAATGAATCAATATTAATTTTGATTACTAAATGTATACAATAATTTTATTAACGAAAATACTAGAAAACAAAATCATATTAGCTTATAAATATAGTGACAATACAAACTTAAGATATGATCATTGATAACAATATTTCGTGGATGTCGTTACCAGTGCAAAACTGCCACTATAAGAAAAAAGAAAAATAACCAACATATTAGTGATAATGTAAAATTTATTACCAATTATATATTTAATGATAATGTCGAGTTTATTAGTAGCCCAATTTATCAGGTGTTCCATTTCAAAGAAACGAAATCTCCAGGCAAATAAACAAAAACACGATTGAGAAAATCTCAATCGTGCAATAAACAAAGAGAATCAAGTAATTTTCATTTTCAGAATTCTAGCTACTTTATATAGATTCATACGACAAATCTAAGATCCAACTGAAAAAATCTTTATAGATTCATACGAAAATCTAAGATCCGACTGAAAAAGCCCTACAAATCTAATTTTTTTATTTGGCTAACTATACTATATATAATTTATTTTGTATACACTATAAAAAAAGTACCCCTTCACTAAGTCTATCGAATTTTTGTGACAAAGAGATTTTTTTACATTTTATCACAGTTTTAGAATATTATCACTAATGACATAATTCAATGTAAATAAACCTAAATAAACAATTAGTAACAACAAATTTATTAAAAAATTTATTATAAATGAAATCTAGCATTGAAAACTAAATTTGTAATTGGTCACTAAAATACAAAATAAATGTTTGGAATTTACATTAGAAATTAATGAGTTCATTTCGTACTTTAGTTTATTTAAATTTTATTTATAATATATTGTAACAATGTTTAATAAAAAAATTTCATTCAACATGAAAATAAATCAATACAAAACTTCAATGAATGCAAATAAACAATTAAAGGAAGAAAATATATTTTTTTGGAGGGAAGAAGAAGATGATAATTGATAACTAACATAATTATAGTTTTTCATTCAAATTGACTTTTCACTTATTTAAAAGATTTAACGATCTCTTATTTTTAAATATCTAAAAGTTTTTGTGTATTTAATAATTAAAAAAAATTCACTATTCTCTTTTTCATAATTTTTCCTATATCATATTATTAATGATTAGTTATAATCCATCAAAATGTTATGATTTATAATTTATACATAATATATTTTTGTCCAAATGTGAGGGAAACGAGAAACAATATTTAAAAAAAAGTGATTTGGGTCGGATTGGGTCGAATTGTCGGCTTAACCCATAAAAGAATTCAAGTTGTCTGAATAACCCAAGAGTCAACCCAACCCATATTTTTTAGATTGCTTTCGGGTTCGACCCATTTTCAACCCACCCATGAACTCTCAACCATAGCCCGCTATTTTTGTATTGGATTGTTGTATTGGGTCAGAAATTACCACCCCTACTCGTAACACAATGCGGCAGTGATAGAATTCTTTCCCGCTCTAACACTTGGTACCGAAATTTCTTATGTGAATTTAATATTGGTTACAAACTAAACGCTGCAAATTTTATCACAATTTGTATATTTGATATTTTTGGCGTATTAGTCAAAACTTTAAATATAAATACGGTATGTAAAAATTTTACTATCAAACTATGATTGTTTTTATATTTTGGTTGTTATATTATTTTTCATTACAATTTGTGATACAAACTACACAAGATCCGCACTTTATCCCCCCAGACTCACTTTCCACCCTGAAACATTGTTGGATTGTTGCGCGGTCACCAAATCAACCCTTTCACTTTATCAATAGACTTGTTTTGTTACCTCAAACAAAAGTCCAACAAATTATAACAACTCGCTAATTTATTTTTCTTTTAAAATCTCCACATCGACGCTGTCAATCAATCTGTATCAAACAGTGTATACTTAATTATCTCCATTTTACCCATTCAAAACAATAAATAATATTAATAAATAAATAAAAATTTGACTCCCCTCCACAACCCTAGATAATAGAGTAGCTATGATTCAAAAGATCGGCTAACCTCAGATGTTGTACAAATGAGGACATGAGTTTATTTCCTAATCCAACTATTAATGAATTTTCGACACATTTTTACATCATATATGCACCAAACGATTCAAATTAATTATGTTACATTATTAATTGACTTAAAAAAAATATCAACATCTAAAATATAACATAATTTGAGTCGTTTGATTCATATGTAGGATCCATACACTAGGTTCGTACAAGAATATTGTTGAATTTGCTTATGTAAATTTTTAGAGTTAAAATTCTCTCTTTAGCCATTTCATTTTTTAATTGAATACTCAAACCTAGATAGCATGCTCTAGTATATAAATAACCAAAAGAAAAAAAAGAAAAGGAAAGAAAAAGTATACTACACACACGCGCGCGCACATATATATATATATATATATATATATATATATGTGTATGTGTGTGTGTGTGTGTACAGATAGTTATAGCAAGGGGACTTCAATAGCTTGGTGACCATGCATCTAGTAAAATACGAGGACTGAAAAAGTTTGCGGGTACTGAGAAATATCTAAACCACATCAGATATTTTTCAATGTTTTCAAAACTAAATATATCGAGCACCAATTTTCTATACAATGAATCAATATAATTTTGATTACTAAATGTATACAATAATTTTATTAACGAAAATACTAGGAAAAAAAAATCATATTAGCTTATAAATATAGTGACAATACAAACTTAAGATACGATCATTGATAACAATATTTCGTGGATGTCGTTACCAGTGCAAAACTGCCACTACAAGAAAAAAGAAAAATAACCAACATATTAGCGACAATGTAAAACTTATTACTAATTATATATTTAATGATAAACAAAATTTATTCATCCCCGAGTGCTTGCTATCCCAAAAAAAATAAAATAAATAAATAATGGTAGTAATTGTGTTTAAGTTACCTTCATTGAGAATTAGTGAAGTTAATGCTATCGATGTCGGTAATTCTTATCAATATTTAGACAATCATTATGTAATGTTATTATGAAAAAGCCCTAAAAATTAAGAAAATATAGAGTGAATGTCCCAAGAAAATTAGAGGATGTACAAAACCATGGATGAATCTGTGATGTGTCTTTGATATTGATGACAAAGTTTGCGTTATCAATGAACATAGTTTTTTGGTCTAAAATGTTCAACGAACCGGATCTTCTATAACGTTTTTTTTATGAAATATCTTGTATTATACTTATCTATACAAAACATGTGCAATGATGAATAGTTGGGATTAGTAAAGAGAATTTGTAGTTTTTTTTTCCCTTATCACAATTTTTTTTTCTCTTTTAAGCTCAACATCTCACCACTACACAGCGCGTTTATTGGTGAGTGTTACCTAATATGTTACACGAAAATTATTACAAAAGATCCAAACTGCGAAAAGGAGATGCAACGAAAGAGAAGAAATCAATACAGGATCGAAGAGCCACCAACGTGTTGGTCAAGTTGTTAAATCTATCGAATTTTTCATCCTAAATATCTAATTTATTAAATATTCTAGGTATTATAAACTAACGGTAACCCACTCATGCACGATATTTAATTCAATGGCGTGATATGAACCAATTTATGATACTTGGCCCAATGTGGGGAATGGCCAATTAAATTTAATAGTGTGTTGTTGAGCTTGTTATGATTAAATATGATTGTGATTGCCATGAAAAATGATAAAATTATATATATATACATTATAATATTTGATTCGACATAGTGACTAAATTCTCTTACTTAAAGAATCACAAGAATATTTTGCAATCACTGCATTTTTTCAGTTAAAGAAGTCATATTGGACTTCTCACTTTTTTCTCATCTAGAGAGAGAGAGAGAGAGAGAGAGAGAGAGGGAGAGAGAGATAGGGAGAGAGCTTGCAAAAAGAAGATGGAAATAAAAAGGGGTCGTTGGCTCACAAGATAAAAACCCCAAGGGAAATAAGATCTTCAAACAAGGAAACATTTCAACCAGAGTGAATAGCTCAAGCAAAAATTTTACAATTTGATCCTTTATGCTGATATTTCTTAATTAAACCAATAATAATAATCTCAAATAAAGAAACTTTAACTTGGTAGCCTTCTAATATAACTACTTTGAATCTTCGACGCATTCACCTTTCTATTATTATAACTCAAATTCAGATATTCTAAGAAACTCCGACAATAACCATAAACATACTTTGGACCCAGTCTTTTTTTCTTACAGCGTGGGAAGAAAAAGAAAAGGTTTAAACAGGTCATCCCTAGGGCAATAAAATCAAGTAATATTTTTATATTTATGTAATTTAACTACAATTTTCAATTTCATCACTCTCTCTCTCTCTCCACCCACCCCTCCGACCACCAATCGCCCTGTCCCCCTTTTTATCTATATATACTCCCCACAATCTTTGGACAATCAAAAAGCTCCAATAACCTCAACCTCTCCACAAACCTCCCCTGTTTGAGAAACTATATATGATCTTCACTCACTGCACACCATCCATGTTCCTAAAATCCCTTCAACCAGCCACCATCATACTCAACAAAATCATGCCCATCTTTGCCCACATCAAATGGGCTTGGACTTTCATTCTCCACCAATCCTTCTTCCTACCATCCTCCCACACCCCACACCTCCAACAGAGCATAGACTCCCACAGTGTGAGACGAACTGCGCACCATCCCAACACCGGGGACTCAGATGAATGCGCGGTTTGCTTATGCAGTATCCGTGCTGGGGATGAAATCAGGGAGCTAACATGCAAACATGTTTTCCACAGCGTCTGCTTGGATCGGTGGGTGATCGGATACGGCCGCTGGACCTGTCCTCTCTGCAGAAACCATCTCAAGCTTCTGCCCAGAATGGATGCTCAGTTTCATCAGCAAGTTTTGGTTTTCAATTTTTGTGATTTTAGTTCAAGTGATCATGATACATGGTGGCTACGTTGAAACATTTCAGACCAAGGCTAAATAGTGCTGCTACACCAAGAATCTGTCTTGTCAGTTCCTTTTTTCTTTTTTTTTTTTCTGGGAATTGTTGGAAACCGAAAGAAAGTAGGTTTTGAGAAATTTTAGCTCAAACCAGCTCGGCTGAACGATGTGAATCACATGTCGAGTATTTTACACTTATCTGGTGATTGGTGGATAATCAAGAAAGAGTGATCAATCAATTAACAAATACAATACACTTGCCAAATAATTTATTTGGTTCGACCAAATTAAGTTTATGTAAAAACTTTCCGTAAGATTTGGAGTAAGCCCAGCTCCGATCTCTAAAAACAACTTGTATCTATTTTAGATGACTAGATGATAAGAAGTGACAACTTTCTTGTTTCTTTTATCTAAGCAAGGATCTGTTTTTTTTTTTTTTTTTTACGTTTGTAGATGTTGGATTTCTACTTTTGGAGTTGGAAGCTAAGACGTCTCAAATTGTGGGGACGAAAGCTGATTGATAAAGTTGGAACAAGAAAGACTTTGGCCTACTGATAAAAATGTAAAATAAAACAAAAAGTGACATCAAAAGTTTAATCACTTCAGAGTTAAAGAATAATGTTATAAATAAACAAGAAACAACCGTATTAAAGAATAAGGCAAAATGTGTAGATCCTATAATCACATTCTCTGTGCTCTTAGTCCACATTTACAGGCAGAACTCCACACTATAACACTGTTTTTTTTACAAACCAAGTAGACGTCCCATAAATCAAAATCCTCACTTTGAATTCACAAACACATAACCATGTTAAAATAAATTGAATAGAAAAATAGAAAAATGATCTAGTATTACAAATTGATGCATTCAAACTTGGCAACGATGTAACTTGTACAACAATCACATTCCTCTTTGTTTCAAAACCAGTTGGATAGCATTTTGCTGAGGCTTTGTTAAACTCTGCATTTGGAATCAAAATTAGAATAAACAAGCAAAAATAAAAATATCAATAAGAGATGATGTGCATTAGACTGAGGGATTTAACTATAGACCTGAAAAAGATGTTCGAAAAATGGCTGGTCGCTCTCAGAAAACTTTGCCAAGGATTCGACAAGACAGTTAACCAAGTTGATCTGCAAGATGGGTGTACAATATCACATCTAGCCAAAAAAAAAAAAAAAAGTGGCCACGATGTGTGGAATACAGTTGACTCTACACTATGAATACCTCATTTAGGGGATCAGCACCGCTAAGGAGTTCATCTTCATAGTCATCTTCTTGATCCTAAACCAACCAATACAACCAAATTCCATCAAGAAAAGTGGAGAAATGGGGGTTTTGTTGTAACTTTAAAGGTTAGGAATCAGTCAAACCTCATTGAAGGCCTTTGCCATGGCATCGAGATATTCATAGGTGGGTCTGTTATGTGATGTAGTAGCAGAATATAGGAAATCCTCATCGTCTCCAGCATCTCCATCCTGAACTTCTTCCCAGTCACTATCCTGCCAAATGCATTGCCAAGAAGCATCTGAGTCGAGCTCACCCTCATGAAATTGTAATGGAAATGTGAAAAGTAACTCTACCAACCTCATTATCTCCATCCACTTGTTCTTGGATTTCTAATAAAGCATCCGCCAATAGAGCCAGAATCTATTATGCCCAGAAAGCATATAAGAATATTAAACCAAAATAAAACATTAAATACTAAGAACATGCATCTGCAGATAGCAACTATTCAATAAACTAGTATATATAATGGGGGCAAACGACACCCTTGCAAAAGCCAGCCCACTTTCGATGCTTGGACACTTAAGAGTACTGAAGTCATGAAGGAACCCGTCTTTTTGGAAGATGAATCATGTCAACAAGTACCTTTGCAGGAAGTGGTATCGTTGTCCATTGATCTGGAGTTAGCTGTGCTCTTGAGCGGGTAGTTATCCCTGCTTCAGACTATAATATATAAACTGGAGTGAGTGCTTGAGAAGATGCAATGAATGCATAATGGTATAACAATAACAACTCAACCTTTATAAGACGGCCTTGAACATTTACATTCCCCAATTCAACATGCCTAGTCAAGAGTAACAAAGCCAAAGCAGTTGTCGTGACTTTAATTTGGTAGGCTCCCTGAACTTCCCCTTTAATAAGCAGTAGACCGTTTGTCAGTTATTACAAACATCTAATAATTGAAAGAGCAATACAACGACCAAACCCATAAAGCAACATTCACAGGAAAGACAATTCAGCAAAACCATGCTTATCATGCATCCTTCATATCATACCAATAAGGAACAGTGAAAGAAACTGTTACTGGTGAATGAGGCAATAAATTGCACAGAAAAGTAGAGTACTTTCTTTATCACTCATTATCACAAGTGATTGTTCAGTCAATCCAGAGATAATTGACCAAAACACTGGATGACAAACATTTGGGACAAAAGGAAATAGCTGGAATTCATTGTTCTTTAAATTTCCCAAATCATATTTCGAACAAGCACAAATAATATTTTACAACAAATATCAAGCCAGATAAATGCTAAAATTTCTAAAGGCAGACAAATAATCAGATGTCAGAGTTAACATCAACACTTGCCTTGGTATCTGGTCCATTCAAACATTACATAAGCAAAGGAGTTGCGATAACCTTCAGCTGGAATTGAGATCAGCAAGTCAATAAATTGTTCAACATGAGGCACGCTCATATGGACCTGAAACAGAGCATAAATTAACTTTTTTATGCAATGAAATGATAGTAACTGAATTTTATGAAAAATTACAATCTTTCAAGCCTTTTGAAGCTTGAAACAATGAAATGTTTTATCTGGAATTAGTTATGCAGATGTCTGTAATATTTCATGGTACAGACTGACAGCTTATATGTATGACTAATCACATATGATATTTGTACACTACGCATCTGAACAACTTAAACCAGTTCTTCCCTGCTAGCACTATTTCCTTCAATAGGGTAAACTGGCAAGAGTAAACAACAGAAGCGGATTTTCATAATATTTTAACACTTGGAAAATGCTAAAAGTGTTACTTGTAGAAATCTATGAAAATCATATTGGACACTCACCAATCTAGCAAATGTTAGAATCAACGAACTTTTCAGTGCTGAAATTTGAGACGATTGCATGCGCCTGACAAGTGCGGTTGCAAGGTCCCTGATATGCTGTGCCATTTGCGTGGGGAGATGTAAAATAAGTTGTAAAATGAAGCTACCAACAAAAAGTGATCCAGAACTTTCCAAATCAGGGTCTAGAAGCCTACACATAGAAAACCAACAGGTGATGGAGAAAGAATACAGAAACATCACTGCTTAGTATTTATCTTGCTGCTTAATTGGTTCAGTGATTAGGGCAGATTACAATAAAAATTATACCACAATGCAAAACCTTAGCTAAACAAAAACATGCACAATAGAATCTAACAAAAATAGTAAAATATGCATAAGAGATTTAAGCAATCAACATCAACTTGGAGATGGAAAAACTTTTCACATTTATCATGTCTAATTTCTGCAGAATAGCTGTATTAGAAGCATCTTAAACATTCTACAATGGAGCTATAACTTTCCTGACTCAATGTTTTTCCTTTTTTTTTCTTATTTGAGCCCATGAGAGAGAGAGAGAGAGAGAAAGTGAGATGCAAAATTAGCAATTGACTCTGGTTAATCACCTAACTGTTCACTACTCAGGCAATTACAGCATAAACAAAAGCCACATGCAGCTGCGAATAATCTTGACATTGGATATTGTAGATTCAGTGGTTTAGGCGAAGCATTACATTCAGTAAGAACTGTGAACAAATCACCTTGAAGCTACATCAAGCAAACTTCTCATTGTATATCCGGGATCACCACACCAAGAAAGCATGTCTTGTTTTCCGCCAGACACAAGAGCAGCTAAGCACTGGGTTGCATTCTGACATATGTAAAGCACTACAATTGTTACTATATTTTACCAGCAACAGCAACAGCAACCTTTGAAGAAAAGTTGCAGCTAAAATGGAAACTGATTAAAGAAGAATTTAAGGAAAGAGAGATAACCTGCATCTCGCTGTGGTCACTACTCTGAAGGACTATTTTGACAACAGGATCAAAGGAAACTTGATGAACTGCTTTCACAACATCAATAGGAGCGTTCTGTGAAGCACAAAGTCACCCTATCAGAACCAATCTTCTAGTCACATGCAAACACATCTTCTAATGCGAACACAATTCTTTAAGACGAGTATACCTTCACCAACATTGTAATGAGATCCAGAGAACCGGCAACTAATCCATCAAGTTGTTGCTGTGGCTGAGATATGTAAAGAATATAATCAGAAACAAAAGCTAATTTCAAGTGTTAGATTCTTTCATGTTATTGTCAGCAAATAGGTAAATTTTGCATACATTACTAAGGATTGGCACAATATAGGGTAAAACTCGAGAGACCAGTGGATGAATGCATCCAGGAGCATTTTTTATTGCCTGAAAAGATGAAAAAAGTCAAATATTTAAGCAATATCCTTGAGATTAAACAATTAATGATATTTTCACTCTGCAAAACATGAGAAATCCAAAGTATTGAGGAGCTGATATTTCTCTAGAAGTGCAACATAACTTGTGGATAAACCATACCGAGTTGCATCAGCCAAACCACCAGCATATCCAAACAGCCAATCGCTTTCAATAAACAACAGAGGAACTAAATAGCCAACTTCTACTCGGAGCCACAGAAAAATATCCAAAAGTGATCTTATTGACCTTTGGAAGAGTGGTCAAGCATATTACAATCACTACATTTTGCAAGAACAATATACAATTTATCACCAAAGAAATAATTTTACATGGAATAATTTTACATGGTTTATAATTTTTTCCTGGCATTGATCAGCAATTTCCAGACAAAAATTTTAAAAGGTTTCCCATGTTCATGTAGGTGCGGATACACGCACACGTACCCGCATGTGAGCACATCAATTGAGGCACTATGTTTCTATTATAGCAAAACTGTGAGGGACTGTAAGAAACATCTACAAGAGGAAAAGAGTTTCTCCAACAAGCTTATATTCATATGTGAGTTTTAGCATGTATACTTTCTCACATAATTTATCATGATCCATCCTGTTGTACTTAGTACATCCTGATATAGGTTCAGCTCATGAAATTTTGGGTTTATTGTGCATAACATAGTACGCTCCACGAAAACCAAACTCAGGAAAACAAAGAGAACAATAGAAGATTTACCTCCAAAACCTCTAGAGCATCAATACTGATGAAAGGGTCAGAAACATGAGAAGCCCACATATTAAGTATGATAGGAGAGATAACTGGCTCTATTGAGGCTGAAATTTCATGACCTACAAAAGAAAAGCGTAAACACGTCAGAAAATGTCGTAGGATGCAAAACCTAAAAACTAGCTCAACATCATATATAAAGATGACTTGCACGCAACATGTCCTAACCAGCCTTTACAGCAGCTTGTAGTGTTTCAAGTACTAGATGCATGGTCTCATCAGAGGCCTACAAAAAATGAAGCAATGTAAACATACTATCAACAATAATGAAGAGAACTATCTGCCTACAAAACATCAGATGTCACCTCACATTTTTAAGAAGATCTATAAGTGATGAGAATAAATCCAATGCATGATGTTGAATAATTCCACTGGTAGCATCTGGTAGAAGTTGGGAAAGAGCTCGACATGCACCAACTTTCACTGGTGGGGGCCTGTAAAAAATTAATGAGTAACATTCAACTGAAATTAGCAGGAAAGTAAAATCTTAATCAAGTTCTTACACATCCATGCCAAGTGTCTTAATAGCAGCATATAGGAAATGCTCCGTTACTTGGTTGTTCATCTGAACAAACAATGAACTAAATAAGATCTAAGAAAAGCACATAAAAGACAGGCTGAAGAAGGGGAGGATGCTCATAATTACCACAGAAGAGAACTTTGCAACAGATGAAAACAAGCGGGCATAAAGAAAGGGGTACTCATTTACACCTGCAGAATAGAAAAGGAGATTTAAATAGCATGTAGAAGCACCCATGCCTCTTATGACAAAAAATCGAATTTGACAGCCAGAATTAACATGAAGTAAGCATCTAAATGCATCTCATAAGAAAACTCTCACCTGTAGCCACATCATCAGTTAAAATATGCTCTAGCATTTGTCCGATAGTGGGTCCAGCAACCTAAAAGAGTGAACACAGACATTTTGAAGATACTTACATAGAGTCAGCATACAACAGAACCAAGTAATTATCTTCGCTTTTCAACTAAAGAAACATAGAGGACTAACCTCCGCTTGAAGCAACTGCTCCGAGACAGAAGCCAAAGCAAACAGGGTTGCCTCCCTTAACTGCCAGCATGCAATTAGGGAAACAATTGGGGACCATACAAAAAAAAAAAGAAGTCCCAAGTTACATTTACATGCGATAGTGTGTGTTAATCAAGTTGCCTAGAATCACATAAATTCCCTTTTTATGATATTATTTCGAGAACCCATGAGAAGACCTGAAAGGGACAATAATTCAAGAAAAAGCTTCTTAGAAGTATTGGGGAGCCAATGAAACCCTCCACTAGAACTAAGACAGCAAACAATTCTTTTGACCGTTCGAAACTAAATACTTCTCATTTCAACAATATATATATATACGCCTGCATATCCCTTTGGTAAACCCTTTTATTGACTAAGAAAATAAAAAATGCCTAACAATCTATTCAAAAGTTCTCCCTCAGCCAGGGTAGCAGAATGACTGAACGATAGTGTGTGGATAGGAGCCTTTTTCTTTTGCCCATTCTTTTCTTTTTTTCCCTTGTCTTTTTTTTTATGTGTGTGTGTGTGTGTGCGCGTGTGTTGGGGGGTGTCGGGGAGCGGAGGTGTTTGAGCTTCCAATCGATATTAGGCTCAAATTGACAGTTTTAGCATTTATACTATGTCTATTAGTTATATTCTACAGTAAATCAAGTCATGAAAATGTTCAACTTACTCTCCACCAACCAGGAGACCCAGCATCTTTCTGTTGTTGAGATTCGTGAATTCTTCTTTTCACGGAGTCGATTACAGCATCTATTCCTTCCATCCCACAAGAAGTAATTATCTCTTCCAGTAGAAGGGCACCTGCAAGAAATGATTTTCAGGAAACAGCTCACTCCAGAAGATGCAACCTCCAAGGAATATATAAGAATCATCGAAAACACTATTACTAGCAGGACAACATTAGAGTAAACTACAGGTATAATTAGACTTGAAGTTCAAAATGGAACAATCATGTACTGAAACTCATTACAGAAGGGGCAAATGAGAGAGATTTCTAACATTGTGTAAAATGAAGTTGTGATACACACATGTGAGGCTAGAAACTCTGCGGAGCATGGACCACTACATAAACTTTATCATATTACAACTTTATAATCTGAGAGTTGAAGTTGGCTAATCCATCAATCAGATTTACAAAATGCAATTTCAAATTCGAATATTTTGAAAGTAAGAAAATATAAGAAGCATTGTCTTAGAATTCTGGCATTGATACAAAACTTCAAACCATATCAATTAACAAGATTAACACATATGTTGTTTGTCTAATTTTGTCTGTGATTGCAGATATCTTCAAGTCTGTTTCTTGAATCAATAAAATTGACCCAAGAAAAGATAAATATTGGACACAGTAATCCTAATTTAATCCGCGCATCAACAGATCAAATATATAATCCTACCGCTAGCTTCTACTTCAGGACTCCATGAATACCATACATAAGCCATCTGCACGAGTTTCATAATAGTTTCAGAATATTTTAGGGTAAAACAATGTTTTTCAACACACCTAAAAAACAAATTTAAGCCACTGCAATCTCCTAATGTAGGTTACTTCTAAATACATGCAGAGAAATATTTGCTTAACTAAGATTAAGTTCACGCACTTGTAACACCCTATTAGTAAAGAAAGCCATTGTTGAATAACAAACAAATAGAAGAGCCAATTAATAAACTAGAGCAGAAATAGCTCCAATTATATTCCTGCACGCCACAGTTATGTTGATAGAGTTGCTAATTAATAATCATTGAAACAAACATATGCTAGCGCATAAACACATGTATATCTAAATATTTACACGCATATCCATATATAAACATATAATGAAAGTCCAAAAGAATGATATTTACAACACACACAACGGAAAACACATCTAAAATT
This sequence comes from Petrea volubilis, assembly GCA_026212405.1. NCBI lineage: Eukaryota > Viridiplantae > Streptophyta > Magnoliopsida > Lamiales > Verbenaceae > Petrea > Petrea volubilis. Next base: position 6,875,139 of record CM047882.1, on the reverse strand, counting down.
TTCTAGTAACTAACCAACAAAGTTTTGCCGCTCCCCAGGACTACTTACCAGATACTCGACAACTGTAAGTATTGTCATCCTCATCAGCAACATATTGATTAGCATCCAGAGACCAGGAGTGAAACTACATCCAAGTGTACATGGCAAAGATGATGAGAATAATGAAGAAAAAGGGAAAGAAACTTTTTCTTAACTGTTGTACTGCTGCTGATCAGAAATAAGACGAAACGGAAAGCTCAGTCAAACTCATTTACCTAGATCATAGAAAGTCAAGCCGAAAATAAGTTGCTCATCCAAATTGCTTAACTCAAAATAATTAGAAAACCAAGAGGAAAACATCTCTCTCTCTATGCAAGTAGCAACAATTAAGAATATTTTGAAATGTCATGTACTTCTTGAAGCCTGTAATTGAGCAACATGTGATGCCTTTATGACGTCACATCACAATTAGATAGCCAAAAAAGACCAAACTAGGCTACAATAAACAAAATTGGTTAATTAGTTAGGTCTCCCAATAAGTTGCATTAATTGATTGTGCTGGTACCCTGCCACAACATATATCTCCACCAAAATAGACCAACTATATCACTATGTCAACAAAAACACTGTTATGGTAAATTCACAGGCATGATAACTTACTAGCCCGCAGTGTGACAACAAAGGAGTGACAACTGTGTCAACTTTCGAATGAACATACAAACAGATAACAGATCGAAGATCTCACATAAACTCCAAGACTGTTACAGTATTACTCCTATGTCTTTTTGGACGATGTTTCAATCTTGAAGTTATCCACAATTATATATTAAATAGAAATATTCAGGGTAGTACAATTTCACAACTAAAATGAGTGTAGCAAGTCGAAACTTTGTAAAACACTCAAGAAAAGTCAGCATTCACGATCATGTGTTGAGGCTCCAATTTAGGAAATAGGCAAAATGCTCTGTATTTACCACAAACAAATATACAAATCTTTCTACCAAATAAAAGAAACCATTGAAGATCATGGCACTCTTGAATCGATTACATAACGGAGGGAATACCTGTTGTTCCGTCATTTGAAGGAAACCAATGGTATAGTATACCAGCTCTTTCACATTGTTTATAACCACCTATATGAAACAGAATTAACATCTCCAAAATCTGATAATGAAATGCGCTGCAAGACAAAATTATTCATACAGGAGATATTGGGTGGGAGAGGGGGGTCCAAAGCACACCTTCACAAATCTTGGGCTTCCAACAACAGTCAATAAAAATTCAAATAACTGCAAAACCGAAGACCGGGGAATCACACGTCAAATACTAATTAGGCCAATCATTTCACCCCCAAACAACAGAACCGAAGAAAATAACATTTTCAGATATTAATCTATAGTACAATCATATATCAAACTACTCACACCAGGTTCAACACTTAGCATTGATATACACCTCCTTTTTCAATTGACACCAGACTTCCGGGTGTAACTTATCACGATACAATTCACATGGTTTCAAAATGCCCATTTAACCAGAAAAAGGAACTACTAATATCCATTAAAACAAGAAATTGTTTAGTAGAAACTATTGAACTTTCTATTTTTTTACTTACTCAAAAATATTTGGTGTGAAGGAAAGAACAATATATCCAAAAGTGAAGTTTTCAAACTAGAATGAAAAGAGTTTTGGCTCTTGCCAAACCACAAAAAATCAAACTTAGACTGGTATCACATGCCACATGTTCAAACTAAGTGTTCCTTCATTAAGGGGATAAATTTTCATCCAGTAAAAGAACTAGAAAGAACAAGGCCCAGAGAAAATAACATCTAATTCCAACATAAAAGAAATTCTAGATCTTAGCTGGTGAAAATTGATTCAAGATGACATTGATGAATAAAGAGGCATCCAGAAAAAGATCCAGAGCCGCAAGATATCTATCATCTCGCGAATGCTATATAGATGAATTGCATCCAAAACCACACTTTCTCATTATCAAGAAAAGACGGAATAAAGGCACAATGTCAAGAAAGACAAAAATTATAGTGAATCTCAAGGAACCATCTGGTTGATATGATGTAATTCAATAGATAGCAGAAACAGGAACCCTTCAGTAGTCAGCACCAATGTAGTAATTGATAATCATTTTTCCTTTGATGCCACGTCTTCGTGCCTAAACTTGATAGAAAAGTAAAGAATGCATTAACCTGGATAATAAAGGACTCTAGACTTTTCTCAGTACCATCAGAATCATATCTTCCATCATAGGAATCTTCAACACCTTCAATCGATGAGCGCATATACACTTCCAAAGATGACACAAATGTCTGCCATAGTGGCCCCACAATTACTGAAATATCATAATGATGTCAGAGACTATGAAGAATAAGGACAAGAAAAACAGTCTATCAGCATAACCAATGGACTAGAAGCTGTACCAGATAATTTGATCAACATACCCAAAAAATGAGTTTCCGCTATGGCTGGAAAGTTTTGAATAAAATGATTCAAGCATTTCAACACCTGACAGAAGGTATCTTAATGTTTTAGAAGCCAGCAATTAGCATACAGATGCATCACAAGAGAAAAATCAAAAGAAGAGCTACCTCCATTCTGATACTCCAATCATCAGGATCTTCAGATGGCACTGGGTGTTTCAAGATTGATGAAAACTGGTCCATCCAAAGCTGGAGCATTGGTGACATTAGGGCGCTAGTTTCTGTCTAATTACCAGAAGACATGTAAAATTAGTTATTCTAAAATACTATGTCCATCAATCAGCCTGACATAGATGAGCTATAAGTGAATACCTTGTAGACACCGCTCATAGTCCCGAGCATAGAGGTACAATTATAAACTATTGAAAGAGCTTTAGACCTTAGACATTTGTCATAGATCTGCACATATAAATCCACAGATAGATAAGAAAATGATCCAAACTGAACCAAGAAGAAATTAACAGTCCCGTGACAAACTCAGAATGATGTTGCAAAGCAATGACAAACTACACCAAACAGCTAAAAGACTGAACCTTTCTAGTTGCTCCATAGTTCTGAACTATAGATTGGAGAAAGCAATAAGCATGTCACCAAGGAGAAGATTAAGAAGAAAATAATTCAGACTGATTTGAGAAAGGAAAAAGGTTAACTGAATTCCCCTATTATCAAACCATTCATACTTTTTACAGCTAAAAACTTCAGGGGAAGCTGAAATAAACAAAATGAATAGACTATAAGCAACATAAACATAAAACAACGTTGATCATTTTTTTCCCTAAAAGCTTTGAACAAACTTATGTTCTGTATGTTGCTATGTAAAAGTTATAAAATGACTGCAAAAGGCAGGTAACGAATAAGATTATAACCTGAGGGGATGACACAATCATGTGCAAGCAAGGAAACAAAGCTGGAATAATTTTGGGAACCATCTTATCGTCCATGTCCGAAGAAAGAAGAGCCAAGCATCTTAAAGACCCATGCACTGCAATAGCAACAATGAAAAAATTATGTTCACTCTCAAGAACTATCAGAGATTTCAAAAGGCTTACCAAGGACTTACCAGCATTCAGTTTAGTCTGGTCATTAATTAAACTTAAAAGGAAGGGCACTAGTTCAGGCCACTCATCCGGCCAATCATACTGTGCGATTGTTGATACAGCCACACTTACTGCAGTACAGATCTTCTTGTAAAGATCATCTAGTGATGCTAGAAGTAGTTCTCTTATAGATGCCTGATAGAATAACAGAATCAGGGTGACCTTGTAGTTTGTAAGCCTTAAACTTTATCATTTATATCTAAACCCACTTTTCAATCCCAACCTAGGCTGAAAACAACATGAGTGCATTGAAAATGAACCCGCTACTGGTTCAGCAGAGAGCATAAGAAACAAAGTTCTGAGCAATATACGAGAGTACCTCTCTCTGTTAATTACATATTACCTTACTAACAACACAAAACAAGCATTTGAGTTGAGAAAAGAAAAATTACCAAGATCGCTCGTTGATTTGAGGGGGGAAAAAATCCTAAAATCAAGGTGACTTTTTAAAATGAATTAAAATTCTAAGTCCCCAACTTCAGTCCAAGGTGGCATCACATCTACAAAAACCATAATAGCTTTGATGCATTCTGAAATACACATTAAGAAAGAAAACCTTCTCATTGCTCGGAACAACAGGATGCTCAAAGCCTTCCTCATCCTCACTCCAGTGTTTCCTGATATATTGCTTCAGCAAAACTGCTGCTAAGTAAATGCACGTTAATCCCACAAAGCGTATAAGAAGTGGAAGTGGACCAAAATGAAACGCACAGAGTATACAGCAATGCGAATGATTAAGCAGAAATAATCTCCAATAAATCATAATATGAAGGATATCTGCCTTAATCCAAAGGGAAGTTCCCTGTTCGCAGCAACTCTAACTAGAGCAATGCCATATCCTTTCAAGAAAGCAAAAGAAAATACAAAATCAATTCCATAGCTTATACTGTTATTTAGGATAAGAAAACATACCAAAAAAAAAACATAAAATGAAAATATTATTTCAACCATGCGAATTCTGAGTGGTTATGCAATCATATAGTAAGATTATACTCATTTGAAAGCAAAAGTAGATTTAGCTGTCTAAAAATGATGCAGGTATCAATAAATTTCACTGTAACATAAGTTAATTAGTAGTAAAATTCATCTTTGCTTACAAAAATGGCAATGTGGCCCGAAACATGATAACAATCATATATTTACGAGACCAAGATGATAACCAAAACAAAATCCTCCCCCACATCCCAACAAAAACCAATAATCACACTTACGTCATCTATCAGAGTTACCACTGGAGTACTTACAAAATTGCATAAACTGATAAAATCAAATAATTCCCCAAATTCAAAAAAAAAAAAGGTAAAAGAATAGAATCCATTAACCATACAAGTAAAACTCCATCCAAAACAAGCAGAAGAGCATCAAAGGCTCATTTTTCAAAACAATCATCTCGATCACCTGGCTGAAGGGACGCTTGCTGGAGAGACGTCTCCGCAAAGGTTCGAACTTGATGGTTCGGATCGAGTGAAGCGTTCAAGCAATTGATCAGCCATTGTTGATCCTGATCCATTAGTGTATATATCAACAGAGAGGAGAAGTATCTAAATATGTGTGTGAGATAGTACACCAAGCTGTGCGTGTTTGAGGTTAGATAAGGGGAGAGAAATGCGGCAAAAAGGAGGGAGTTTCCTGAGTGGGGTTTTTGTAATTGGGGGTATTTTATAGGCGTTAGGGTTTTGGCACTCTTCAGTTCAGGGTTCACTGGTCAAACACCGTAAATCCTTTGCCTTTTGTTTTTTTATTAAAAAAAAAAAAAAATTGCCTCCCTTGCACCTTTTTTTTCAAAATTTTGTTTTCCTTTCTCCAGGCAATTTTTTACTTTATTTTTTATTTATTTTCTCCTTTTTCATGGTTATAATTGATTATCTTATAAATTATTTGATTCAAAACTCTCCGGTTATTAATTATGCAAGATCAAATTAAGCTGTTAGGAGTAAAATCATATCAAAAATAGCCCTAAGCGTTAATTAGAGAATCTAAAAATTTATGACACATTCAAGTATACAAACTCATACGTCAGCATCAGTCATAGTGCAAAGAGAATTCAACTAATTCTCTAAAAAGAAATTTGAACCGAGTCACGCTTGTTGAGCCTTGGACTAGATCCCTTAAGTTGGATCAAATCATCTCAAATCTAGTTATGTAATCTGGAACTTCTCGTGAACTTTATGGGATGAAACTCGTATTAAAATGGCTCAAATCATTTGGGGATCGTTAGACTAAACTTACGCATGTTAAGGATTGTCTCATCGCCAAAAAGAAAGTCATGGGCTCTTGAATGGCCTTTTTTGCCCTTTTGGGCTCTCCCACTTGGGTGACTCGCCCCGGATCATATTTCATATCTCTCGCCGTTCCCATCTGGTCTTCATCTCATGGCAAAGCTTAAAACAGAGTCAAGAGAGAGCCAAATATCCAATCATAACTATAAACAGTAATGTCAAAGCCGAATAATTAAAGTAGTGATACTAAATAGACCTTGCCCTTTCTTGTCTTCCAATCAATTAACATCCTTACAATATATATATATATATATATACACACACACATATATATCTCATATCCCATGTCAACTCAATTTATGATCACAGTTTCATCATTCTTAATTTCATTAAGGGGGCATGGCTATGATTTAAATGGAATTACTCTGTCCAGAAGTTATTTAGACTCAATAAAAGAAAACGGGACATGCTTAAATAGATTATGTTACATCCATTTTTTTTTTTGTGGTTTTAATCATCTTATTTTCATTCACTAATCGACTAATTCGAATTCGAATACTGCGGACGCATTATATGGAGGCGAACCCAATTGCGCCGTGTTACATCTTTTCATGAGGTTATACCTTTCAAGACTTAAGAGAACATACACGTAGGTTACATTTGAACTGTGATCAAACTGTTCCCAGTTGAAGAGAAGCAGACTGGCCAAAATTTCTGAAAATGCATAAATTTTTGAAAAATGAATACCACTCATACTATTTTTTAACTTAATCAAGAAAACACGTCAGTCCTTGAAGTTTATTGACACTTTCTTGGATTTGCATTACTTGTCCTTTTTATTAATTAATTATGCATTAATTGCAATATGTTTCAAGTTGATTGGACTTGTCACCTTAATCAGTCATAACGACTTCCCCTACTATATCACAACTACCTCAATTATAATTCTTGGATGCAAAGCCACGATGGGAATACCACAAAATTTTATTCAACTAGCTCCACTAGATATTTTACTTTCTAGCAAAAAAATCAAGTAGATGTTTTCACGTATTGGTAAGTAGCATTTCAACTTCACTGTATGACATTGTTCACATTTCAGTATTTGTCTCCCACTATTCATATTTTCAGGTAAAAATTTCAGCAGTCTTCAGGCCAATAAACAAGGCCAAATCTAAATCTCTAGCCACGTTATTAATACTGATCCAACAGAACCGGAACTGGATCGGGACTCGAATTTCCCCAATTTCAACAGCTCAATCAAGTAACACCTTAAATTTTATAGACTGGAAAACAAGAACTTGTGCTAGTAACTGATACGAGAGTCGATCCACTAGAGTAAAACAGAGAAATGCTTAATAGTACATCAAAGAGCTAAAAAAGATTGAAAAACAACATAAATAGTTTCTATGTACTCTTGCTTGGAGAAACTATCAAGCACACCAGCAGCAGTATCTTTAGAGACTAATCACAGATACTCAAGATTTCAAAATGTTATTATCTTCCTTCTTATTTGCAGGATGATACTTAAAAATCCACTTCCAAACCTTGTGGCTTTTGCTACCCCTTTTCAATCCCCTTTCATTCACAGTGATCCTGCAAGAGCCACCATTGCCCAAAAGCCCATTACTTTTCAAGCTTGCAAGACCCCCTCCACCTCCAGCCTCAAAGCTCTCACTTTTGAAGCTAAAACCATGATCAGAAGCCCCACTGACCCTAGCAGCAGATGAAAATTCTTGCCTTGATTCGGACGATAAATCAAGCTTTAGATCAATGAAAGCAGACTCATCCATGGCTCTGAAATCACTCTCCTTAGCTGGAAAAACACTCCTGTTGGGGACACTGTAGACTCTGTCGAGCTCAACACCCCTTTTAGCCCCCAATCTGAAATCATTGATCCCATTTTCAGCATCAAAAACACCTCTGAATCCACTCTTTCTGGGCTCTGCTGATTCACTGTAAAAGCCACATTGCTTATCAGAATCAAGAAAGATCCCACTCGTAACATCAGAAATCTTGGCACTGGAGAATCGATACTCACTCCCCTCATCAAGATCATTGTGCCCACCACCCCTGAAACTACAGAGCGACCTGGACCTGGAAACGCCCATGACATCAGGCACCCAAATCTCACTCTTGTCATCGCAAAATTCACCATTTTTCTCACAGCCCTTGTTCCTTTTCTTCCTGAACAGCCTCTTGATTCTCCAAAAACCGTTGCTTTTCTTGACCTCAACACAGCTGCTGCTGCTCCTCCTCAGAAATATCACCTGCTCTGGTTTCTCATCTCCTCTCTTAGACTTCGTCTGGGGATTACCGCTCTGTTGAGGGTCAATCTTGTCGTTTTCTATCAGGAACGAGACCCTCCCAACACTCCCAACCTCCATTGCTGTGCTCGATGAGTTGCGATACGAAGAGGAGACATCGGAGCAAGAACAAGAAGAGAGGCGCTGCTCACCACACTCTGAGCAGACCAATTTCACGAGCCTGTCTTTCAAACAGTAAGCGCATATGCCTACAGATGGTGAATTTGGGTGTTTTTTGCAGGGCATTTCAGACGCGGCTGAGTAATTGAACTCGGAGAAATTGTTGCTGAAAGCTTCATCAACAGCTTTCCCTCTCTCTTTCATGGCTAGAACAAGAAAACCCTGTTTTTTCTTTCGAACTCAAACTGATGGAAAAAAAAATGAAAATATGACTTGTGACCCCCCAAAAGGGATTATTTAATGGGGTAAAGGGATTGTTTTGCTACTAGGGTTTTAGGAAAAGAGGGATCCAAGACTAGGTTTTGATAGATTTTACTGGAGGTTCTTTTTTTGATTTTCAATGATAGGGAATGAAAGAGAGCACAGCACGCAGCAGGGATGACTTTTTTTAGCGGCAAAAGAAATTTGTGGCGTGAGCTTTACGTTTTTTCTTTTCAAGAAAAACAGTTTTGATTACAGAGGAAGAGTGATGGAAAATGCAGCCTCTCTCTCTCTCTCTCTCTCTCTGCAGGGATCATTAGTGTGTGTGTGTGTGTGTGTGTGAGAAAAGTGGATTGAAAATTGAGACACACACTCAGTTTGAGTAAAGGAAGGAATGAAGGTGTCCTATAAATTAGCTGCTGTGTTCCTGTGGTGTGGGGGACGCATCAATCAGTCTTTTCCTTAGTCATTTCACTATATTTATTTCTTTTCCAAGATTTTTCTTTCTTCTCTGCAAATTTATCACTAAAGTTTATATTTTTATATTACTTTAGTTTTTTTTTTTTTTTTGGCTGACTTCCACAATTTCTATTTGCTCTGCCAATTCAGTTACTACGTATCTTTGGTTTTTAGATTTCAAATAAAAATGTATCATTGTTTTCCCACTCGTAATCCCATCTTTTACTTTTTGACCCGTCTTTTTTATCTTCTCTCTTTTTTGTCAATAAAATCTGAAGTACGAAAATGTCGCCATCCTTGTTTAATGGGATGAATTACGGTTACCCCCATCTAAATTTGATATAATTACAATTTTTTACTATTATTTCCAAAATTACGCACTTCTTATTTGTCCCTTTTTTTCGTAAAACATAACAAAATAGTCGAAAATACATTCTCCGTCAAACTACGTTTATATTTTAATTATATGTCGTGTATGTCGTGTGTAAATAAGATTAACCGTATTTCCTAATTAATAACATCTTATATGTTTTGAAACTTATATTAATATAAATAATGGCATTTTATAAGCATCAATTTGTTCAATACTAAATTTAAAAAAAAAAAAACAATGAAAATTGAGCTTTACCTTAAACATTAGTAATTACTAAACTTGGTCAAACGTACCAAAATAAGTTTGGCAATGCTCAAATTGCGTATGGCACCAAGGGAGGAAAGTGGGAATGAAGAAAGTTGAACAATGGATTGATCAAAAACTACTTCCCCTTCTTGTGGTAAATAAATATTGTTTATTTTTTTATTTTGGCGGAGTAAATAAATATTATTTGATTCTCTTTAAATATGATCTTTTAGTTTTAAATATAATTTCTTATCGCACAATTCCAATAGGGTGTTGAGATATATATATATATATATATATATTAATCCTTGCTCGTTAATTATGTACAATTCCCTATTTGATTAAGGTAAATCCTATGGTAAACAAACAATGATATGCATTTTAATCATGACAGGGTCATTTTCGTAAATTCAGGAAAAAATAATTTCTTGACTTCCTTCACCGGTACTTTTTTTTTGTTTGAGAGATGTGACACAATCCAAACCAAACAAGAATGAAAATATTATTAATAATTGATTGATTTAATAAAAAATACTATTATATGCTTTTCATTGATAGATATGATATAATTTTTTATTTTTTGTTTATGGATCTTCGATAGCTGATGCCCTTTATTGAGGCTCGATTTGAGATGAGGTCATGAGGACATATATAAATAATTACTCTCCCAGTGATTTTTTTTTATATATATATAAGATCCGAACACAAAATATTATTTAAAATTTAAGTTTCTTGCCACTTCGATCGACAACTGTTAGTTTTGTTTCTTTCAATTTTATATATGGGTATACCTATAATGCCAAAGTTATTGAACTACACTATAATCAGTTTGCGGTCCTAACAAAATTTGCAATGACGTGCAATGAATTTACAACCTACTATAGCATGTTGCTTTCAATTTGAAGATCCTCAGTAGATTTTCTTGGACATGCGTAGTTAGTGTTTTTATGTGCTTGACTTTATCAGCAGGTCAAGAGTTGTACAGACACAAAAAAAAGTTTTAAATGTTTGATAATATATATATATATAATCACATATTTGACTTTTCTATATTATTTTTTCCTTGATTTCCCATCAATTCGTTGTCGTAATAAATTCGGTTGTCGACTATGAGTTTTGCAATCAGTCGGTCGTAAAAAATCACTTGCCATATATCAAAATAATAAGGTAAAATTGTATTTTTCGTCCTGTAATTATGAATATTTGGTATTTTTGGTCCTGTTTAAAAAAAAATTTGCAATGTCATCCTGTATTTTTAAAAAATCCGAAAATTTAGTCCTGTTTTCGGATTTTTTAAAGATACAGGATGACATTGCGAATTTTTTTTTGAACAGGACCAAAAATGTCAAACATCCATAGTTACAGGATGAAAAATGCTGCACATTTTGCCTATATTTTAATTACATTTTTTTTTACAATTAAAAAGAATGCTTAAAATCTCCATTTGTGCAGACCACAAGATTTATCGAAATTCATCAAAAATAAATTAGCATAGTAAACCTTATGGGAATTATAAAGTGATTATAGTAAACCATGTACCCCTCCACCCTCCGGTGATTGACAATTTTTGAAAATTGATAGGATTTTGGTTCTTAAATATCTAATTTGTCCAATTTTTATATAGCTTAATAAAAAAAAGAAAAGAAAAGCTCATGTATATATATATATTTACATTAAAAATTTTAAAATTTGTTCCCTTTAAAATTAAAAAAAAAATTATCTTTTGAATTTTATAAATGAAAATGTGCAGTGTTTTTTGTCCTGTAACTATGGATGTTTGGTATTTTTGGTCCTGTCCAAAATAAAATTCACAATGTCGTCCTATATCTTTAAATATCTGAAAATTTAGTCCAGAAAAGGACTAAATTTTTGGATTTTGAAAAGATACAGGACGACATTGCGAATTTTTTTTGGACAGGACCAAAAATGCCAAACATCCATAGTTACAGGACGAAAAATACAATTTTACCAAATAATAATAATTTGAGACGAATAAATATAACATGTATATATATATATATATATATATATGTACGTGTGTGTGTATACTGTAGAAAATTTTAGTTCAAATGAAATTTAATTACATAAAAACTAATCATATATATATATATATGTGTATGTGCGCAAATACATATATCTTTAAATTATAATTTATTGAATGTGATCAATTCAGATAAAAATAATAAATTTTCATTATGACGACAGATACGTGCACCCGCACAGGAAATCCAGCGGTCACACGCAGCATAAAACTATAGCTATCGTGCACTAAGCACGTCCCAAAATTAGGACATGATGGCCAGCCCACACGCAACCAGGCACGCCCCGTCCCGTAAAAAAAAAAAACATCATTCATTCATAGTATACCCTAAAACCAATAGTTTTGCCTCATTTATGCCTGGTCCAATTAACATTTGTTTACTTGTGCCCATAATAATTATGTCCCCTAATTTTTATTTTAATCCCCCTCATTGGCACTAGGACAAAACAGTTTTCAGGCCCACAGTTGCCGCAATTATATACGAAAAAACATTTACTTAACAACAATTTTGATTGTAGGCATGATTAAGCTACATGTTACCAACACTTTGATTGAGACTATTTCACCAGATCTGCCGTACAAAACATGCCTGTTCTTGGAAGCTTTGTCCCGCCTTTTCTGTGTCAGCTCTCGCCAGATGGCATCATTTGAGATCAAATTCATGTATGTAAAATTCTTTTTACTCGCCTTATTCGATTTTTATATACGCATCAAATTATTTAAAAAGTTTGCTGTAATTTAAATTTACTTGAAAAAAATTAAAAGATAATATATAACATATTTTGAATGTTTGTTTCATATATAAAGTCAAACTCCGAGTTTATATAAAAAAATAAAAAATAATCGTGTTTTTTCTTCAAGTCTTCCCTCGAGGCTTTTCTATTGCTATTGATTGGGTGTAATACTATCAATAAACAAACATCCAACATTCTTGGATGGAGCGAGAACGTTGCAAGAATTTCACACATTTTAGAGCAAGTTTTAGATTAAACAAGTTTGTTTTGCAGCTTATCAAATAAATGAGTCAAAATTAGGTCAAAATCTACGCATGTTAAGAAGAGTAATTTAATTGTATGAACAAAACAATTTCCATAAAAAGGATTATTAATGAAATAACTTGATGATGCATTCATCGTCGAATATGAATGTCCCGATCCCATAAGTTATTGTATCACACTTGAAGGTGGTGAAATTGGGTTCTTTAATAATAATAATAAAAAAACAACTTACAAGGTATAACAAAAATATGGTATCATCGTAATCAAAAGTAAATCGCATTAAGCTATTTTTAATTTTTTTTACATTGTATTTTCCTCCCAAACACGTTAGAGAAAATGGGTTGTGTGCGTGGACCTGTTTGCCTAGCCCATTCACCAACTTGGGCACTTCTTTAGCAATTTGCTAATTTGAAAGGGGGGTTGAAATTCTTAAGTCGATATTGTGGTGCGTGGGCTTTCAAATTTTTTTACAAAAACATGGTAATAAGTTGATATTGCCTAAATTTTTTTTTCTTCCCCTAGTCTATATAAAAAAAAATAAAAAATCTTATATACACTACAATAAATGTTAATGTTAAGCGACTTTTGTTTGCTTCTAAAAGTTGTGAACAAAACCAACTACCAATTGATCTAGCGGGATGAGGCGCTAGATCCCTTAAGTAATATTCAGAGTTCGAATATTGGTATTGTGAATGGAGCAACTAGGTTGGGAAGATCGCCCTCATAATGGGTCTCTGCATCATCCGATTCGAATTAGTTAGCCAATGAGTCGGAATCGTTGGTTAAAACCAAAAAAAAAAAAAAAAGTTGTTAACAAAGGAAAAATCTAAAAGCTCGGTATGTTCAAATTCTAGTTTTGGATATTACTTTATATATATATATATATATTAATGCTTTTCCTACTTTTAGTTCCAGTGAAAAACGTCAAATTGTCGGTATCACTCTAAGCAATAATAACAAAGAAAGAAAAAAAGAGAAATGATCTTTCGCAATTAACATAAGAAACTAGTAGTAGCAATATGGGTTCTAAACTATGGATCCAACCCAACCCAATTGTTTATGGATTGGGTTGGGTTGAAAAGATTTTTAAATGGGTTAAAGTGAGTTGGGTCCAAATGGGTTAAACTAGTTATGATTTTAAATGATTTTTTTATGGGTTTTAAATGATTTTTTTATGGTTCACTAATGGTTTTTTAATGGGTCCATAATGGGTTTGGCCCAAAATTTTAAAAAATTCTATCAACTACTATAGATATCATCAATTTTATTCAAAGTATAATATGTCCAAATTTCTCATACCACAAAAAAGTCCTGAGTCTGTCCATTTTAATCATAATTTTCCTCAATGTTTGATCAATATTCTTTTTTTTTTTATTTTTTTTTATTCAATTTTATGCTTGAGACATAATTTATTATTATGAGATGTAAGTTTATGTAAAATATGATATTGACGATTGATTTTATCTAAAACTTATTTTATTTTTTAAGTTTTGATTTATATGAGTATTTTGTTGTCGGATCCACTTTCAACCCGCTCCGACCCATTTACAAACCGCTTACAATCCACTTACAACCCGCTTCAAATCATTTACAACCCAACCCATTTACAACCCGTTATTAAAAATCCATTATGAACCCAATCCATTTTTGACCCAACCCACAAAGATCCGATCCAAATCCGACCCAACCCGCCCAATTGCCACCTCTATAAGAAACTAATTTACCTGATTTCATTTTATTATAAAAAGAGGCAAAACTGTAACCAAAAAAAAAAAAAAAAAAAAGAGGCAAAACTCGTGAAAAACTTGAGACGAGTCCTCTAATGCGACTTTAGTACGTTGCAAGAAATCCTTGTATCCACAGCCAACGCTTAATCTCCTCCATGAGAGGATGATGAATCTCCTCAAACTCAACCTCCAACCCCAACCCCACTATCTCGGGCACCACCACTGCCACCGCCACCGGTGGCCCCAACTCAAGCTCTCCCAGCCTTCCCACTTCCTCTCTTTCCCCTGCTGTGAACAAAGTTTCAAGCTTTCAGCATCCTTCGCGACGCCCCTATACTCTTTTACCAAGTATGCCAAGACTTCAAAGGTCAATGCGGCAACCCCATTTTCGATTGAAAAGAATGAAGAGGAACAAACTGAAGAGTTCGAAGAGTACCTAGCGGAAGACGGGGAAGTTTATCAGAAGACGCTGAGATTGGTGGAGTGTGCAATGTTTGCTGCTGTTTCTGGTTTGGCCTTTCTTTTGAGCAACTCACTAGCCATTGAGGTATTTATGTTTCTTTTTATTACTATTGTTTGCGTGAATCCCATTTGATTTTTTTGGGGGTATTATCATCATTTGGGTTGGTGTTTCTAATTTTGGCGCGTTTATAATTGTCTCTGAGATTAAATTTTGGGTTTTTGTCACTTCCTATGATTGGTTTGGTGATTTCAAGATTTTTCCCATGTGAAGTTTGGGTCGTGGTTGTAGAATAAAGAAGGAACTCTTGTTTTGTTTTTGATTAGTTGTCAGTTGGAATGTTTAAGTCTGTGGATTTTATCGCTTCAAATGAGTTCTTCAAGTGTTTCACCCACAATGGTGGAACTCTTTCAACTACTATACTTAATAAATTGTGAACACATGTGCAATTGGTTTCCACAGAAATATTTTGCCTGTTTCTTCGCTTTGCCAATTGTATTATCCACTATGAGATGGGGTGTTGCAGCTGGAAGGAAAACCATGGTACGCTGCGGCCTAAGTCTTGCTGTTATGTTGCACTCTTTTTTTTTTTGACAGTTTTATGCAGATTACGCAATTGTCGTGTATTTCTTTGATCCTACTTAGGTGGCAACTGCTGTATTATTGTTCGTCTTATCTGGTCCAGTGAAAGCAATTACCTATTTGGTGAGTTCATAACATCTTACCATGAAATCTACCCTTGCTCGTTCTTGTGTCTGCGGATTAAGCTGAAGTAATCATATCCAATCTCCATTTCTGGGGACAAATTGTTTAAATTTGCAAGTGAACATGCATAAGGGCTTTAAAAGGTCCTTCGAATGGGTGATTTTTTTAAGTGATAAGGAGAAACAAGAAAGAGCCAGATTTTCTATTTTAGGGCATTAATCAAATAAAAAGAGCAATGGTAGTGGCATGAACTAATATTGCCAGCATGGGGCTGTTCATTTAATTAGACTGAAATTTTTGCAAGAGAATCTTGCCACTTCAGTGCAAAAATGAGTTGCTTTGGTGGATTTGAGAAGGAAATCTATGTCAATCCAATACTAGCTTTCGAATAATCGTTTGCCATAGTTAAATTAATATTTTTCAAATTCATGTTTCAATCCTTTCCTTTTGAGCTTTCTCTATCATTGTGTTTTCGTCACAGATTATTATTTGTTCTATTGAAGCTTAAAGCAGGCACTTATTTTAACTTATATTCTTGGCCAGTTATTGCATGGTTTGCTCGGTTTTGCCATGGGCACTTTTTGGAGGTAGGTCATGTAATTGCAACATTCTTTTAGCATATGTGATACGCAAAGGGCATGGTATTTTTCCTTTGCCCCCGTAGGAGTATAATTAACCAGTATATTATCTTTCCAGTTTTCTGTTTACTTATTCTGATTGCTTTTTATGGCAAAGCAAGATGGTGAATCATATTGTAGACATCATATATTGTTCAATCTTTCTTATTGAATCATTTATTTATCTTTTTGGGGATTGTCTGTATGTGTGAAATGCATTGCTTGATGCTTTTCTTTTGAGGGACATCTTCTGCTTTATGCACTTGAAATCTGGGTTCTCCGCTGTAAGATTAACTTCTAACTAATGCATCCGCCTGTTGTTGTAATTGTTATTTCTTCAATCATAGGCATCGTCTTCCTTTTGGTTGTAGTACTTAACACTCTCTGAATATTAAGTTAATGCAGTGACGGCATAAATCACAACGTTATTTCAATTATTGTCAGGTCAAAGGCAAGTTGGGGTGCCTCAGTCTTCGTTTGCTCAATTGTATTTCTCTCTCCCTTAATTCTTTCGCATCACTCAACATTTTTTTATCTGCTTGGTTTGGATGAAACGAAAAGTGACTTTGCTTTGTAGGTTCGAGCTACGGGGGCTCTCGGTAATGTTGTAATTGCCTCATATTTAATTGGAGAAAATATACTGGCGTTGGTAAATGATTGTCCTCCATTTCTAGTTTTTTATTTCTCCATATGGTTATTCCAATTTCCAATATGAAAATATTTTGCTCACAAGTATTTTTTGGCTTGTAGATCACCATAAATGTTCATGCTCTTGTCACATATATCCTCTCATCCATGGGCATCATTGCAGTTCCATCAATGAGTTTAATATACTTCATTTTTGGGTTTTTGGTATGTGTGATTTATTCTTTTGTTTTTTTTTTTTTTTTTTTTTTGGGTGGCTCAAGGAACTAATGCTTTTCACTGTCCTACTTGCACTTCCTTTGCCTGTTGACAGCTTTTGCTAAATTGTGGTTTCTTCGTGTTCTTGCTACATCTTCTATATGCTGTATTCTTTACAAGACTTGGGATGAAAGCGTCACTTAGACTGCCAAAATGGATGGAGGCTGCAATATGATGGATTTTTCAAACCATCACAGAAAACATTTGTTGTGCATATCCTCTCCCCTCCATTGGCAGAGGTGACATAGTGCATCCGATATTCTTTCACATATTGCATGCTGGTGTAAAATTTTCTTCTGCAGCAGTAATGTTAAGGATGTATGGATTTGGTGAGAACGAGCTGGATTATGATTATGTTAAATCAATTGCATTCTTCAGTTGTAAATGCGTAGTTTTTGTTATATCAAATACGGAATTAAAGTATAAGATGCCTATCTTGGGAGAGTGATAGTCCCAGCACTTGTTTTCCTTTCTAGTAAATGCCTTGTTTTCTTTGATTTTCCTTTTGTATGTTTGTAGGTTTGTGAAACACTTGCAGATACAATATAGGAGATGACATCCATAATTTCACCTTGTTCTTGCTACTTAACCATAAAATAAAATCAATCGTCTTGATTTTCCTATTGGTCATATTGCTCCTTCCCTCAAGTTAGTAGTCCTCTATCTCAAATGACTTTTGGTTTCCTTGCTGATGAATGAAAATCTTAGAAATGTCTCTGTTTTACTTTATTTCATTCAGTTGTAAAGCTCATTTAGTTATGCATCAGTTCATGCAGTGCTCTTATATACCTATGAAATATGGTTGACAGGCATTCTGAGAATTTTGAAGGCTCACTCTGGAGGGGATTGGATGTCTGAAGTTCGTGGTTGATGCTTCATTGCAAGAATCCATGTGCGTATGCAAATGCATTGACCATTTTGGACAAATATACATGTGTAGGTTCAAATATCGCGCAATTCCTGACTGTAAAAGCCCATCTTGCAGCTGTATTGTGGTATATATGATCCAGCAGTTATGCAAAATTGACACTAGTCGAGCAAAACATGTTCAGTTTTAAAGTTCTTGAACAGTTGACCTATTTTGCACTTCTGCTTGTATAGCAAACAGTGACAACTCAAAATTTCTTTTTAACAAGTTTATTTGATTAACTGAAAAATGATAACAGATTTCTGTAATAAATCAGACTAGACAAGATACCGTTTAGTAAAAACTGATTGATATGCATTATTCATAACAAAATTCTACATTAAGCCCTGGTAATATAATTAGGTTACAAGTGACATTTCATCTAGCAAATACTGAAGTTGAACAATTGCAAATGCTCGACTTCCTGCTTCAACCACTACACTAAGACATAATATAACAAATGGAAATCTAGCTTTAAGGTAGGCTGTTCATGTTCGAAGCCAGTTAGCGTTGGATACCTATCGACTGCACTCGGTTACACTCCATCAGTCGTTCATTGCCCGCACTTGGTCGGAGGTGGTTCTTTCTTACACTCAACTCTTGAGAGTTGTCTAAAAATTACAAAAGTGAATTCGAATTAAGTAAACCTAGGCGCAAGCTATTAAGTTTGGCATGAATGAGGCCAAAAATTTGCAGCTTGAGGACTCCCATTTGCTGCGAATTTGAAGTTGTCAGCTGAAACTGTTTAATGGGAGATGAATCGAGTTAGCTATCCAGAAAAACAATGAGATCACAGATGAGGGAGAAAGATGCGTGGTATTGTAAATAAGTTTGGACAAAGTAATAACAAGAAATACAAAATACTAATTCAATTGTTTATGAGAATCTAACCTCAAGGTACAGGAGCACAGCCGGCTATACTAATCACAGCTTACGCTTGCTTCCCGGTTATCCTGCAGCAAGTTGTGAGCCAAAATCAGTTATTTGCTGGATGTGATAAAGCAGAAAGTGAAACCATGGAACTGCATTCTTTAGACTCCCCAGAGAGCAAAACTTCAAACCTTTAAATCGCCTCAATCCAAATGCAGAAACCAATTATTCATTAGGGAGGCTAAAACATCACATAGGTGAAAGCATATTGGTTTCACAGGTTCAGAAAACTACTGAGATAGGAAATATCAAGTGACATTTGCTATTGCAGAAACACAGCAGCAACTAGGCAAATTCAAATATAAATACAGGTTTTTAAAAACCTTAATAGTTCCATATTGGGAAGTTAATACTGGAATATGGCCCATAGGGGAAGAACTCATTTGACCAAATAACGCACCATACCAAAACTGTCTCAGCAGCTGTTTGCAAAATAAGAATGTATCAAGTGACAAAGTTCTTTACCTGAAGCAGTAAATTCCCAGGGCTGCTGTTATTTCATGAATGACTGATGTAACAAAATGTAGATAAAGCACCACTGCATACAGGAAAAGAAAATTTCAGGTCCCATCACTATGATTAAAATCAAGAAGAAAATGGACATAAAAAAAAAAAAAAATGACTGGTAGAGTTCTCAACTTGATATACAATTCCACAAGCACAAATAACAAATAAATTCAACAAAAAATTTGAAGTGCAGGATATAATCCAGAACTTGCATTGGAGGAACAAGCGATCAAGTGCTGTGCAAGGTTAACAACAAAACCAGTTCTTCAGAGAGAACTTCATTCATCCTTTAAAAGTACAAATAATTAAAAGCAGCTCAATGCTACACTTGGCATTGTACATATTTTAGCAACACTACATGTAGAAAAGTAATACCTGTGTACAAAAAGAAACCAAGAAGAACCCAGAACTCATCTACTAAAGGAACTCTGTAACATATGAAGATCTCGCAAATGTTAGATACAAATAAAATACCTTGTGCCAACCAGTTCTCGTTGAACAGGTAATACTAAATTAATTCATCAGCAGATAAAAGTCACCACATACCCATCATTTAGCCTGGCAGTGAATGCATTTGCAATAGCGAAGGGCAGATAATATAATGTCTGCAAAGTGTAAAACATAAATCAAGAGGCTACAACAGAAATGTGGCTCTGGCAGTCTTTTGTACGAGCATTAACTTCTCAAAATAGAGACGACTTTGTTGTTAAACTAATAGCAAATTGAGTTCATCACTAACGAATGCAACAAAACAGCAAATACAGGCATATTGTTTTTCAGCTTTGTAAATATTGCCATCAGAATTCAATCCACCAAATGAACCAAATTATTGTCCTTATATATCATTTAGAAGATAAGAAAACTTCTTGAATCAAATACAATACACGATCTTCAGTTTCACAAATTCAGATGGTTTGTTATCTCATGATATACACCCACAGTATACAAGATACTCATACCATGCACATGTTTGTTTTCAAGCCCTTAGGTTCATCACATAGGTGAGCAAGAATCATCCTTCCCTGCAAAACAAGCATAGTAGTCATCAACTATTTAAGCACCTCTCGCACAAGGCTACAAGCATATTGTGCTCAGTGGGATTTAACAAACAAAAGACCTAGATGGATTAATAACATGCAGTAACAATGAAGCTTGCCTCAACAATAGCCTTCTCACACATGCAAAAGCATTCCAACATACATAACAATTCAAAGAAGTAGAGAGATCAAGAGGTAATGCAAGTGAGATTTTACAAATATCAAAGCTACAACTGCAATTATATTATGTTGTGCCAAAAAAGGCATACACTGCAGAGACATCTTACCACCAGAAAACCGAATGCCAGCCCAATACCTAGTACGACCAGGTGCGGATAGTTGCCCATTAAATCATAAGGAGAGAAGTGATCCCTGCACAGGTACTCTCAATAATAGCTCATAAAAGATACTCATAATCAAAGCAGATCATAGAATATCAAGAAATACCAGACTAGAACTCCACCAAGTAGCAGAACAAAAGGATAAAGCTGTCAAGAAATGAGAGCAAGATATTAATTCAAAATTGGAAGGAATATTGTAGAGCTATTATCAATCTGTCAGTCATGCATACCATTGCCAAAGCAAGTAGCATACTTCCTTTTCTTGCCCGAACAACCTTATGAACGTTATAGACACTGCACAGAAAGTACAGCTATAAAGCGCATTCAAGCTTATAATGGAAGAAAAATCAATCCAGAAGCACAAGTGGTCAAGAGCGAGGGCAATCCAATAAGATAAACTTGAGTAACTATTATTGATAAGAAACAACTGCCGCTTGCACTATAAAAGTCATGTCTACAGGGTCCTGCTTCTAATGTCAAAAAAGAAACCTGAATTCAATAAAGATACAATCAATTTGAAAAATTAATCCACCAATTCAACATACACTATACGGATGTATGCATTAAGCTTAATGTGGACTGATAGGACCATGCAGAGTAGAAGAAAGAATATATATATGTAAAGTCGCCAAATGAACAAGCATTATATCAAAATGGAAACTGTACTCACTTGAATGAGATTGTAGGTATGATGCCAAAGATTATCATTAGATACAGTGCAGCTTTATACATTGTGATTTCTGTTAAACCAAAAACATCCAGAGAAAAGAATGAAATCATAAGAGCTGCACAAAGCATAAGACAGAAAATAGGAGATAAAAGAGGTACAAAGCTAGTAAGAAACATGAGATCACACAGATCAATTTGCATCAAAAGCAAGTAATGATGAAAGTCGCAGTCATAAGGCATCAAGCAACAGTAGTGGATAAGAAGCACTATATAGATGGATAGTAATGTTAAATATCACCAATCCTCAAAATAATTTGCTAGACATATTACCATTTAAAAGAGGTACCCAACTCAAGAATGGGATGGATTTTCCAAATGGCTGGATCCACCACTCAGCACCTGAAAAGAAAGCCATTTAGACTCGGACTCGACTGTGTTAAGTAGCAGATTATATTTGCACGCATACACATACAACCATCAAGCACAGCTAGTTACATAAAGTGATATAAGTAGTACCAACAATAGCTGTGAAGAAATGGGTCATGTATATCAGCATAAGACCTTCCGTAGGTCCATTTATAACCGGAAGAATGAGAGTATGAGTGAAATAGCTGCACAAGAAATGCAAAAAAAGTAACTATAGCAATCTGAGAGTAAGCTACGGAAAAAAAATTGTTTGCAGCAAATATCCATGGAGCAACATAGAGTAGCAGAAAAAATAGTGCAGCGCAGAACAATTTCACGAAATAACATTTTTAGTGAGCTGAGGAAACCTTAGTCTCATCAAATAATAGGAAATTTTCCTCATTTAGTCTGTAATTTAACCATCAAATACTACCCATATTCTATCATTTGAGATACTTAAAAATCCATGTCATGAACCAGCATATCAGCCAAAATATCCACTTACTGTTCCCACGTAGCACAGTAAAAAGGGACAGCGGATATAACCCAGAACCAGAAAGTATTCCCACCACACATGGCAGTGCTTCCAAAGGCTAATGACTCAAACTAGGAACAAAATAGAGAAAAGAGAAAAAAGTCAGAGTGAAATTTCAAGCATTAGTGTGAGAAAACCAGCATAAGATAACAAAAATACAAAGGCATACCGCACATGCAAGAGCATCACATCCTGCAATTTTGTTGAGGCAGAGAAATAAATAATTAAGTTATTATCAGCACTAAATGGTCTAAATAATGAGAAAAAAAAAACAAGAAGAGGAAGATACTGATAGAAAGGGCCAGAGGTCACCATGATCAAAAAGTTCTCCCAATGGACTAGAAGAATTTGTTCTTCTTGCTTGCTTCCCATCAACAGCATCAAAAGTCTAGCTCACATTTTTAAAGAAAAATAGAAACAATAAAGATAGATAAAAACTACAGACCAAACACAAAAAACAGTTGGCAATGCAATGAGTTGATATAGAGTTGTTGCACAAGAAAGCCATGTATGTCCATCACAATACCATAAATCTTGAATTGATTTAGCCTCTCAATTGTTTCCTATTTTTAAACTGAAAATAATTTCCCTAACAAACCATCATGAATCCAATACAAATGATGTAGAAATGTATATCACATTGCCTGCCATGCAACACCCCCTGCCACCCCTAAAAAAGAAGGAAAGAAAAAAGATGAAAAAAAGGAAGAGGGGCACCAAGATGTGTAAGTATAAAAATGGGTAAAATAAGTATGAATTATCTGATCCTGTATTACATATTTTAGTTCCCAATCAAAGACATAAAATTGCAAGCATTAGGAACCAAAACAAATAGAGTGCAGACTGAAACTTGAGCTCACCTGATATAAGAAGAGAAGTAGTCCGTGTGCAAAATTAACCCATCTGGGAGGAGGTATATCCAGTTGAGGTGCATATATCTGAAGAAGAAGTTTATAGAATCAGATATAAACAAATGATATTCAAGACAAGACTTTCCATACTGTATGAGTACTAAAACTCCCCATATCCGAGCGAGCAATTCGACGATAAGACAGAAAATCACCAAACTGACAATCGCTTGGTTTATATATAATAAGTAAATGCACATACGGAGAAATCCAACTTATTTACTAAAGGTGGATGAAAATATGAAGAATCACTAAGTTTCTTTATGACTGTACACTAAATTGACTCTTGTTTCTTAAATAACCATTCATAAAATTTACAATCCTAATTGGCTAACCAATTCCGTAACTATGTTCGAACTACACTCTTTCAGAAGCAACTATGCCTATAGACTTCAGAATCCCCTAACTGTCAATTATGACAACAGGACAACAAAAGGAGACAGGAAATACAACAGCCAAACATTTTTCCTTTTTCATTTTGGTTCAACAACAGCAAAACTTGGTGGATTGAGATGTCAAGTTTAAATTCAGTACCTTACCTCAGTTCCAATTGCATCACCCCTAAATTACTAGGCCTTAATTGAAAGCAAGCAAATCCAAGTTCTCACTCTAAATTACAGGGAAAAACTCTACTGAATATTGTGATCATTTCAGTAAAAGAGCCAAAATTTTATTGCCAAATCTTATGAAGAAACCGAAGCCAGTAAGGCTTAGAAAATAATTATTCCGTGTAAAGGTGCCATGAAATACTACAGGACCAATCCTCTAGTATTTAATATACCACTCAAGTGAAAGAATGAGATGGACGACCGGTGCATCGTTTCACAAAAGAAAACCCGAATCAGAGAAGGAAAAGAAGGAACAAAATGTATGGAGTTAAAAATAAAAGTGCTAAGCAGGTCGAGGAATTGTCAATATTAAGATGATAAGTTCGTTAATAATTAATACATAGAAACAACCTCATAAATATTTGAGAGAGAGAGAGAGAGAACTAACATATCCAAGAAATGCAGACGTAACCAAAAACATTGATCCTGTAAGTGTAATCTGGGAAGAACAAAAAAGAATACAGCACAACTTATGAGCCAATAAGACTGAGGAAAAATATTGACAACTACACTCAATGCTAAAATTCTATAAGATAGATTGAGAAAACATTTACCATGTTGGGTCTGAAAATGAACAGTCCACATGCAGAAGGGAAACAAAAAGGATATTAGCGACCATCAATAGGAAGTCAGTATAAAGGACACAAAAGATCATGCAGAACAAGAATTTATGAGAATAAAAGTCTATATCCACAACATTAACAGTCTCCATTTCTACAATTAAAGGCGACATAATAGCATTCTAATTTATCTCACACAGCTATAAAGGATGGCTTTTTATTGAAATTACATACAGATTAGAATTTCCCTGTTATGCATTAAAACGGAGCAAAAGCTGTTAGCGACAACTGACAACTAACCTTTCCTATGGTTTCAAGCAAAGATATATCTTTAAAACTACGGGTGGTATAAACTATTAGACAGAAGATACCCCCCAGTTATAACAGTAGAAAAGACACTTAGTTAATTGACATTTTTAACTGGTTACCAAACAAATTTTGTACCCTTATGGTTTATCCCTGATCAACAAATATGTGTATCGTAGTTGCTAAGAAAAACTTACATAAAATACAAGATTGTGCAAAGTAAAGTTCGATATTACCTAAACAAGAGGGCCTAGTTGCTCCCTGGACTTTCTGAATGACATTTAATGTCCCAATGAGCATCACTGAAAATATCATGCTGGAAATCTAGAACTGTTTATTTTGTTTGGATACACTAGATAACACATAACTCTGAAATCCCATGAAGTTCATGACTGATAAAACATTTAATGAGCCAACTATTTGAAGTCTTTCTAACACTTTGGGGTAAGAAATTCAGAGCCGGAAATATTTCTTTGTTTGTACCTTTTTTTTAAAAAAAAAAATCCCATTAGATTTCCCTCAAATGTGTAGCCTTTTTCCTTGTGGGAATCCGTAGATAATTTCACAACCACCTTACATAAACATCTCCAAAGCATCCGACCGTGCAATTATTAACTCAAAAACTATGCAACTAAACACACACACACACACAAAAAGAAAAAAAGAGGCACAAATAAAAACTTCAAGAACAGAGAAATAGAATCAATAAAAATCCGAAACACTGCATCATAATGAATCAAAAAGGGGGAAAAGAAACAAACAAATACTACACTTACGGCATCCAGAGAGGGAACAAATTAACAAAGCGAGTCCAGAAGGGCTGCAATACATATTTGGCCAATAACGACTTATCCACTCCACTGTACTTGTGCTTGCGTAACGCCACAACTCCATGCGCTCCAATGTATCCCATTATTCTCTACGTATAATTTAACCTTAAATAAACAATTCTTCAAAAGAAACTCTGCAATCCATGGAAAAACTATTCAAAAATATTGCAGATCAAATACCGAAACTTCAAAATAATCAACGATAAACAAATTCACACACATTTATGCATGTATACCACGTGAAACAATACATTACATTTAAACAAAAGTCATTTTTTTTTTTTCCAGGTTTCAAGCGAGAAATAGAAGGAAAAAAAAAGAGACAGAGAAAATCTTGGAATTTCACCTGGATTGCAGAGGGAGTGGGGGTGGCGTTAAAGAGAGGAGAGAGATCCAAAAATGCAAAACAAAAATGCCCACTCCCGCCTGGGCTCAAGAAAAGCGCTCTTATGGAAGAGAAAAGGTGCTTTTGTTAGAAACGCGTTTTTCCCTTTGTGGTAGTTGTCATGGAAATGACATTTTTATTTTGAACTCGCTAGTTTATTCAAAATTTAATTTTCTTTTTAGGCGCACTTATTTTTATGCTCTTTGGACCTCCTTTTTGACAATTACACACATTCAAAACGATTCTAATAAGACTATAACAGAATATATATATATATATATGCTATTTCTTTTATAGATACCAAAACAAAAACCGTCGTAATGCGTGATTTTGCTTTTATAGATTCCTTATACATTCTCCGATCAAGGGAAGTAACCACCACCAATTTTTATTTTTTATTTTTTTATTGGAACGATTCAATTAATGATTCCATTTCTACCAATATACTAATGCATGAAGCTCTACATCGTACTAAATCAAATATTCGGGGCTAAATGTATGGGCTGACCACTTAGAGCTTATAATAATCCAAATAATTTGTAAACTTTATATTTTAGTGAAGTTCAAACTTCAATATTTAACACAAGAACAATACAATTTCACCATTAGACTATCATGTTGGCGTCATCTTCAATTCATACGTTGGAGATAACACTTACACTTACATAAAAAAACATTCCCAATGGAGACTATATACATAATAGCTAGCGGTGGCAAAATCAGGGCTCGAAAGTTAGGAAGGGCTCCTGCCTGTTATAGGTAATTGATAATACAAATTATTAAATAAAAAAAATCTGACGATACATTAAAAGACGATCATTGAGTGGACTAAAAGAAAATTAGAGTGATAATTCAAATTTAGTGATATATATGGAATAATTTTTAAGGTAAGGGTGCACATGCATTCCCTACACTATATAGCTAGTGTAAGCTGTGCAAGTGTCTTCACTTCAACCTTCTCTGTCTTTTTTTATGTGGATTGTAGAGTTGTAGATTCATGTGTCTATCTTCAAGACTTTTGTCTCCCCAACTTGCCCTCTATCAATGTCTACTACATCACTGCAGACGTTGAGCCCAAATCAACCTCAAAAAAGGAAAATGTCGTATTATTTTAACTCTTTAATTGGAGTTTCTTGTCAACTCTCAACTCTTGTGTCTTGTCTATTTCAAAGCAAATCCAACTAGACAAGTTTATCTTCACACTTTGCCCTCGAGGTAAAAATATACTTCATCAATATATGATACATCCTAGTAAGTGGGTTAAAATTGGCTCAGAATCTGAATATGGCCCAAAGGCCCATAAACTTCATCCTTCGGGAAAGCGGGTGGAAGAGTCCAATGGAAGAGGAGCCCATTACTCGTCATGATTCGTAGCTGCATCAGGCCCGTTTGAATACGTTTTTCTAAGAAACCAAAAAAAAACATTTTTTTTTAAATAATACATACATCATCACTCATACGTGCATACTTGCTATGACTAGAATCCTAGCATTATACTCCTCTTGCTTTTAAGGTGGGGGTATATGTCTATTAGACCAAAATTTTTCAAAAAAGAACTTAAGTGAAAAAAATTGTTATTCAGTTAAAATTTTTGAAAAGACACAAGTCAAAAAAAAATAAAAAATGCCGTATATATTTTTTTTCTTTATTTTCTTTCCTCTAAGCTATTCAATGCAGCTTAAAAGAAAGAGTATATTTTAAAGTACTTTTAAATTACTGTATTCAAATACAAAACAACTTGGCTTACAAAAGAAAATAACAAGAAAAATATATTATAGAAAGTAGGGTTTGACAAACATTTTTTTTCTCTCTTTTTTAAACATAATCAAACAGGCCCGCTATCAAGCTACTACTTATTTTAGCCTGGCATGCTTGTTTTACTATTCTGCCCTCACAAATAAAGATGGGTTAATTTCAATTTTAGTCCCTGAACTTTGAATCTTCACCAATTTTGATCATTTACATTCAGACATTTTCAATTTTGGTCTCTAACGTTACAATTTGTTATTCAATGTTGTCCTTCCGTTAGTTTTTCCATTTAAAAACCCTTATTTTATTTGCAATTTGCCCCCTTCAAAAATATAAAAATACCAAAATGCCCCCCAAACTTTAAAAAAAGAGCTAAAGACCCCCTTTTGAAATATTTAGGCACAAAAAAATAATTTTTATAAGCAATATGATTCGAACCCGGGTTGATGAGAAGGAAAAAACTTAAGCTTGCTTCCTCAACCATTCAACCATACTCAATTAATGTTCTAATGTGTGCTATACATAATAGTATACTTTTTGATATTGTTTAAGTTCAATTTTTTAATATACTTTCAATGTATACAATTATGAATTAAAAAAATATATATTTATTTTATAATTCTATCCATTTATTCGATTTATTTGAAAAAAAAAATTGAAAGTAAAATATCAAAAGTAGATATAGGCTATGAAAATCTAAATTGAAAAGTTTAAAAGATTAAAGATTAATTTATTTCATAAATTTATCCGTATATTGATAAAAATTTAATTACCATTTCACATACTTATAAATAAATTAAAATTTTTTCAATATATACTTACAAAAATTAATTTTGTCCCTTTATATTAAAAATAATTTATTTTATTATTATATCGATATATTAAAAAATTGAACTTAAACAATGTCAAAGAATATACTATTATATATAGCAAACCCTGGAGCATAAATTGAGTGTGGTTGAATGGTTGAGGAAGCAAGTTTAAGTTCTTTCCTTTTCATCAATCTGGGTTCGAATCCTATTGTTTGGTATTTTTCTATTTTTAAGAGGGCAAATTATAAATAAATTAGGATTTTTAACGGAAAAATTAACGGAAGGATGGCATTGGGTAACGAATTGTAACGTTAGGGACCAAAATTGAAAATGTCTGAACGTGAAGGATCAAAATTGATGAAAGATCAAAGATCATGACTAAAATTGAAATTAACCCAATAAAAATTTGTTTTTTGGTTTCCATTCACAAGGAAAATTTGAATAATTTGCATTTTCAAATAATTTGGGCGATCAAGTAATGAAAATAGGAAGGCCCCTAATTTGGCCCAATCAGCTTTTCTTTTAATTGCGGAGGTCCAATCCTGGTTTGTGCTGTTTCATTTGGTGGGTAGTAGAGCCCAAAGGCACACGTGTGTTGATAAAGACATAATATTGATTACGTAACCTAAATTAATTCAAAAAATTGAAATGTTTTGCGTACAAATATACATTATATTGAAGTATAAGGGGGGAAATGGATAATTGTATGATATTTGGTTTATACTAATGGTTCATTAAACTGGATCACTTGATTGTACACATAAAGAAAATGCATGGACAGATTGTTCGATTTCCCACATTGACAATCAATTCATTATAATTTACAGACATTCCATATGTTTTCATATGAAATAGTTTGTTTATAGTCTTGTCACGCAAAGTTAATGCATTTGTTGAAAATGGAAAAAGGAATCTATCCTCTGTTCATAATTCGTGTAGTTTTGTAGACATATTCAGTGAATGTTTAAAAACATTCAATGTTCAATATTAATCACTGATATTCGGTAATATTTACTTTTAAGAATGAATGTGACATCATACATCAAAATTAGGGGCTTATAAAAGGCTACTCATTAGATTATTACTTTACTAGGGCTGTCAACAGTTAAGAGAGTCTGCTAATCTCATAATTTTATTTTTTTCACACTTTTCGACATAATTTTCAGACTCAACGACTAAAAATATTGCTTGAGTATCATCCAAATAGGTAGGACAAAATTTTGCCAAAACCAAAACGCCTTTAGACGTTACAGTGTGATGGGCAAGCCTAGGGGTGGGCGTTCGACCCAATCGGGATTTTCCCGATCCTGATCGGGACTCGTTAATTCGGAACGGGTACCCGACCCTGAACATTTTTTTCGGGATGGGATTCGGGTATCAATTTTATACCCGATCGGGATTTCGGGTACCCGAATTTATTTATTAAAAAAAAAACAAAATTTTTTCGTCATTAGCTCATCTCTCTCTGCTCAATCTCACTCTCTTTTTCTCTCAACTCTCAAGTCTTTATCGTCTTATCTCTCTCATCTCTCGTTTGAAGTCTCTCTCTCATCTCATCTCGCCTCTCCACTCCCCTGTGAGCTCGTGACTGAGCAGCAACAAGAGGGATTTTTTCCCTTTTTTATAGTGACTAAGCAGCAGCAGCAGAAATTTTTTCAACAGGGATTTTCCCCCTCTTTTATAGTGACTGAGCAGCAGCAGCAGTAGGGAATTTTGCCCTTTTTTACAGTGCATCAGTGAGCAGCGAGCAACAACAGGGGTTTTCTCCCCCCCCCTTTTTTTTTTTTTTTATAAATTCGGGTACCCGATCCCGAAATTGTTGGGCACCCGAAAATTTCGGGTACCCGACAAATTCGGGACGGGATCGGGTAGCTAAATTTGATACCCGAAATTTCGGGTACCCGGCCCGAAATCCCTGAACCCCGAAATCCCGCCTCGATGCCCACCTCTAGGCAAGCCCTTCAAAAACTTCTAATAAAGTCATCAGGATTGTAGTAAAGTGGTAGTGGTTCAAATCTGACATCATTAAAGTTTTGAATTTGAACCCTTTTATCATTTCTCATTTCCCTCTAGAGAGTGTGTGTTTGTGTGTGTGTGCACATGTATCTAGGAAAGAAAATAAGATGATAGATAATGAAAGGAAAGAAAATTGATGGATTTTAATTTTTCACAGGTATGTTTGATTGAAAGAAAAATAGATGGAAGGAAAATAGAAATTTATTTATTTTCTCTTGTTTGTTTGAATGGAAAAGTGGAAGGAAATAAAATGATTTATGTACTAAATGACAATTATACTCTTATATCATTAAAAATCATAATTATGTTATGAATTCATGTATTAAAATAAATTAATAAAATTAAACTAAATAAGTATAATGTAAATAAAATATATAAATTAATATAATGAAATATTTGTTTACATTGTGTCAAATGACAACTATAATCTTATATAATTATAAATATAATTAAGTTATAAATATAATTATGTTGTAGATAATTTAATGAAAATGAAATAAATAAATACGTGAAATATATTTTTAATGTATTATATGAATGAACACATCGTATTTGCTATTTAAAAAATGCAAGGATTCATGCTAGTATAAGATGCAATATTATTTAAATACCAAGTTATATATATGGGCAAGTTTGGAAATCTTATTTTATAGAGATCCTTGTATTATTTTTCTCTAATTTTCCGTCCAATTTTGGGTGGAAAAAAAATCAATGAACCTCAAGCTTATTTTTTCATGATCAATTTCTTTCCTTCCATTTTCCTCCCACAATCAAACAAAGAAAAATATATTTTTTCATTCAAATTTTCTTTTTTTTTCCTCTTCTTCCTTTCATTTTCCACCCTACCAAACGAAGTTTAAATCCATCTCATAACTCATGCATTTTGAATAGGTAACTTTTTAGCTTTATTTGAAGAAAAGAATGAAACGTATCCTATTCTAAGTTGGGACAGTGATCAACGCAAAATCACTACACGGCAAAAGCTGGGAAACACGATCAAAAGTGACGAGAACCTTCTAGGAAATTACCTCATTAAAATGACGACAAACATCTAGTTACCAAATATTGGGCATTATAACATTAATTATCATCATTATTATTAAATAAATGTCATTTAAATATAACTTTTGTTGATTTGCTTTTTTCTTTTTTTTTTTAACCCAACCAAAATTATTAGACACGTATTATTCTTCTAATCACTTATACAATGCATTTTAGTTGT
This sequence comes from Petrea volubilis, assembly GCA_026212405.1. NCBI lineage: Eukaryota > Viridiplantae > Streptophyta > Magnoliopsida > Lamiales > Verbenaceae > Petrea > Petrea volubilis. The sequence continues at coordinate 6,843,406 of CM047882.1, read as the reverse complement.
GTTTGATTGGTTGTAATTCAATAAAATTACACCGATAATTGAATGTTATCTCATTATCAGATTTGGAAGCGGATTTTTGAAAGAATACCGACACGTGAATAACCCATACATATTGTATTGCTCAATCTTGTATGAAGGGGTGAGATTTTATGATATTGCAACACTCAAACTCCACTAGTGTTGATAACTCTATTGAAAAATATGGTAATTAAACTCTTTAGTTTGGAAGTTTATCGTGCATCAACTGAAGAAATTATTTTGGGTAGGCTACCATACTATTTAACAAATTTGCATTAATCAAACAATAAACTCGATTTTTTTCACAATATTAACTAATTACAGTCACCGAATTATATAGCATAAATCAAAAGAAGTCCTTATATAAAATGAAATACACTACCAAACCTAACTTCCCACTAATCCACCTCGAGGTTTCCCTCTAACCCTCTCTTGCACCAAAAGTCGAACTTCAAAGAAAATAAAGTGGTCAATAATATAGAAAAAGAATATTATTCATGACAAATGAATGGACCACATGTAGAGAGTTTGGAACATGAACTAGACAATGGGGATCAAAGAATCTTTTTCTTTTTGTAGGTTGAAAAGAGAGAGAAAAAAAAGGACATTTTGGTCCTTTTACTAATTAGTATAGGACCAAGACCAATAGGATACAGCTCACACACGCACCTCTTTATAAGATAGGTTGTGTTCAATGTCCCTACCATACTTGAGCATCTTATTATTATGGCGACTACTTGGGTATACAAAAGTACAAGCACAAATCTTCTATTTGTCTTTCTATTATTGTCATTTTTTTGGGCACGACTATTATGTTTAGTAGGTCACATTGGATGGAGACATATTTAAGCAAGAGTGCATTATCATTGTTTGTAATTTTTTTTTTCTTATATCACATACCATTCAGGTACTTATATATGGATTCGAACTCTTAACGATATTTCCTCACGTCTCTGTAAAATGAAGTATATATTCACAAGGTCAAAAACAACGAATTATCATTATTTGTAATATACTTATTTATATGATGTCAATTTCAAAAATGAAAAATAGTAATAATAAATAAAAAAAAAACCTTGTTAAGTTAGAATTCACGCGACATAAAGACAAATTTGCTGAATCGATATTGAATAGGATGGCTGAATTTAAAATGAATATCATGCGGTGAAGTGGGACATGATAATTGATAAATCACAAATGGAGGAGACATGGATCTGGAAAGTGGAAGTGGTTGAACAGTCAAAAAAAAAAAAAAATGCTTTTCGTGTGGAATAACAGAAATGCAGCATGAAAACTATCATGGGAAATTTTATCGCGAGTCACAATTTGTAGGTGATTAAGGTTAGTCATTTTTAATTTTAACTGTTAGATATGTGATATTTAATCTAAGTCATTAATGTTTATATAACTCGCAACCTGTTGTGCAGGTAAATTCGAAGAGTTACCTGATATATAGGTTACCAAAAATTTTTTTATACAATAATTATTGTAATAGATCGTGTATGGAACCACTAAATACTAACCAATGAAAATTTCTTTTTAAATTAAAAAAGAAAAGCTACAAATTTAATGTCATTGGGTCCATTAAATCATTCTTACTCATTCTTTTTAATTTATTGGAAAAGTACAATGTTATTTTTTGTTTAAAAATTTACCACAGTACTCATTATAATTTTTTATTTTTTAAAACCATGGTAACATTATTTTTTAATTCAGCATCAACAACAGTAGTATTAGTAATAATAATAATAATAATAATAATAATAATAATAATAATATGATTGTAATGTATATAGATCTAGCTAGATGATGTAATACAATATTTATATATAGGAAAGTATGTGCTCCTTAGAAATAATAACCAAATATGAAATTTATTTATTGAATTGAATAATTGTGTTTAACATGTATAATCAAATATGAAGTTAATTATAATAACTACAACAATTATAATATTATTAATGATTAGATGGTACACATTTGGCATTTGATGAACAATACCCATACACTCAATGTGGAATATCTAGTAATTATATTATACATTTTTCGTATAATAATTGATGTATAGTACACTATTTTATCAAAAAGAATTGACTTGTTTAAAAATAGACCAAATAAATGTAAATTTTTTTTTATTTTAATTTTTGTCCTATAAATTGTATGTTATTTGTACATCTATGAATTCATATAATATTTTTCATACTAGCGAGTTTATATTTTTAATGGTAACTTGGGGAAGATATATAATTTATATGATTGAATGTCGAATATAATAATAATAATAATAATAATAATAATAATAATAATAATAATAATAATAATTTTAGCTAAGTTCATTCATTAGAACTCTTAAAAGAGAATAATAATATCATTATTTATAAGCAATGAAATAGAATACAATGCAACTTTTATTGAATTGAAGTTAAACATTTAAATTGCGGTGGAAATTATTTATCCTAAGAAGTCTAAATAATTAACAAATTTTTTTGTAAGGTTAATAATTAAGGAAATGATTTGAGAGAGATGGAGAGAAAGAGTAGGAGAGAGAGGGAGAGAAAGGAAACGTGAAGAGAGAGGGGGTGGAGAGAGAAAGAAATTTGACTCATATTAGTAGGTTGCTCAAAAACTGAAAAAATATTCAATCTGTTGAGATTTTTTAAAATTGTACACGTAGCATTTTTTTAGGAGATGATTAAGGTTAGTCACATACGACTATGATTAATCATAGAACTCCCCAAATATCATCTATATAAGGTGAGACGAGTTATTTTCCAACTATTGGTTTAGTTATATTCTCCATATTTTGTATATTTAATAAATAACCAAAAATAGTGAAATATCCATGCAAACAAGTGAAGCATCAATAATAAGCTTGTTGTTTACTTTTAGGGTAAATTACATACAATTAGGGATGGCAATGGATCTAGGTTAGACCCGGATCAGGAACGAGTTTGAAGACTTCTAATCGGGTTCGGGGCGGTCCTGGGTCTTTATTTTTTGAACCTGGACCCGCCCCGAACCCAGCCCGGTTAGTAGTTTATATATATTTTTATTTATTATGCTATATAAATTTATATAATATATATCTATATTTCATATATAAAAGTATATATTATATAAATAGTTATTTAAAAAAATAAATATGATACTTTTGTATATAAAAATAATTATATAACATTAATAATTAAATTATGATTTCAAAATATGTACAAATAAATATGTGATAATAATGTTTAATTTTATAAAAATTAAAATATGTTCATAAAAATTTGTAAATAACTAGTGTTTTAGTAGTGCTATTATTTTTTTCATATTTATAAAGTTGTAATAATATCAATTTTCTTAAAAAAATATTTTTTTCATTATTTTTAAAAAATGAACCGAGTCTACCGGGTCCAATCCGGACCCGGGTCCAAAATTTCCCTGGCGGGGCGGGTCCCGGGTTTGGCCAAACCCGCTCCATACCCATCCCGTTGCCATCCCTACATACAACTCTCAACGTTTAGGGTCGATTGCACTTTACCTTCATCGTTTGTAATAAGGCGATAGTATCACCTAACATTTTTAAATTGATCGCTGGTGCCCCCAAGCTTGATTCCGGTAGTATTTAAGAGAATATTTCGTCACGTATAAAAGCAAAATCAACTATGCACTCATGTTAATTAGTCTTTTGCATTAAAATGCAAAACGTGAAGGGGCAAAGTACAATTATTTACATACGTTAGAGGGTGTTTTTCAACTTTTATTTATTTCATCCAAAATATACATGTCAAATTGATCACGAAAATTCAATGAATACTGTAAATTGTATTAAAATTTATATTACCCATGAAATGTATAAAAAGATGATGGTTAAAAATTTTTAAAATTGTGACTGAAATATTAAAAATTATGTTGGTTAAAAATTTTAAAAATTGTAACTGAAAATATTAAAAAATTTGACTACAAACATCTCGATCATCCCCAACAACGCAGATCATTGCCCGTACTTGGTGCCCCCACCGTTTAATCACTTAAGACAACAATTTTTTTATGTTTTTTTAACATCGCTTGTTATTCGTTTCACGAGTAAAGTGAGTATTTGCTCAATTTGGATATCAAATGGATTTTCGTGATTAATTTAGAGTGCAAGTATGGTTTGAAAAAGATAAATTAAAATTAGAAATTACCTCCAATGTATGTAGACAATTGCACTTTACTCTGTATGGTCAACTTTTGCATTTTAGTGCAAATATTGATTGCCATGACCGAATGATCGACTTTACCCTTATGTATAACAAAATATTATTCTAGATGTTGCCAGAATCAGAGATAGTGGGCATCAATGAACAATTTAAAATAATTAGGTGGCCTTTTCGTATAAACGCAAATGATGGAGGGTAATGTGCAATTGACCCCAAACGCGGAGATTTCCCCTAAGTTATCCTTACTTTTATGGTTAATATTTGAATAATTTAATTGGTAATGGTTCAGTGAAATATTTGACAATAAAATTCACAATAAACCATATATAAGCAAATAACTTCAATTTTAACTATAAAAATAAATGATTGCCGAGACCACCTTAATCACACAAACCGCTAATATACTAAGAACACGTTTGGATGGGCTTTTTTTTAAGAAGAAGCACTTCTTTTTTGAAAAAAAGCAGTTTGAAGAAAAAAAATTGTGTTTGGATGGGCTTTTTGAAAAAAGCAGAAGCCAGAAAAAAAGCCAAAACTGGCTTTTTTTAGAAGCTATCCCATAGTAGCTTCAAATAAAAGCACTTTTAATTATTGTATCCAAACGCAAAAGTGCTTGGCTTAAAAAAAAAGCTCTACTATAAAAAGCACCGTTCGAAAAGTACTTTTTATTTAAGCCCATCCAAACGGGCCCTAAGCATCCAGAGGTGAAGGATTTGAGTTTTTAAGCCCCTCAAATATGAATATTAATTTTTTGAACAACAATTTATATTATATTATATTATAAGTTGCTTGTATTTAATAATTTGTCATATGATTGATACAATATATTCTTAATTTGAGAATATTGATATAACCATTAAATGATATATAATAAAATATTTTCTATAAAAAAAACGTCCTTTTCAATTAAATTCCTATTGCAAACATCAAATTACAAAATATCAATGATTAGTTTTTTCGTCGGCCAAATGATTTTCAATAATTTTTTATAACCACACCTAGAAGAATGATTTATATTTTATAGTATAGAGATTAGAGACAGGTTATGCGGTCCACTATTGACCATTATTGAAAATAACTGAATAAAAAAAAATGAAAAAGCTTTTGAAAGACGGCCAACCATATCATAACAATCGTAAGAGGATAAGAAGAAATATAAGACTATCTCTCATTAATGATACTTGTTGAATGACTCTAAAAGTATAATAATTAATAACAATAATGAAATGAAAAGGTCCAAATCATATCTCTCGCACGTAACGCTATGCCAATCTCCATTATCCTAAAAAGGTAAAAAAAATGAAAAATAAAGCATTGGTATAATAATTAAATGTAGGACCAAAGTTTGCCTAAAAAGATTTCCAAATTATTACATGATGGATTTGAAGAAAAAGATTTTGAGCATAAACTTACTATATTACTTTTAAAAGATTCACTTTCAAACTCACATTTTTTTATATTATTTTTTAAAAGAAAAACGAATCAACGAGTTCTCGATCATATGGGAGATTAAATATTTTTATGAGAATATATATCTATATTGTTTTTAAATCTTGGACAAGGCGTTTATACTAACGAATTAACAAGAAAGATTAAACTTTTCTCCCCCAAGTTTTCTTTTTCTTTTTTTTTTGTTTAATAAATATATGAAATATAATATCGTTAAGTATTAGCTAGTTCATCTGATTAGTTGCAAATTGCGAAGAGGTGAGATCTAAGAATCTAACTAAGCCTATTGATATAAGATAGAGCCAAAGAGTAGCTCTCTTAATTCATACCTAACACACAATAAAATAAAATAAAAAGCTGTACCACATTATCTTCGATTTATTACATAAAATAAAAATATTTACTGACAAATATTTTGACAAGATGCCCTCGAGCAATGTGCGAATAGTTTCAAACAAAAATATAAAAAGAAAAAGGAAAATTGAAAATTTGGCTTCTCCATATAATTGAGTTAGGAAAAGTTGCATTTAAACAAACACCCATTTAGATGGATTTTTTAAAGAAAAAAATACTTATTTTTTTAAAAAAAGTATTTTAGAATAAAAAAAAATCATATATGAATGGATTTTTTTTTTTTAAAAAGGAGCCGGATAAAAGTCAAACATGACATTTTTAAAAGTTATTTTAAAATGATTTTAAATAAAAATACTTTTTAAAGCATATTTAATTACTGTATGTATTTAAACGCAAAATTGTTGAATTTAAAAAAAAAAATTACAATAAAAAGTACTATTCGAGAAATTTAATTTTTTAATGCTCATCTAAACATGCCATAACTCTCTCCACATAATTGAGACGTTTTAAAATACAAACAAAAATATTTTAAAAATACAACATGCGGTTTATATTATTAGTCGTTTGAGATTATAATGCACAAGTTAAGAAAATTTTTATAGCCATAATTTTTATGCTCTATTTGGGCATTCCGCTGATCTGCTCTTTTTAATCAACCATTAGAGCTTTTCAACAATTTATGTTAAGTGATATTCATTTGGAAAATAAAAATTTTAAATTATTGTTATTTTTATAAAATTATAGTTTTTTAAAATACAAATAAAATACTAAAATGATTTATGATGGAGTAACACAAAATTTGAAAAATTAAAAATTGAGTTGTTTTTCAAAATCAATAAATTCCAATCTTAGGAAACTTCAAACAATAACGCCTACTCAATTAATTTTTTTTTCAAATTAAAATTTAGGAAAAAATACACTTGGACCCTCTGAGATTCAGTCAAATTATAATTAGAACTCCTTAGATATGAAAAATTATACATATCTCCCTTAAGGTTTGGATATCTCTAACATAAAAAAAAAAATAATGAAATGACTTTGTAATTCTTGTCTCTAATAAGAGTATTATTGTCTACAAAAAAGTTTGAATTTTTGTAAAAAGAGTAAAATTATAATTTTGCTATAATTTTGCTTATATAAGCAAATCACGGTGTATCAGTGATCGAAATGAGCTATTTGTTAGTTGAACCCAAACTTGGGGGGGGGGTATGTGTAATTGTTCATACTTAAGGGGGTCTAGCTGTAATTTGATCAAACTTTTTGGGGTCTAAGTGTAATTTTCTCTAAAATTTATTCTGGTGGTAAAGCCTCCCTCAGGCAATGATGTGAGAACAAAACGAAACTAGCCAGAAAACTCATCCAAGGGTAAGAACGTAATATCAGACAAAAATGAGTGGCCAAAAACTACTCCGTTCCTATATAAATACAGCTCCCAGTTCTCATCCTGAATTTCGCAAAACCAAAAAACAAAAAAGAGATCCAAAGGAGCGATCGAGTTTACATTCTTCTAGGGTTTCAATTTTCTTGTTCGGCGGCCGTTACAATATTCTCTCTGTGAGTGTGTATATGTGTGTATTTTTTTTTTTGTTTCTGGATTTTTGAGTTGGATTATACGCCTGTTTGAGGTAGTTTCTTATTTTCTTGTTTGTATCGTTTTGCAGGAATTGTTGAACGTGAATTGTGGTCGTTGGGGGATTGTTTACGTATAAGATTAATACTTGTTGATGTAAGTATGAATGTTTCTCGAGTTTATTCTGAGATCTGATAGTAGACTATTTGTATTGTTGTGCATACATAAATTTGTGTTGCTCGAAAATGAATATCTATACGCCGTTGTAAGAAATGAATATGCTGCTATTTCGGTTAATTTTCCTTTGTTTGTTTATTTTGTGTATTCCATCTTTTTAACATTTTGTGTATATTTATTGTGTAATTATGTGGATTGGAAATCTTCTCCTTAGTTTCTTGAAATCTTTTTGATTTTGGTGATGGATATTAAATGTTTCTGTTTCCATGTGCAAGCGTCCCCTCTATTTCAGATCTAGTTTTTTGAAAATGGTGATGAAAAAGTTTTTGAGGTTTTCTGAGGTTTGTTTTAACATGAAACATCAACTACGTACAGATCCATGCTTCTTCATGCGTCTTTGATTCGATTTTGAACGCAAATTTAGTTTTGTTTTTTGTCAAATTTTATTTATGTAGAAAACATTTGATGTTGCCTTTCTGCTTTTCGTAGAGAAATATGATAACTTGTTATTGAATAATGAACATCTTAGTTTCCATGCTATGTGATATATATCATGGTTGGTTTAGTTTCTATTCCATATTGGTATTATTTGAGAATTTGATTTTATTGTAGATAAAAATCAAGAAGAAATTCTTTTAGTGATTAAAGTTTAGTTGATTTACGCTAGTGCTGGGAATAATGATTTTGCTGTAGCAGTTGAGACTTGACCTGTAAAAAACTGATTATTTACCAAAAATGTGTTCTGTTTGTGGGTCACCGCCAACTGCTTGTGGTTTTCTGGTGATTTGTATCAGTGTGTGCAATGCGTTGGACATTCGTTTTCCATTTTTCTTTCCTATTTTCCTTGATATTACTGTTTGGGGCCAATCCCCTCATACTTAGGCCTAACGTAACCTTGGTTACCGTGCAGCCAAGAGTTGATGATCTAATGGAGTCTAAAGGTGGGAAAAAGAAGTCTAGTAGTAAATCCCAATTCTACGAAGCTCCCCTTGGATACATCATTGAGGACGTTCGACCAAACGGAGGCATCAGGAAGTTCAGATCTGCTGCTTACTCCAACGTAAGTCGCAACATCCTAATTATGAGCAAGATTGATGGATTTGTGCCTTTATGCAATTGCATGATGCTGACTCTAAAAGTTCCTTTTTTCATATGCAGTGCGCTCGCAAACCATCCTGATATTCCTTTAC
>CM047882.1:6352516-6833964 GCA_026212405.1 Petrea volubilis | reverse complement strand
TCAACTTCAATTTATCAGACGTGATAATTTTCCGAAATCAAGTACTTGCCTAAGGACTGGATAGACTGTTTCCATGTACAATCTATTCGATTTAGTTGTGTACGTTCCTGTAATGTGTGCCATGACGACATATCCGATGAAAAGGGCAAGAAAGCACCCGGTGAATAGACCTGGTTAATGAAAACCATATTAGCAGATGATCAGTTGTATTATTTAATTTACTGTGCTTGTTTGAAAGGTAAACAGAGTAATTAAGACTCAACTTCCACAACAGAAAGCACTAAAAAACTCTGTATTTTGTGCAATAAAAATGAGGAACAATAATTGGACCTCTTGCTGTTTTATGCTCACACTATGTCACACACTAAGGTGTCACACTTTGAAGATTAATGGAGATTTGCCTTTTAATATTTTTGCTTCATTAAAGTCTCAATTCTATAGTGGCTTTAAAGGGCCTGTCTTTATAGTCCACTGCCAAAGAGTGGACACCTATAGGACCTCTTTTAGTTAGGATTTTAGTGGCTGATTCAAGGCCTCAGTTTTGCCTACAGGGTCCCATTTTTATGTCTTCTTTTTTTTGGTGTTGTACTTTCTTGAATGAAAAGAAGCTGATTAAAGATCTCCACCAGAACAAATACTCAAAAAATGGAAACCAATTAATTTTAAATGTTATCTTGGCATTCTTCTTTTTCATTTTTAAGGGTTAATTACAAAACAGCTCCCTGAGGCTTGGCCTGTCTCCAAAAAACTCCTTATGATATGAAAAATTACAGGTACCTCCCTAGCATTTGGTTTTGTATTACAAAACCGAACACTATGGGGGTATTGTAATTTTTCATACCATGTGGTTTCTATAAACGGGCCTAACCTCAGGGGGTTTTCCGTAATCAACCCTATTTTTAATTTTTGCTTTACCATAAACTCACCTATGAAAAATGTCAGAGAATGTGACTCTTTTCTCTGAGTTGGTTTGAGATACTTCATGGCTTTTCTTTTATCATCCTCAGTAAAATGCTTGATGAAAAGTTCCTCAACCTCATCTGCTAACTTCAGAGCCTGTCAGGTTAGTGAAACTTATAAATTTCCTGACAAGTTATACTATATTGTGGGACAGATAAAATCTCAAGACACATGAATGGAAATCTAGGCAATAGCAAAATTGATAAAAAGCCCTCCACAAGATGATCACCACTTTATACTGCCTAAGAATAATCTGGTGATGGGACATTTTTTGCAACCCCCATATCCAATCATCTTCCAATTGAAACAGCAAGCGAAAATGTCGGATCATGGAATTGATGTCTTCTTCTTGACAAGATATTTTTGCCAAAAAAATGTAACTTTTTGGCTTGGTGATTTTTTTACCTTGTCTGAGCTGTTGAAGTAGGAGCTCTCAACTACTTGTAGGTAAATTGGAAGAACTTGTCTATTAGTCACCTGAAAACACATAAATTTTGTTGGCAATGACAAAAATGACTAAAATGGTGCATGTCCATCGAACTGAAATTGAATGTACTTACTTTGTCGAATTTCTTCAAAATCTTCACAAAAGCACGCATGTTCAAATTCCTGTGACAATTTAAAGAAGATAAATTATTGTTGTTTCCATAAGAGCTGTAAAAATCATAAATCACAAATGATCATATATTCATACCTATAAGTTTTTAGGTATCCTAATCCTTTGTAGAGCTCGATAAATGCTCCTTTAATCATTTTCTCTGCATGACGTAATTTTTGTTTGTTAATATGAAACTTATTTGCCTCCAGGCCACATTTCTTGGATGACTGGTTTACCAAATCATCCCAAAGCAAATAAGAGATAGCTGAGAATGTGCGCGTTGGATTCGTTAGTGGAATGTGAAGTCTTAAGTGCTTTCCTCTGCAGTTAATAACTCTGCCAGAAAGAGACCTTAATTTCCCTTCATCTTTCTTGAATCTATTTGATTTTCCAAGTTCAACAGACCTCGGAGAGTCTGAGAATTCGATATCTAATCCGTTCACTTCATCAGTCGAGTTCTCCACATCCGTATTGCTCCTAATAGAGTCTTCATCTATTGTCAAACAAAACCATACGAATGGATAGATTGTTAAAATGAGGAGAAACTCAAAAGTGATGAATGAAAATATAAACTTGTGTTTGCGTAATTACCGCATGATATAGTGCCTGATATTGAATCATCCTCCTTTGAGTCCTGAGAAGGGCCTTTAGCGTGCTTTTGCTTTAGCTCAGTTTTAAGATCAATGAGAATCTCCATTTGTTCCTGCAAAGAGTCACCCCTCTCAAGAAACTCTTTCTCCTTTGTTCTAAAGAATTGGTTAACTTTGTTAAGTTGAAGATCCAAACAATTAAAGAACTCAATTGCTGCATCATTATCAGCAAATTGTTCCAGCAGCTCAGTCTCGTACAAGTCCCCTCTACTTGCTGAGGCTGAAAACTTCCTATGTACCTGAGTTACACCAGATAAAATCAATGTTCTTTTAATGCAATCAAATTACTCAAATCAAAAAGTATAAAAATAAAATGTAACTAATGATGACAGAGATGGAGATGGGAAGTACATGAATGGGACTTTGTTCTCTTTGCTTATTATGTTCAAGAAAGGTATATTTTCTCAAAGATGAGAAAAGTGTGTGGGAAAAAGAATTCTTAGTTTGCTCGTTATTCATGTTGCGATTATTGTTGAGGGGTTGGATTTTCTTGAGGTCCTTCTTCAGTTGGCAGTAGTCCACGAAGGCCTCTTTCCATTCGGGAACTAACTGCCCCTCAAACTGCTTGGAGAATTTCACCATGTCGGCTACACAGGAATACTCAGCACAACAAAAACGGCCTAATTTTGTGAGTCGTGCGTGTTTCTACATAACACTAAGATCACAATATTTAAGAAGAAGATCAGAGGGAATTTCGATTGATGCTCGAGTCGACAGCACATTCTGTTATATCCTTTCCATCTTTATTCCACTAGGAAAAAGAATACGCAGGTTTGGTTCGCCGGAGAGATTACCAAACTGCTAGCTAGGAGTTCTTTTTTCTTTTGTTCTTTTTTTGCTGCTTTCTCGGCCAACCTTCTGCATGAGGCCTTTGCAAAGGTATGAATTTAAAGTGTGTGAGTGGGGAAATTCTTACCCGCACCGGGTTCGGCCACACCATAACTAATTAGGTGGTGAGTGTTTTATATTTGCCATGTGATTGGGGTATAGTTTAGGGAGAGTGACCAATCACATAACAAGTGTATTAATACTTGCTATATGATTGATTGGGTGCGGTCAAGTCGGGTCTGGGCAAGAATTTTCCGTGTGGGGGGAGAAGGCTGCCTAACACATTTCATTTCATTCGAGTTTCCATATTTCTCCTCTGTTTTCTCAACACAAATTGACTATAATAGCCTTGTTAATTGCATGAAATGAAGGGCAAGATAGAGATTCTCCACAAGATCTAGGTGCTCATTAAATCTGTAATGAAAGCTTATTGGCTAAATCATTTGGGATCACACTAATCCTAACTCTAATTAGACCAGCCTGAAATCCACTAGATTGAGGATAACAAAAGGCTTTGCAATAATTTTCCCCTCTCCCACTTTTAGTGAGAAAACGATTTGCCTTTATTTATGTAAAAGAAAGAGATAGCATGAACATGCATTACATTCCAAATAAAAACAGTAAAGAACACTAAAATAGTGCACGTCAAGAACATTCGTCTTTCATCGTTCTTTTGTTGTTTTTCGTTTTCGTAGCAATAATTTGAGGTCGAAATAGAGAAAAAAAAAAAAAAAAAAGGAAGCCGAATGGAGAAAGTAATGCACAACATCGATTGTAATGCCTCGGTAAACCTGCACCATCAATGTCAATCAAGAGCAAAAAATTATCTCAATATGCACGAAAGGCTTTTCTTTTTCTTTTGTATATGACTTCCATTATCACGATTGAACTGATCATTGTACATTTTTTCAGTCTTTTAGGTTGTTTAAGACTTGTGATGCAATAAGCGATCTATGTATTTCGGATAATACTTTTAGCATAAATTGTTTAGAACAGTACTTTTGAATTATGCAATGAATTAATACTCCAAGTTAGTAATTTTGTTGATGAAAGTTGTATTCGTCCTAGTAATTGTTCGACCTCCCCCACAAACTTGTCCGCATGACAAGCTTCCACTACAACAACATAAAACGAAACGCATACCCGTCTTGTGTGTTCCCCCCTCCTCAGCCTTTTTGCGTTGAGGAGGATAGCAACATCAATGATGTTACAAATGTTCTCGATATATGTTTTGGCCTATTGAAGATAATAAATATTTGATAGTTGTTCTCTCCTTATAACTTGAGTTTTAGATAGGACGGTAATTTAAAATAGTCACACACGCGTGCCCAAACAAACGCATGTATGTTTCTCTACACATTTTCTCCGGTTTTTTTTGCTCCAACGGAAAAAGTTCAGTGTAGATATGTTTAGACCCCCTGATGTTTGCATTATTATAAAAACAGTCCGTGCTGTAGACTATGTCCTATAGATAGACCCCGTGAGGTTTTGATAATTATAGAAACCACCCCTAGCATCAACTTTCGCCTTAGGGTTAAACTTCTAAAACATTTAGACCCAAACTATTGTAAAATGTCCCCTTTTAGAGAAAAAAAAAAAAGAAAATAAAAGAAACTATGTCGTTTAAGGAGCTACCTCTTTGAATTTGGTACGATGTCATTTACAAGCAAAAGAAAAAAAAGAAAGAAGTAAAAAAATCCACGAAATTTAAGGCTTTTATTTTGTTTGAATCCGTGGAAGCACAAGTTAATAAGCATGATGGTCTGCGTAGGATGTCATTTTTGATGGGTGCGCCTCGTAAGCTTACCCCACATATCATCCTATCTAACCACTCCGAAATTACTGTTTGCCCTCACAAATTTCTCGTGTTAAAAAAAAATTGACATTTGTTGGGAAATGTTTATATTAATTTTTAGTAAATATATTAAAGTTAATTAGTACAAATAATTATATCAATGATAATATTACAATTGCAAATACAAAAGGTCAATATGTGTAAATTAACTAACACCTAGACTGGTAAAGCTCAATCCTGCGAAAGACAAGCTAATACAGAGGCCTAAAAGATTTTTTGACATCTCTGTAAAAATCTTTTACTTCTTGTGCTATGGTCCTTTACATACTTAACTTTATTTGGGTGATTGAGGGGACGTTTTGAAAAATTTAATAAAAAATATTTTGCTGCTTTTAGCCTCAAAAAAGCCACTTTACACGTTTGGTTTTATAACTTCTGTTTAAATTAAGTTGAAAAAAGCAAAAAGCTGAGAAGTTTGGAGGAAAGTTGCTTCTAACAGTTTAAAAGTGTTTATTGATATTTCATAAATAAATTGAACCTTTTGAACTGTTTTTATCAACTTTTGACTGTTTTTCACTTTTATTTCCAAATATTTCACACTTTTACTATCAATTTTTAACATTTATTTTCAAATACTACCAACTTTTACTACTCAACTTTTTATCAACTTTTTCAAGAACTCAAACTTCTCCAAAAGCATAAATAATCTCAAACACTCTCGTAGTATTTCATTCAAATGACTTAGGTTAAGAACACCGTGCACCTGTTAGACTGGCAACTTGATCAAATGGTTTATTTGTATAAATATATAAACAATATTAAAATGATAAAAATAGACAGAAAATTAAATGACACATATATTTATGTGTCTTGATTAATAACAAATTTATGTTTATAGGCTAACAAGTGACTCATATAATAAAATATATAAATAGTTACAACAATGGGAGAAATTATTCTCTAAATAAAATGGGTTGCCATATCAACCCCGATTAAATATTAATGCACTGAGCCACCGAATAAGCTTTGCAGTTAACGAGCTTGCCAGGTTTGCTTTCCAATTAGTGAGCCATGTTTGCCAGTGGAGTGATAATAAATGTACCATTAAAATTATATGTTATGTTGTCTTTATCCTTCTAAATCATATAATATAAAGAAAAAATAATACTAAATTAGCCCATAATATTTATAATTAACGAATTGATTTGTTATATTTTGTAGGATTTTTATTATTAATGAGCATAAAGTTTTAGAAATTGTTCGCATCACATTGAACTGCATCGTTTTTGTCCTTTTTTTGAAAAAAAAAACTGTGATTCAATAATTAAGTTGAAAATTGCATTGCAAAATTGATTTGGTTCTAATTTTCTCTTCAAATCGCACTGAACTGAACCACTCACATATATTAGATATAAATATATACCTAAATTTATCTATTTTTCAACTTAAACTCTTCAATGTGTGAGATAAATTCACTAATCATTCAACATTTTAAATGCATCTAACCATTTATTATTAAATTATGCATGGACTAAAACTTTAGTATGTTATATTAGTTAAAATCTTAAGAATTTATGCAATAAAATCAATATATATTGTTGGAGCTTGATTTAAATATGCAAAGTTGCATTATATTTATTAGTTTTACGGACTTGGTGCATTTAGTCTTTATATTTTTTTATTTATAAAAAATTTATTTTCATATGTTGAATTTTTAATATTAATTTAAATACTTTACTGATATTAGAAGATGATATTTTTCTTACTATTGTCTAATTATTTCTTTTTCGTGTTTAAAACCACCAAGCCGCACTGAATCGAACTGAATCGCTTTTAACCGCACTTTTGGTTTTAATTTTAAAAAATCGCAATTTAAAATATATTTTAGAAAAACCACATATGGTACTTCGGCTTTAAATATGTTCAAAAAACCGAATTCAAACCACAATCACCCCTAATTTGTATCATAGGATATTCCTGTGTTAATTCCAATTAAATCAAAAAACCCTGTGAAATGAAAATTAGTATAAAAATTCAATGAAATGTGAAATTTATCAAAAAGGCCGTCCGCCCACAGTTAAGTGACATGCTTGGTTTCTGCATCTAGAATCATATTTTAGGCCTGTAAAATTACTCTTTTAACCTTTTGAAGTTGAACTCTATGTTTTTAAAAAATAACAAGGTGAACCCTATATTTTTAAAAATTACAAGGATGAAGACATTGTTTTTAAAAGTTAATAAAATGAACTCTCCATTTTGTATCTATTTGGTACCTTCATTTTGAGTCTCCATTTTTAGAACACCACCACAAGTACCGCAACTATCGTATCTTGCAAATCGGCGGTAAATATTAAGAAAATTCTGAAGGTTATAATTCGGTTTCCAAATCAATTTTTCGCTCTTTCATTTTCTATAGGAATATTTTGATAGGGGATTAGAGAAAATGGGATGTTATATTTCAAATTATTAATAAGGGATAAAATTGGTACTTCATGCTAAAATTTTCAAAAAATGTCTCCATAGGATGGTGTACTAAGTTTAAAGAACATGAAGAATTTAAAACAAAATTTTATAATACAAAAGTTTCTATGCTAATTAGACTTAACATAGGTTTTATGAATTTAACTCTATTTTATAATTTAAGAGGATAAACTCAACTTATAGAATAAATATTTAAAGATGTAAAGTGTAATTTACTTTTCGCGTGCGCTTTGTAGGCTCTCAGTCCTCTTCATCTTCTTTATTCTTGTTTAATCAATCATGTCACAAATTATTTCATCAAGTCTCATTTTCCTCTACCTTTTAGGTGCCTCTTCTCCTCCTAGGCCGAATAACTTATCATTCAAGATTTTGGGAGATTCTTGTATACATCGGTTGTAGAACTCAATTATGCATTTAAGGGCCAGGAAGACACATAAGTATTTAAAGACTTTCTCATCTAATGTATTAGATGAGGTTTAATCCTACTCGTAGGGTACATAAGTGGACTCAAACGCCTGGTTCATACAAGAATTTTCACAATTTTTTTGGGCCACGGTGCAATATAATTAACTGAAGATATAAACTGAAATAGTGTTTATGTTCTAAGCTTCTAGTGTCCAGTAATTCCAGGCATAGGGTTCCGGATTAAGATTCCATGCAAATGCCCATGTATTATTGGTGAATGTTCATATCAATTAAGAATATCCCACTTTAATTACGAAATATCTCATATTAAATTAATGAACTTAAGAGCATCTTTACCATACCTAAATTCTTGGTTATTTAGGCTGCGACGATGATTCACTATGGGCATATACTGCTTCATAAGTACTCCGAAAATTCAGATACTGCCACACTTAATAATATTCTTGTACTCCTATGGCTCTAATTTTCTGGATTCAGAATAGAATATATATATAGCAAAATAAATAGTGGCTAACGTGAAATTCTGCTAAATATATGCTTTCCTTTGCATCATTTTACCATCTGTATTTAGAGAAAGTTCTCTCTCTCTCTCTCTCTCAATACAGATCTTAACGTGATACCAAAGCAGACAAAGATCATGCATTTAAATCTTTACACTTGCATATGTTCATTCCTGCAAACTTCACGCTCTAGGTTTCCCGCTTGTATTTGGCCTTGGGCATGAGGGGTGTGTATTAAATGTCCCACATTGATTAATACAATGATGTGGTGTGGTTTATAACAGTTTGTGCAATCCTCCCCTCATGAGCTAGTTTTTGAGGGTGAGTTAGGCACAAGTTCATTTCTTCAGCACGTTATCTGAGATGTTGAGAAAGTTAGTTTTGAGCTTGTGAACTGTTGGATTATATATAATGAATTTCAATATTTTATTTTATTAAGTTATATTATTTATATGAAGTGATTTATGAAAAGAATAGCATGAATTTTCGCATTTCTTGGCTCTGTAATTAGACCAAAGAACATGGTTGGAGTAGATTTGATTCGCGCAGAAATGTCGAGAACCACATAATAATTAGAAAAAGCAGCCCAAGAATATATCTCATTTCTTCAATGGGTTGAATGAATTGATGCTGTCTCCGTATGATCAGCACTTATAGTCGCGGTGTACATCTTTTAGGAGTTTTAACACTTTAAAGCTACAATTGATCAGTATGAAATTACTAAGTTATGAAATTGATTTGGAGCTTTGCTCAGAATTCCGGCAGTCCAACAGCTTTTTTGCCCGAAAAATAACTATAGACGGCTAAATGCAAATCTCATATATTTTATGTAGTAAAGTGTAAAAAAAATTAATTTCGTATACGTAATGATAGTGTGAAAACGATCATACTTCAATGACAATAGTGCTTTTATTTCAATTCTTTAAATATTTCGTGTTAGAAAATGGAATATATTCAAAAGGATATTGTTATTTTATTTGAGTAAGGGGCACAAATGAATATTTCAATATTACATGTCTTTCACAACGTGTCAACAATGAATTTATAAGTGAGAGAACAAACTAATATAAAGGGTGGTTAAGTTTATTTCAAAAAGTTTATCTGTTCGTAGAACTTATAATATATTTATGGAGTTTATAAATTTCTATATTATTTTTGAAAATAAGTTATTCAAAGTATTGGTAAATGTTTATAAATTCTTGTAAATGTAATGATGACAAAAAAATATAAAGTAAAATTAATTTCATATAAATAAATATTTTTTGAGATAATGGAAATGTCTTGAAAAACAATAAAGATATTTGTGTCAATATTTTATCTCTTTCCAGTAAACAGTTTATAAACTGTTTTAAAAATAAGTTGGGAAGGCTATATTTATTTTTTATGTTTTTCTTTTTTTTTTTTAACTTATATGCTTCTAGCAACTAATTTTTAAAATTTCTGAGCTCTCAAATATCTTATAAAATATTTTTAGAGAATTTATAAGCTTAGCCATAATACGATGCCTGACATCTAGTTCTCTTATTTTCTTCTTTTAAAAAGAAATAATTATTTTATTATAGTGGGATACGAATTAACTATTAATTTAATGCAATCATAAAAAGAAAGGATGGTATTGATTCTCGCTCTATGAAGCGACGCAATATCCACAAATTTGATGAAACATTGAAATTAAAAATTTATATTTGCAGAATCTCTAACACACGTGTGTTTTCCAACAGAAAATTCCAGTCGAATTTAGAGCTGAAATTGTTAGATTGTCACTTATATAGGGAATAGAATTTAATTCAATGAGTTGAATGAATTAATACCACTTGTCTCCTCATAAGTTGGTACTAAGTATAAAAACCATTACATGTCATTTAGGATAGAACTGAACCTTTAGGACAACATTTTACCCCTGATAAGTGATATCTGATTCTTGAAAGATATATGTAGCATCACAACCTTCAATTCGGTCTCAAGAACAATGGTCGGATTTTATTCTCTGTATTTGTTGCCATGAGATTCATAAAAAGGACAAAAACTTGGATAATTATTCACTTTAACGCAGTCTAGGGTATGTATAAGAAAAAAAATTCTTTAATGATCGAAATTTTATTAAAATTTTCCATAAGCTATAAGGTACTCTCCATAGGCTATAGGGAATTCTTTAATGATCGAAAAACTATTAGCCATGTCATTATGGATAAATTGCCAAGTAATTAAGGCTTGATGAATGGTGATGCTCAACTCAAATAGTAAAATTTGTCGAATGGGCCTTGTCTTGTTGCTCCATGATGGAGTCCCGACAACTTTTAGATTGTGTGTTCGAATTCTCATGAATGTGAATATTATTTTAGTTATATATTAATTGCTTTCTATTGTATTGCACGCAGTTCTTTTATATTTCTCAGCATCTTTGATCATTTAGCAATTAAGGTTTGTAATAGTTTATTTTTTATTTGGTGAAACTCATATTTATGTTTATTGCTTGTAATAGATCATTTCTATAAGAAAAGTAGTAAAACTCAGATCATAAACTTGTAATAGATCATTTCTATAAGAAAAGTAGTAAAACTCAGATCATAAGACTTATGACGATCTGGGTTTTCTTGGCACGTGATCATCTTTGCTGGTCTCCCTTATACTTATTAATTGATTAATTACAAATTATTACTTATAGTTAAGGTTGATTGTTGATTAACGATACAGTTGCTGATATTGACGTCAATGATGTATATGAATTCGATCACTCCAACATTTTAACAAAAGGGGCGAATTATATTGACCATTCATGAGGTTAGGTTAATTTACGAAAAACCTTCTATTTTTTTAAAAATTATCAAAAATCCCCTAAGGTTAGGTTAATTTACGAGAAAAATCCCATGTGGTTTCAAAAATTACCAAAACCCCTCTGAAGTTATACCAAGATTACAACTAGCACCTACTTAGGTTGATTTATCAATAATATTAATTCTTTTTTTTTTCCCCTCTGTAATATTGTTATCAAAAAATTTTAATGTAATAGATTTGGAAAAAAAATATTATTATTATTCAAATAAATATTCCAAATTTAATGTTATGAAATTATACTAAATATAAGTAATATGTGCTAAATTTATATTTGAGAAAAATATAATTATATGCGTCGTATATATACATAATGTGAAATGAGAAATATAAACATTGATTGAAATAAAAAATTGAAATTAAATAATGCACTTAAAAACTTTATTTAGCTTGAGGACTCTAACTCATTTCTCTTAAAATTTACTCCGTATTAGCGATAATATGTCATATTTAATGTGTTGGTAAATACTTTTAATGCATTAAATTCAGAATATTTATTTGAATAAATAATCACATCTTTTTTTCAAATCTATTACATGAAAATTTTATGATAATAATATTACAGAGGGAAAAAAATTAATATTGTTGATAAGTCAACCTAAATAGGTGCTAGTTGTAATATTAGTATAACATCAAAGGATTTTTGATCATTTTTGAAATCATAGGGATTTCTCGTAAAACCTTATAGGTGGTCAGTGTAAATCACCCAAAAAAAGGGAAGGGGTATTTTCAAAAAAAAAATAAGGAATTTTTTGTAAATTAATCTAACCTCAGAAGTGGTCAGTGTAATTCGCTCTAACAAAAGAGATCATTATAAATGCCAAATAGGGATTTTTCAGAAGCAATAATTATGTCATTACATGAGATCACTTTCAAACAATAGTTAGATACATTAATCAATATATGGTCACTAAAGCCAACAAATTATTGAAAGTTGTAAATTGACAAATAAATTCAAGTAAGTGAAACAAATAAATTCTGTGAGATTTAAATTCATAATCTCGTGCTTATAAAAATATAGGATCTCAACATCAATCTTCAGGCCAATACCTCATGGACAAATGCCAAGTAGGGATTTGACGATGCACCCTTAATAATAATGTCTTATAGATTTATAATTTTTTATATAAATAGGATAAGTTGCAATTGCTTTTATATGGATGCACCACATTAATTAAAAAATGTATATTCAGCACATTTAATTCAAGCAAACTTGTTTAATTTGTACCTGGCTCTTTTGATTTAAGTTAGTCTCCATTGCCATAAAAGTAGAAAATCATTGGCCAGCTCAATTTGTTTGACCCAATCCAGTTTACGTGGCCCCTTTTCATTTTTGGACCCAAATCCAACTCCATATCAACAAGCGCATTACAAGAAACGTGTTTATCCTTACAATGAGTACAACAACAAGCGCACTGATGTTTTTATCAGCCACCACGTCTTGTAAATTGTTCCTTAAACGCAACTGGTTTTTGGCCTTCATTCAATCACTTCTATCCACCCTTTGTTTGATTGGAAAAACATAAAGAGAAATATGACAAAAGTTTTAAATATAAAGAGACTCGTGACTATGGCACCGCTCTCGCAACTCCTATTCTAATCAAAAAACTAAAGATCCCTATTGAAAATAAATCGCCTAACTACAATGAAAATTTCGCCTTTTGATTAAGGGCCAGTTGTGCAGGGCGACTGTGCCAAGCCGAATCAGAAAGGTTTTTGGCCTTATTCTATCACTTCCATTTGCCCTTTGTTTGATTGAAAAATACACAAAGAGCGCCTTGATTTTTAATTCACTGGGTTTAGAGTTGTAAATAGATAACCGAAAATCCGTTTAACGTTCATATCCGTATCCGTATAAAGCGGATATTATCCGAAACTAATTATAAATATCCGAATAATAAACGAATACGGATATAGTAATTACATATCCACTCCAAATGTATATCCAACGGATATATTCATGTAATATATATCTGTTATCCGTATCTGATAAATAGCATTAAAATATTATTATTATTATTATTAGTAGTAGTAGTAGTAGTAGTAGCAGCAGTAGTGGTGGTAGTAGAGTGTGTGTGTGTGTGTGTGTGTCTATTTATATATTATAATGTCTTCTTATAATAAGTAAAATAAAAAAAAATCTAATTGACTCATATTTTTATAATTTACAACGAAATAAAAATATAAGTAAATATATTAACTTTACTTATATTAATGAGCATATTCTATACTTATATATATATAAATTCAATTAGATAATTTATATAAATTTTATTTGATTTTTTTTATATAAAAAGATTCAGATATTTGAATATTCAATCAGATATTTGGATAATTATAAGCGAAAACGGATACTCAGATATCCGGATATTCATAATTTTGTCAAATTTTTAGAACTACTAAACGGATTCGGAAATTTCCGAATTCGCAAAATATCCGTCGAATTTAGATAAGAATACGGATATCGAAAAATTTAATCGGATACAGATTCAAATACTACATATCCGCTCCGTTTAATATCTATTTATAACCCTAACAGGGTTCTACTGACCACATAATCCCATTAATTATAAAAGTGCTATAAAATGAATAATAGAATGAATATGGACAGCCTTGCATGACATCCCATCTACAAATTTATCTAAGTCTCTACGGAATGCGTGCATATACATATGCACACGTATGTATGATATATTATATTAATATACACGCAGTGATTTTATACTGATAAAATAATTTAAGATATGATATATACAAT
This sequence comes from Petrea volubilis, assembly GCA_026212405.1. Taxonomy (NCBI): domain Eukaryota; kingdom Viridiplantae; phylum Streptophyta; class Magnoliopsida; order Lamiales; family Verbenaceae; genus Petrea; species Petrea volubilis. Next base: position 6,820,136 of record CM047882.1, on the reverse strand, counting down.
TCCTATATTACATGTAAAGTTAACTATATATAAAATATTGTGTGTTACATAAATGTTAATTTAAATTTAAAATAATCCATCGTATCTATCCATCTATAAATATACTACATATATGATATTTATAAGGGTGTTGGCACTTAGTATAAATAAAAATAAGTGGCAGGACTCGAGATCGAATTTACTGTTAAGAAAAATGGCTAATACATCACAACGTGCTGTACATTCAAATGGATATCGTACCATTTTTACTTTTGAAACACTCGTCAAGAGTCACATACTACAATTGACACCACAATAAACGTGACTTTACATGATTATCTTATTTATTTTTAAAAATCATAAAAATACCTCTATTATAAACTACGAAGGACAGCTAGGTTGGCGAAGTTTGGGCTGAAATTAAGTTTGTGTAAGGTAAGGCGTTTGAGCTTATTGAACCAGGCCCATTACAGTGTTGAACCAGGCCCATTAAGTTTGTATAAGGTAAGCTTTGTTTTTTTAATGGGTTACATTAAGTTGAGTGAAAAGAAGACATCTTCCTTGCTATTGCCAAGGCCTAGAGTCACGGGTCATGACTAGTGATGGCCATTCAGACCTGATGATAGCTTGTCGATCCTTGGACTGAACTTTGGGTTTTAGTTTTGAAATCCGAACCCGTACCAATTCCATCATTTAGAATTATAAATATAGTTTTTGTTCAATAGTATATATAAATTAACATGGTACGTATTTTAAATTTATAAATAAATGCGTATATATCACATATAGAATAAAAATATAACGCCCTTATGTACCAAATACTTATATTACTATTACTAAATAAGTTGCACTTTCAATATTTATAACAGTAAATGCCTTTAAGATTCGCAACTCTTTCAAAATTAAAATACACTCATAAGAATTTATAAATAACTTGCTTTTGGTGATACTATTAATTTTTCATATTTAAAAAGTTATAATAATAGTATTTTTGTTTAACAGAAAATAATTTTTTTAAATACAAAGAGTTGGTTTAATGGGTTTAATGGGCCCAATCTATTGGGTCCAAATGGGATGGGTCTCGAGTTTTGTTGACCCACCTCATTGTCATCCCCATTTGTCACATGTAATGGGGGTAAAATGGACTAGGGATCGTGGGTCGAACCCAATTCATATGATTTTGGATTGGATTGGGTCTTATTTGATTGATATTGATAATGCATAGTAGATGAGTTGATGATGAGTTGATCATGGGTTGTAAATTGATTATCTCATAAACAAATATATATATATATATATATTTATTTAATTTCAATTTATTTTAGTATTTTAAAATTATTTAAAGAATATATGAACTAATAATTTAAATTTTTTTTTATCTTGATTAAACATACAATAATCATATATTAAACTACTTAACAATCATATCAAACTCATTTACAATTCACCTCCAATCCATCTTCAATCTAACCTCCTATAACTCAACTAATTCCACTCAACTGCCACCTCTTTTTTTTTTTTTTTTGGTTTGCACAGCAATTTTGGACAAATTAACCAAATGTACACGGATATATTTTTTCCACGTAGACTCCATAAATTGCACGACTCTCCAAATAATCATCGTAAGACACCTTACTTTAGAACAATGGGGACCATTGCCAGATCATGACCATCACTTTCACTCAACCCTGCCCCCGTGTTGCCAAAGTACCCAAAACTTCAAGTAAGAATTACAAGAAAACGCAGAGCAGAAAAGTCAAGAAAACTCGAGATGAGGTGGAGCAGTTGGGAAGTTTCAAATCTTATCACAACTCGCAATACAACACTCGGAACCAACCTGGCTTTGTCCAAACACAACAACGTTGGAGTGTACAAGATGTCCAAGATTTCTGCTTTACACATGAGTTTCGAATTGCGGCTGTCTGCCTCGCTCTCTGATCCGCTGCTAAATCCTTTCATCATCAACTTCAACTAACTTAACTGCAGTTTTCTTGAGATCCCAACTCAAATCCAACTCATTCCACTCCTAAGACAACAGATAATTGACTCAATCCACACAAAGTGTGTACATATAAATATGCAATCACATTTACTCCCTATATCTAATCCCAACACCCCATCTTCATCCCCTGAAATGATACCCAAAATGCTGTTCAGATCAGAGGATGATTTGGGCATGGCCGACACTACAAGAATTTTCTTGCCTTTCGAAGACAGGAAAATTGAAGCCAAACCCCTTATTCCGAAAACCTCAATTTGCGCAGAATCTGCCCCCTCCGCCGCTTTAACTGCTAGTTCGAATTTGAATCAGAAGCAGAGACGGCGGCGCGTGGCAAGAGACACCTCCCTTCGCACATTCTCCGAAGGCCGCCGGCAATCATTCCGGCGAATGGGGAGAGCTGCCTCCGATACGTATCTCATCACTCGCCTTAGCTTGAAGTTGCTGCGGTATCTCGGGTAACATATTTTTCAGTTTTTTAAAAATATTTATACTTATCTTCATTAAGTACAATATATTGATATTCGAGAAATAATGGTGGCTTCATGGTTTATCATTAATGTATTGTGATTTTTGTTTGGAGCAATAATTGATCCGAGCATGTTGTTAATTTAATTAACTAAAAGTAATTGAACAGGAAAAAAATATGGAAAATCCTTGTGTATTAGTATGAAAACAGTTGATATATTTGTGGAATAAATAAGAAAACAAACGATTGATTCAATTCTAAAATATATTGTGTGGTGGGACAACCAAAATTCACCTATTCTTGGCTACTCTATACCTGCGCTTTCAGGCTTTTTTTCATACTTCTAATCATGGTTTTTCATTGTATATCATCAACGTTCATTATCTTAAAATAGTTCATGAGTCGCAACCTTGAAACAATGGCAGGAAAACGGATATGAACTTATTTCATGGAAGTTCTGCAAACATTTACAATGATCTTTGATATATCACAATACTCCTAACAATTTTTAATTATCTTGATCATGAAACTCTTTAATGCATCCGCTCTTTAAGCCCTTCATTGCTTACATCTAAATGCTTTCTAATCAATTGTCTTTGTTCAGGGTAGGCTACAGATGGATCACCAGATTTCTAGCCCTCGGCTGTTATGCTTTCGTTCTCGTTCCTGGGTTTTTACAAGGTTAGTGCAAATATAGCATTCCATCCTGCAGAAATCGCTTTCGAACATGCTATTTTAACTGCTTAAATTGCTTTTCTATCGTTTGTTCTGTACATGTGTACTTTTGCATGTCAGCAATCTGTTTCTTCGTTGCTGGAGGAAGCATGATTATGGGTTTTATAAAGCGTGCCAGTTTAATTTCCTAACCCCGTTTATGTCTGTGTTACAGTTGGATATTATTACTTTTTCTCTAATCAAATACGCAGAGGTATAGTTTATGGAGACCAGCCCAGGAACAGGTAAGCTTTCACAAACTGCATTTAACAATTTTTTGTTTTAACCGCCCCAAGTCACTGTAAAGAACAGAATTATTTCTTATATGCAATTTTTTTTTCTTTTTTTTTTCCCTTCCTTCTGTTATTTCTGTTGTTTGATGAACGCAAGAATTCCCTAGTGCAGGCTTGATTTGTATTTACCCAAAAACAGTAGCGGACCAAAGCCTGTTGTTGCATTTGTGACAGGTGGAGCATGGATTATTGGGTATGCATTCTTCCATTGTTTTCACTAGGCCTAAGACAACTAGATAATATTATTAACTGATTGAATGTCTTAAGCTCGAAAAAACGGATCAGAGCTTTCTATAATGTAGCATTGCTGGAGATTAATCATTAGAGATCTAGATGGACCAAATCAGGAATAAGTTCTCATTTTCATTTTATCACATTATGTGAATAGGGACTCTTTACTGAATCGGGTATGAAGGGGGTTTCAATTTAATCATCATATGGTTGCAAGCTCTGTCTAGTCTCAATATCTGACCAGCACTTGATCTGGTGATCCAGTTATAAAGCATGGGGTTCTCTTTTAGGACAACAGCTATCAGAAAGAGATATTATGGTCGCCTGCATAGATTACAGGTAAGATTGAACTTATTAATGAATTATCATAATTGATACATGCTATCACGATAATGTACTATTCAGTTTGATTTTTTTTTTTTTTTTTTGGGTTTATGTTTTAAAGTGTTCAGACGTATTGTCTATGTGTAATGTTGATAAATTGGCAGGAATTTTCCTCAAGGAACTATTAGTGATATGGTTAAAGACGCTTCTCAAGGTATCTCATTTGTGTGCAACAACATTGCTGAATTTGGAGGTGATCCTAGCAGGTAGTTTGCTTTTCAAATTCTTTCGTCACATTGTCAAGATGATACTAATATATCAAGAGTTTTTTAACACCATTTTTGTTATTTGCTTAGAATTTATCTTATGGGGCAGTCAGCTGGTGCACATATCGCTGCTTGTGCTTTGCTAGAGCAGGCAATCAAGGAGGCTGGCGGAGAGAAGGCTTCCTGGAGTGTGTCTTTGATAAAAGCGTATTTTGGTTTATCTGGAGGGTAAGCTTGAAATTCAGTATAACATTCTTGCAAATTGTCTTATTTAGCAGAAACCTCGTGTGCTTCTTGGACTGTCGCCTGTACATTTTTAATGAGAACCTAAATCTTTTACCTTCGTCTTTGAACAATAAACTCAGGATGCTTCTTGTGTATCAACACTGAAGTGTGTGTATGCCTTTATGGACAGGTACAATCTTTTCAACCTGGTAGATCACTTCCACAACCGAGGTTTATATCGCACAATATTTCTAAGGTAAGATTTTTGCATGGCTCCTTGTTTTGATATATTTGCGGATAATGTAATTTCCATCATCCGCATGCGTAGCATAATGGAGGGAGAAGAATCTTTACATAAATATTCTCCTGAGGTAATGGTGCAAGACCCCAACGCGAGAAACGCTGTTTCTCTCCTGCCTCGTACGGTCCTCTTCCACGGAACTGCTGATTATTCTATCCCATGTGATTCCAGGTTTTAATATCATTTACTTATTGAAAAAATTATGAAGGGGCGATATGGGACAACTAGCGTAACATTGTTATGAATACATTTTTCTTCTTGCAGTAAAAGTTATGCTAAGACTCTTCAAAACTTGGGGGTTGAAGCTGAATCGATCCTCTATGAAGGAAAAACACATACTGATCTGTTTCTTCAGGTACCTACCAAAACATATAGTTTATTTTGTTATATAGTATTTCGCTTATGCATTTCAAGTTTGATCATCTTGAAAGAGTCCATTTCACTTGAACATAGAAATGTTCTGAGTTTTGCCTAATTCATTTTATGCGGACAATAAATTAGGATCCTATGAGCGGTGGCAGAGATGATATGTTTGAAGATTTGGTAGCGAATATTCATGCTGGGGACTCGGAAGCTATGGCTAAAGATGCTACAGCGCTTCCCCGAAAACGCCTTGTACCTGAACTCATGTTGAAGTTGGCCCGCCGTGTCAGTCCTTTCTGATCAGCAAGCATGTTAGTTTAGTTCAAGTTGGGGTAAAATATGTGAACAATTGCTAACTCAGTAGTTTGTGTAAAGTGCTTGTATTTTTCTTCTGATATTGGACTAATGAACCTATTCTTTCTAGCTTCGGAATGCACAAGCCTTGGAAAATGCTTCTATTAATACACCCGACGTTGAACACCTAAGGGTGCAAATTAAAACATTTCAACAATGAATCCCACATTATGTTGATATATTTTTATCTACACCCTTTAATATTTTATTGTATTTAAGCATTTTCAACAAGTCTCTGTCCCTGGCTAACACCCATTCGATGAAAGGCCTAGGAATTGTTAATGTTGATTACCGTAGCTACGTATACCTTGGAGGGGTAAGGTATAAGTATTTTGAGACTTTAAGTTGACTTTTGAATATCAAATCATTATTAAAAATGACTTACAAACTTAAGGAGTCCTCTCAATTCTCTTTCACATAGACTAAAATGTAATGAGAAAATTCTATTTTTGGTCGCACATTAAATTTTTTATTTCACATTTGGTCTCATAGGATCCAATTTTTCACATTTAGTCCCATAGGATAGCTTTGTAAGCCACATTTAGTCCTACCGACCATTTTTTTTAAGTATTAAAATTTTAAAAAATGTTAAAGTTTTATTATTATAAAAAAAACATAATAGTGTATGGTATATTTTATAAAGTATCTTTGGAATACTTGCATTTCAGTTGGTTTGATACTTTTTGACCCCCTGATGAAGTAAAATGGGAATGCAAGTTAACAGTATTGTAATGTATTTTTTTTTATTATACGCAGATTTCAGTGATAATAATAATATTGTTAAAGTTTTATTATTATAAAAAATTAATAGTGTATTATATATTTTATAAAGTATATTTGGAACTCTTGCATTTCGGTTGGTTTGATACTTTTTGAGCCCCTAATGAAGTGAAATGGGAATGCAAGTTAACAATATTGTAATGTATCTTTTTTATTACACGCAAATTTCAATTAATAATAATAATAATAATAATAATCATAATACAATATTTAGTATTGTTATTTGGAGAAAAATCATCATGTAGCGAATAAATTTACTGCCGTTTTGTACATTTTTATTTATTTTTTTGAATTTAACTATGTGTTTCTTTGCAGTGCTAAGGATAAAAGTTCAAGATCACAACAACAATCATTCCTCTACGATATATTTGACTAATCTGTAATTTTTGCTCCCAATTAATTCCTTCTCATTAATTGTTGACATCAATGTTCCGAAAAAAATAAAGAAGAACCTTGTTTTGAATTATGACAAGTGATGTGTGTGCATGTACTTATAATAATAAAAAAAAGAGTAGCAGAGAACAATAACCACCACCCATATGCTTGCTATGCCAATAGAAAATATTTTTATTTAAATTTGATTTGATCGTACCCACGAAATCACAAGATTAATATAATTATATTTGCTATTTGATTGGTCAATCTTCTTTTAATATACAATAATTACATAATTAGTATAGTTTACTTCTCATGTGATTAATTTTAGTATGACCAAACCTGATTCAAGTTAAAATTTCGAAAAAGGAGTTTGGATTTTTGTATATATATATAAGGTTTTATATCTTTTGTTATATATAAAGTGTTTTGCGCATGAATAATTATTTTCAAAATATTATAATTTTGAACTTTTTAAACCATTGTATGAAGGAGTTTGGAGCAAGTTATAATTTATATTTGTTTTTAGTAATTTTTAATTTATATAATAGTTTAAAATGTTCATACTTATAGTATTTTGAAAATCATTTATTTTTCTAGTGTATATATGTATAGTCGTATTTATAAATTTGATTGAATTTATTCAAATATAAAAGGAAGGGTAATATCATCATTTTGTCTTTATCTCACTAAAAATCATAGCTCGTGAACTTGAATGATTAGGAGAGAGAATAAAGAATTTTACAATTAATGCAAACCAATCAAATAATACATCATAAACAATTAAAATTAATTCAAAATTTTAAGAATTGAGAATTTGATCAAAATTATATATTTTGGTCAAAAAACCTCTTTCAAATATATAATAGTATAGATTTGATAGATAATTAATTTATCTTACCTTTTTATTGTTGTCTATAATATTTTTGCATTTTTGGTTTTAAATATTAATTTTAAATAGGAAAAATACATGATTTTTCTTATTATTTATTGTTTTTGATAACTTTTTTATATATTAAATATTGTTTATGATATAATTATGACATTATTGGTTCGATCACGATTAACTCGGTGCTCGGATTAATAACTCTTAATCCAATTGATTTTTTAGTTCGATGAACGATTTGAATTTTAAAACATTGGCTTCAATGCAAACCGGTTTTAGGGAAAGTTTCGTATTTTGAGATGAAACAATTGTGGTATCGGACCATGATCAATGCTTATATAGTACATACTATACCATCTGTGCCTTGGGCATATCTACTTTCGTGATCTCTGATGGCCAAGTTGTTGGAAAAAATGTCGAGACATAAATTAAAGTAGACAGTGATATTGCTATTATGATGATGTCTACATGTTTGTGGTGGTCAACTTCCATAATGGTCAAGCATTAAAAATGAATTTAGGTCCACTAGTAGCAAGCCTGATGGTGACTAGAAAAATAAATAAATAAAAACGATCAACAAAGATAACCCATCAAGAAAATCTCAATTGGTCGCCATGGTTATAATTGCTTAAGTTCAATGCGTCAAATCATAACCCAGGAAAATCCCACGTACAAAAATATTACGACGAACTGAACCAATTTTAAGAGAAATTTTTTCATGAACTGGATGGATATATCGTACTATTCAAATTCAGTTATATATTAAATATTATTTTTTTAATAAAATATATATAATACATGATTGAGTTTAGATTATCGGGTATATAGATGGAGTTCAAACACATTAAAAATGTAAAATTTTTCCCAGTTTTATGACCAGGAGTTTGCCCCCGGAATTAAACACATTTCTTAAGTTGGAAGTCAAACAATTTGGGGAACAAAGCACATGGAGTTTATATCGCTGCAATGATACAAGTGAAGCTAAATATTAATGAACACACATTTTAGCAAGTATTTGCCAGGTCTAGATAATAAAAATCTCATGAAGACAACTCAAAGGCAAGCCACAATTAAAAAATGAGAAAATTTGATCAAATGGTATTTTCAATTAATTACAAATAAATTTAACATAAAACATTTGCAAACCTCACGCCCGCTAACGTCAAGGTGTTTCTTAATAATAGTGTGAAACACAAAGGGTATTAGTAATTATGAATATTCTAAGGTATTTTTTATAATTTGATATAAACTCAATGGTGCTCACCATAATTTTCCCCTAAAGAAAATATTTTTCAAACAGTAACTCGCACAGTGTGTGTACGAGTTTGTTGATTGTATAATAAAAAAATTCGAAAACAAGAAACTTGTACACAATATGTACGAGGTTGTTATTTGTTTTTTAGAAGTACAAAAATTGGATAGCTTGTACACACACTTGATGTGACATGTCCTAACTTAGCGAGACATGTAATCAATTATCAAGTAATTAGAGGACATGTCGTGCCCCAAACTCCCCTAAAAAATGCGAAGTCAGGGACACATTTGACGATTAGTCCTCAAACGGATAGAGACCCCTCGAAAGGGTCAAGACGCCCTCGAAGGTACTTGATGCATTCGCTCGATGAGACCGCGATAGAGAGCCGTCTATACAGACACTAAGGATGCAATCCAAGCTAAGTTTGAGACAATGGCTCAATGACAATCAGTCTGGAGAAACTCCTCGATGAAACTGTCCCTAGATCCTTCAAGATAATTTGTTTAGGAGACAAGATGTGAATGATATACCCATCTGAGGCCACGAGTATTGAGGGTCCTCAATGAACGAGGCCTAGCCTAAGGGTAGTAAGCTGAAAGTCCTTGAGAAATGAAACCTTAAAAGGTCCACCAACCCTTAAGGAGACCACTACTGATCCCTTGGCAAGCAGGTATGTCTGCAGCCACCAATTGCCACCTAACACATTGCCAAAGTTGAATCAGTTTTAGTAACATTTAGTGCCCTCTCTCATGAAGAATATCTTGGCATTTAATGCAGAAGATATGCACTTAATGCTAAATTCAACTCTATTAAATACAAGATATGACCAATTCATCAAAGGGATGGTCCTTCAAGACATAAGGCACATGTTGACATGCCATGGTATACTTTTGGTTGTCATCTAAGTGAACCAACTCTCATGATGCACCTCGAACCATGACCATTACATAAAAGTAGGTCATTTTCCTTCAAATAACGTGTGTCTTACGTCCAACCCAATTTTAGCTTCTCTTCGCATTACTGTTCATCACACACCTTTCACTAAAAAAAGCCTAGACATTCACTAAAAAAGCCTAGAAAATTCTTAAAAGACGATTTATAGAAGAATGATGAAGATTTGCTCCCATATCGTTTTAGAGTTTGTGTCAATTGTATGTTCACGGTATCACTAGTCGTTTGAACTTTAGAGATAGATATTAATGCATATAGTTAGTAAATTTTAGAGTTTTTGTCCATTTTTGTCTAGATTGAAGATTGAAATGTGGATTATAATATAGGTAGAGTTTCATTTGTTGTCAATTTTTGTTTTTGTTGCATTTGAAATGCCATAAACATTTTTTTTTTTTTTTGATGGTTTGAAATGTCATAACTTGATACAAGAACAATAAAATCAAAAAACTGAACAAATTCTTGCCTTATACTATCCACAGTTTTGCCAATGTTTATTGGTATTTTGTTAGAGTTGATAATTTTTATTTTTATTTTTTTGATGAAAAGCACTTGGGGTAATCCCCTGGTAAATTTTACTCGACTTATAACTGGTCACCAAATACAAGATCAGCGATACTTGGGGGTCCACCCACTCCCCGTACATCAATATCCAAACTTTCATGGGCTGCTAAGTGTGCCAATTGGTGCGTTATTTTATTCGCACTACGTCTAACATGGTTGAAAACAATAGAATTAAAGCGAGTAGAAAAAGAATGGACACGGTCTGGCTCCGTCCGAATAAAAGAGATGCACTTCTCCGTGTCTTGGAGGTACTCGAACAGCAGCAAGCAGTCCCCCTTCCACGATTAAGCTCTCTATGTCTGCCAAATATCCCCATTCCAGTCCTCCCCTCATTGCCTTAATTTCCATAGCTATGACATTGAAGTTCTCCATATTGTGCCATGTCTTAGCTCACATGAAAGCCCCTTGCCGATCCCGAATTTGTATCCGTAAAAAATTATTTAATTATATTCTACTTAGTTAACCAAAATATTCAGGATGGTCCGAACTTTTCAAATTTCCATTTATTTTCAATCTAAAATAAAAGTTTAATACACTCTTAAGGGTTTTTCTTTCTTTCTTTTTTTTTTTTTTTTTTTAAAGATGTTTAATACAAGTACATTGCCATCCCGTATGCCCATTATTGTCTTACTAGCCAAACAAAAGTTAAATTTGGAAGGTTTTTCTAATATTTTCCCATTGTCCTCGCATTTTTCCCGGTAGACGTATTTTAATCTTCCAGATCTCGTGGTCTTATCTATATATATAGTTTAAAAACTTGAAATTATCCAACTAAGCGCATATGTGAATAGACTCATTTAATTCTCTTTTGTTATGTATGAAATTCAAATACTTTTTATATAACTTTAAATAAATATATTTGTGATTCATGTTCATCCAAAAAAATCTATCAATTATCGAGTATCAAAAATAAGATGGATTGAAATTTAATTCAAATAAAATAACAAAATTAATATTTTATTTACAATATTTATCTTTTACTTTAATAATAATTAAAACTTTTTAATTATACATAAATTTTTAAGAACTCTATTTCCTTAATTATACAAAATTAATACTAAGATCAAAATATCATATTATATATATTTATCGATATATGTTCTAAAAAATTAATTTTGTTTATCAAATTATTTTTTATAATAGAATTTTGCAAAATATATACATAAGGATATCTACTTTCCATGCCTTGGCACGGTACTAAACACTAATTAATTAACTAATTCTATATAATCTTGTCCTCAAATATAAGCACGTGTTATGTATTCCTATAGATCAATTATGTTTGATACAGAATATCTTGCACATGTCTAAGTGAGTCACTCCTTGATCGCCACATGGCCTCCACATGTCATCCAAGACCACGCCAAGCAAGACCTTTCTTATTACAAACACATTCCTCGATGCCCTAGTGCCAAGGAGATAGTTCTCCTCAGGGAGATCCCCTCTCCTCGAAGGCTCCTAGGCCATTGCTCGTTTGGCGGCAAGGTTTGGCATATCGAATAGAAAATACAATGCCGTACCCTGTCACTATCATCTCTAACACCCACCACTGACTCTAGCATGAGATATGCCTGACGTTGGCTAATTTGTCCTAGAAATACCTAACATTACCAACTCAAGTCTAATCCCAAGAAGTTGACCAAGATCTCAGTCCACTATATATACCCCTGAAAAATTATCCAAAATGGTAATTCACATCCTATATACCGAATTCCTTATACCTTCCTACATTGTACCGACTTAATTATCGGAAGATCTTCGTCGAAAATACTTCCAGCTCGATTCACATGCTTTTCCTCCTAGCAAGACTAGGAGCCACTAGCATTTGTCGAACGACAACTCTATGTCAACTTGAGGAGAACCTCCAAGTTTCGACCACATCAATGTTAGACCATTTCGTAGCCTTTCTAAGAAATCGCATTCTATTTCACACCTATAAGCTCACTTTGTTGTTTCCAAGTTCAGTTACGAAAAAGCCATACATATTGGTGAAAATTTGAATTTGGCATCATTGAAAATTTATATTTGAACTCTCTTTTCTCCTTCTCACTTTCTCCTTGAGTGAGTGTGTGTGTCTTTCTCCATTTGACAACTATAGGTGTCCCGAGTGATTGTATTAAAAAAAAAAGTATGAAATTTATAGTTAATAATTAACAACATTTTATTATTTTGATGGTATGCTTAAACAACATTCCGATATCTATACTATTTATACTATTATATTCAATGAGAAGCCCTTTAACTGTTTCAATGGTATGTTTAATTGTGAAATTTCAAAACTATCCTTAATAAAATAATTATTATTATTTCTTCTCACTCATCCCTCCTCTCTCCAACATATACTTTTTTCTCCCTTTCTATTCTCCTCTCTATTTAATAAATACATAAAAAAATAAAAAATATTGTATAAATAATAAAAATAGTTAAAAATAAATAAATAAATTACTAGTGTAGAAAATTTAATAGAAAATTCATATTTTAATATCAAAATTTAACTATGTAATTAAATTATATCTTATTTTTATTTTTCACACACATTTAGTGTGCTTAATATACTAGTTTGTATTAATCCTTTGGAAGTATTTTGGCACATTCGATCATATATGTTAGCTTGCGGCACATTTGGTTCTATATATTCCAATTTTTCAACATATTTGGCCCTGGTATGAAAAATTTAATCCAAAGGCTTAACAGTTTTGGTCCAATTGCTCTAACAAATTTGGTCCACCTTCAATTTTCTAGTCTAATTAATCATCTCCAACATCACGTGAGAAGCTAGTGGGACATTCAGGCGGTAAAAACACTAGGGAAAATTAACTAGTATCCACTCAAAATAATATACCTAAGTTAAAATCTTTCGTCCCTCCATCCAAAAAAATCCCCAACCCTAACCTTAACTTTTTTGTCCCAATTCGCAGAGAATCAATTCGAATCCTAAAATCGAGTTAATTCGTTAGTGTGCGATTGGGGGTCGCAACATACAACTCCATGATCATCCATTTGCCTCCTCCAGGATTATAATCAGTTCAAGAGTATTTTAGATAGCATCTTCTCCACATTTACACTGCACAACTCCTGGATCATTCATTTGCCTCTTATTTGATACAAAAATCCAAGCCCTCGGTTGAATATGAGTGTATTTGTTATTGGTAAGTTCAATTTCAAGAATAATAGCTTCAATTGTTTGAAATGACCTCATGTAAGTTAGGGTTTTTAAAAGGGGGAAATTTTCTGGACTAGCCGTTGGTGAATGTTACCCTCTCTGATTTTCTTTTATTTTTAAAGGGTTTTTTTTTTCCCCCCCTTTTACTGTTACAAAGTGTCCCACGAGCGTCTCACATGATGCCGTAGATGATCAATTAGACCGGAAAGTTGAAGGTAGACCAAAATTACAGAAATAAAAGACCAACATTGTCAGACTTTGGGGCTAAATTTGTCATAGCAAGATCAAATGTGCCAAAAAATTGACCAAATATGCCAAATTACATAATTTATGGGACTAAAAGTGTAATTTTGCCTTATATTCATATTTTTATAAAGTGAAAAAAGTTCAGTCACTAAAATTACTTAATGAACTAATTTAGCTGATAATAATTAATGAGTAATCATTAATTAGATAATACATCACTAATTAATAATTAATCAAAATTAATTATAAATTAGTCATTTCAAAGTATAACTAATTGTATAAATAAACTAAGGTTGTGTTCATAGAACTATAGAATTGTGTGTGATAGCAAAACTATTTGATACATATTCCATAAATTTGCTATCAATACATTACACTGATCTATTTGATGGTCAATATTATTTCATGAGATATCCAGTGTTTGGCATTGACATTGTTCTTTCCCCTATGTAGGTTAAAAGCATATTACAAAAAAAAAAAATTAATTTTGGGCCTTATCATATAGATTTAAAAGTAATACAATAAATTACAACTCTTATCATTTCAACTCAGATTAGGATTGCACATCCCGTCCTACAGTGCAATGAGCTATTTCTTAAATTAATAGATAAGAAATGAAGTCTGAACTTAAAGGGCCAGAATAAGTTCTACCAAACATCATTATGTGCATAGTTCGCCGGAACGCCGTTATAATGATTGGAATGGAGAATAGAATTGGAACAACTACTTTTGTTCCGTTGTTCTAAACTGTAATGGTGATGAGTCTGATGCGGCGTTCTAATAGTCGTTCTATTGATTTATCGGCTATTTTATTGCACCGGAACAAGAACAGACCGCAGACGGAGCGAATCAGATGTGAACTTGGTGGCGGAGAAGATGTCTAGACAAGTGAGAAAGATTAAGTGGAGAAGATGAATTGCATTTAAATTCACTGGTTACAAGGCATTTAGGGTTAAAATGGGCTTATTCATATTAAGTTCAATTCACTTAATATGGGGTCATTCTCATTATGTGAATTGAGCCTATTATTTCAAATTAAAATGTGATCTCATTAATTTTAATTCATAAGTAATTTAAATATTTATGTACATCTAAAACTATAATACATTTTTTATTATTTCATATATGAAATTTCATAAGGTTTAAATATCTTATTTAATTCATAATAAATAATTTAAAATAGATAAAAAAAATAATTTTATAATGAGCTTGTTCTATTTAATTTTCAATTTTTTCTTGACTAAAATTAAAAAAAAAAACAAAGGCAGTTTGTGCAATAAATAATTCATGAAATTATTTGACATTGGAATTGGGTTAAGAGTTTGATTATGTTTGCTTTTATTCTAGCAAAGAGATTTTCAAGCCCCAAACCAAACAAAAGAAATTTCTCAAATACATCTTTCTTTCAAGATATTATAAAAAAATAAAAATCTTTTTATATTAATTAAAAATACATATTTTTAATTTTAATTTATAATTTATCATATATATTTTTTAAGTATTTAAATAATAATAATATAAAATTCATATGCGGAAACAGACACAACCGTTATGCGTTATTACAACTGAACTGGTACCATATCCTCCATTCAGCTCCCCACGATCATTCTGGCAAACCACGATTATGGATGGAACACCCATACAATGCCACCTATATAATCCCCTACCAAACAAAACCTAAAAGATAATTATTTACGATTCAACTCCCATTTCTTTTTAATAGAGCAGCTCACACCAGGAATTCCAAGGATATGAACTTTGATCCACAGCAAAGAACGCTTTTGTGCAGGACAAACAGAGATTGCTGCCCCTTTCAATATAGAAATTGTAATAGAGCTCAAAGAACAGTTCTTCTTTTTTTCCCCCCTTAGACCTTCCGTCAGGCCATTGCACTAATGATCAGTAGTTATTTTAAATTGATTTGTTTCAGCATTGAAGACAACTTAGTCATATCAAAGTCTACAATTAAATTTCCATGGAAGAAACACCATGTACAAATAATTCATATCAATGTTGAGGTTATCAACTTATACCAGTATCTAAAATCCTACTTGTTTGGCTCCAACGAATACAAATTTTCGAGATGTTTTACATTCTTACAGTCAGTGATTTTGTCCCACCCTCAAAGCCACATAAGCCAAGAGCCTATACCCTACCAACATTAGCATCAACGCAGCCACATCCGAAACCATATTATGAATCCCAAGGAACTTAACGGCTGGAAAATCGAACACCCTGCATTCCGAACGTAGTCCACAGTCATAAACCTCATTCTCTGAATACTGCACACCTACGAGCAGCTTATAACAGTAGTGACTAAACGAAATGTATTTCATCCAATCAATAAATGGCGGGATATGCTGAATGTAGTATCCGCTGGCTAGTAAAAAGACGAGCATCAACACCGAAGATAAGGTTGTGGCCTGTTTTACATCCATCAAGACCGCACCAAGTGCTAGCCCGACTCCTTGAGCCACTAGCACGTTCAAAAGGATGATCCATAGAGTTAGGAGGAATGTAAAGAGGGACGGTTTTAGGCCACCCATCCAATATGTTATTGTCACAAATATGGTTGGAAGGACAAGCTCCATTGGCAAGTCGCCAACCGTTCTTGCAAAGTAATAAGATGAGAGACGGTACATCCCTGACGAGCGCTCTCTTGTGAGCATCGGCCTTTCTTGTGGGAACACGAAGATGGCGTTGAATAGTGGGAAAAATCCCCAGAAAATCGAAAAGAAAAAGAGTAGTCCCACCTGTTCAAAAAATGTATGAAATGATGGTTACAAAATTGTACTCATGCACTTAGGCTAAAAAAAGAAAAACAACATAGATATTGGTTTATTGTAGCGTACCTGATCTTGAATGTGGTTGGCATCAGAGTGCCACCACATAAGTCCAGAAAGAATTGAAACAGACATGACTTGGAATATTCTTAACCCGGAGTAGGACTCGTGCTTTCGTTCTTTTAGGCCCCTGCTTAGTAAAACCTTGAACTGCAACCACCAACTGTTGGTCCAGTGCTTCTCTGAACCTATAATCCACACACGCACATTATTTTAAGGCATAGAAGGCAAATGGGACGCAGTATTTTTATCTTTTAGTTCGTTTAACGTACTTTTCGACGGCAATGATTTTCCAGGATGGGGTTGATCTTGGGAATCCTGGTGAATTTCTTGCTTGAGAATAGGTTGTAAAGTTTTTCTGTAAGAGTATATGAGGAATTGTTTGATTGAGTTATGATCATCATGATGGTCTTGTCTTCCATCAAAGTCATTTTGATCATCCTGTCTTGAATCAGGGGTGATACCTGCAATTGTTTAAAGCTGGATTAATAAGTTAAAAATAATTAAATTTGTTTAATTATTGGAGTTACTTGTACTACATTCTAACTCTGGTCATGAGTGGAAGGGAAATGAGATATAATGGGACCGATATAAAGTTAGGGCTTAGTAATTAAAGAAAAGAACCTTTAATAGGTCAAAAGCTCAAAGAAATCATATGGAAATTTTGATGCCCCATACCCCAACCCCACAAACAAAAGAATAAATAAATAAATAATACTTAAAATAAAATAAAAAGACGTTTAATTGGCCTGTTACATATACAACTTAGTTACTATCTTTTTCTGTGGCATATGTTTTACACAAACACATATAATATCAAACATTATTTGAAATGATAAAGTTTTGGCTCAAAATATCCAGCTAATCGAAGAATTTGTTTTTATGTCAAATCAAGCATATGTAATTCAGGTAAGGGATAGAATCAAATAAAAAGTTGTCCTCTAAAACCAAACAAAAGCATCATACATAATTTCCTCTTTTCAGAGTAAAAATGATATAAATCTATTCTATATTATATATGTTTCAATGAACTATTCTTAGAAATCTTCTTTCATCAAAATTTCCAAGTATAAAAACATTTTTCAAAAATTAGACCCCATTAACAATCTAGAATAAGGTAAATTTAATGCCCACTTCAAGAAATTTTAGTCCAAGATTGGCTTGGTGGAACTAATGAATCACTTGATAAGTGCAATACACTTATCATATGAGTTGAGTTCCACTAAATTAATCATGGATAAAAAATTTCCGCCTACTTCAAACAGGGAATGAGTTAGAAATTACATCATACCATTGGCAAGATCTAAGAGAAAATCAGCAGGATTGATGAAATCAAACCCCGGCGCATAACCAATGGAAGCAAAATAGTCCATCGCACCACTTGCAACTCCACTATATATAGGACACCCCTCTGACAACACTAATAGCTTATCAAACATCCTGAACAGCCGGCTCGACGGCTGATGAATGGTGGTCACCACCGTCCTGCCGCCACGCGCCAGCCACCTCAGAGTGGCCACAATCCGCTGCGCCGTGGTGGAGTCGAGCCCCGACGTGGGCTCATCCACCAACAACAGGCTGGGGTTCACCAACATTTCCTGTCCGATACTCACCCTCTTCCTCTCCCCGCCCGATATCCCCCTCAACAACGGCCCCCCGACTATACTATTCCGGCACCGGGTCAGCCCGAGTTCCATGATTATCAGCTCAGCCTGCTCCGCTTTCTCTTTCCTGGTGAGGTGACTCGGCAGCTTCAGCAGGGCGGCGTAAGTCAGGGTCTCGAGCACCGTCAGGTGCGGGTACAGCACGTCGTCCTGCGTGACGAACCCTGTTTTTCGCCTGACGTCCGAGCTTGAGAAAGCATGTCCGTTGTATGTCACCGTGCCGGAGATTTTCCCCGGCAGCCTTCCGGCTAGGGCCGTCAAAAGAGTGGTCTTTCCGCTGCCCGACGGGCCGAGCATCGCCAGGAGCTCGCCGGGCCGAACGGTTCCACTGACACTGTTGACTATGGTACGCGTTACCTTAGGCTTAGCCGGTGAACAGCAACTTCCCCGCCTGGTTTCTAACTTAATTGTGTACGATACATCCTCAAACTGGAAACAAAAATAATTTCAAAACCAAAAATTTCAAATTACATTCTATAGTATTTACAAGTTTACATCTGATAAGAAAATACAGGATAATGTCCTAAACTCTGGCATATTAATTACCTTAAGAGTGACAGGGTACAAGGATTGGCGTAGAACAGAAAATTGGGCAACATTTTCATGATCTTTATCGGGCAATCGATCATCGGGACAGGGGCTAACGTTGCTGGTTGAGCCTGTCGATAGATCAATTTGCAATGAAATGTGGCCTGTCGGGTTATTAGTTGCTGCTCCAGCTCCATGAATACTACTGTTTTCTTGCTCAGGGGGCATCATTCTAGTGGGAAATTAGAGGGAGACCAAAAAACAACAGAGAAATTTGAAGGCTGATAAAGCTTGTAAGCTAAAGACAAGAAATTAGAAGGGGAAAATAGTAAGGAAAAGGGATAGTAATAAGGGAAGTTAAAACTGGGATTGTTGTTTATATAAAGGTAGGGATAGGATCACATGCAAGAAAAATATGTGTGTGAGCTTTTTAAAGTGAAAAAACAATGCACGAGAAATGGATTGTGTCGTGACTCATCATCATACAGCGTAAGCACAAGGCATTGTTTCATAAAAACTCATTAAATCTAAAAGTCGTTTTTCACCTTTTTTATTTAATACGATAAGTGACATGTTTTGTTTTATATATATTTGTCACATTTTTTTTTTTCAAAAAGTGTCCAACATTATCTTTAATTCTTATTTGCCGACATAGTATGTGTTATATTTCAATAGCATTTTAATTTATATACGTTGTAGTAATTTTGTACACTTTACGCGTGTGTAAAATATAAAAATATATATTTTAATTTGGTATTTAATTTTTTTTTAAGGTCAAATTATAAATATATTATTAAATTTCTTTTATAAAAATACTTTTTGAAGAACTATTTGAAATAATTTATTAAACTAATAATAAGTTAAAAAATCAAATAATTATATAAAATCAAATAACTTGATAAAGAAATAAATACAAAAAGAAGAAAAAAAATGCCGAATAATTGTAATTAAAGAAAGTGTTTTGTGTGTGTGTGTGTGTGTGAGTGAGAGAGAGAGAGAGAGAGAGAGAGAACCAAAATTATTAAATACTGATTTAAAGGAACTTTATTTATTAAAAATGGGTTTCAACCTCCAAAATTCAAGATGATTGATAAAGTGGTTTGTGGGGTTGAGAATATGAGTTTTTAAATTAAATGTAATATTACAATATTGATCTTCCTATTTGTTTCTTTATTATATGTATTTACTAATTAAAATGATAAATTTGACACATCAAAATTTGATATCCGAATTGGATCAATTTCACTCTAATTTTCAATTTTAGCCACAATTTTACATGTCTCCATTGATTTCACATAAAATTGAATGATAAATTTTGTAAAATTACATAAAAAACTGTCATTTGTGAAATAAAAATGACTTTCTTTTTATAATAGTATATATATATAAGATTTACAGCATCAACGTGCCCCATGTTTTGAATATAATTTTTCAGTGTTAAGCACACCCTCATTTTATGGCACCTAATCAAAATTAATAAATTTCGAGTGGACCGGAAAAAGTGACTTTGTAATTTCCTTATTTTTCTTAGCTATTTTTGATTAATTGGGCAACCGACACATTATAATAAAAATGTTATAGTAATGACAAAAAATTAGGAAATAATATGAAAATTGTTACCAATAATATGTGTTGAGCGATGATACCTTTATTTAATCATTAATCGTGTTCATTAGGTGAGTTTAACTTTATTTGTTACAATATGGTACAATAGTGACAAACTTCAACGTTTGATTGTTATAAGTGGCAATTAGTAGTATCTTATGGTGATAATTTAATGACAAAACATAAAAAATAAAAAAAAAACAAAAGAAAAAACTTCCATTATAATTTGAAACAGCATTTCCCTAGCTTGCCACTATGTTCTCAATTATGTATCAGTATGGGGTGCCATTCACTATTTGTAGCAGCAATTTAAACACAATTTTTAGCGTCATTAATTTTGTGCAAATTATTTTTGTATTGAACAATTTTTGTAACTTAATATATATATATATATATATATATATATATATATATATATAGGGCAATTTAAACACAATTTGAACTTTCCCAAGGTCCAATTAGCAAAAGTGAAGGGGTAAAGCGATATTATTTTAAGAAAGTAAGGGAGTAAAAGGTAATTTTACCTAACCCTTACGTGATGCCTTTTACGTGGTAAAACATGAGGATGCCAGGATCCATGAACTTTAGTTGTTCTAAACAGTGGTAACACTAATGAGATGCCCATTATTTAGGCACAGTAATGTAAAGGAAAACTTGCAACGATCAACCATTTGTTATAACTACAGATGCAGAACCAAAAGGTATTTTATTTTTTTAATTGTGTCAACAAATATAATTTTATTTCCTCGAAATATAAAATGTCAAATATTAGAATAATTCAAATAACTCCCAACTTTTAGTTATAAATATTACAAACATTTTGTGTGGAAATGAAACCATATGTATAAAAAAACGATATAAAAAAAAAGAGGAGTATATCTGAACTTTATTATCTGTCAAAAAAGTTCGAGTGCTGATTCCAAACTGCCTTTCTATGTGTCCGATGCTCATTCCCCGGGGAAAGATAGTGCTTTCATAACGTAACGTGTTACGTGTATCTTGTAATAAAAGCATTGCTGCTCGAGGTGGTGTCAAAATCATATGAAAGTGTTCTTTAATTTTGGTCCTTTAGTTTGAATATTATTTTTCAAAAAAAAAAGAATGGGATCCTGAGGTTGCTGCTGGTTGGTGATGTACGTATATTGAAATAATGTAATCAATTAGATGTTGGATCTAAACATGCCCTTTAATAGTGTTATAATACATAATTAATATTAAGTAATTACATGAAGTAGCCACTTTATATGATATTTAAACCAATTCAAGCAAAATGTCATGTATTTGGATCTCCAGCCATAAATAAATTGTGTTAGGTTCTATAAAAAGAATAAGGATTTTAACAACTAACCCTTCGTTTGGTTCAAGGATTTTGATAAGGAAAATATGATGATAATTTTTTTCTATGCTTCAAATAATAGTACTCTATATTTTCATTTTTGATCATTTTCATTTTTCTCCCACTTTTCCTCGTCAAAATCATTTTCCATACATAGCCTTAAAGTCTTAACCTTCAAAGAAAATTGAGAGACAGAAATCAAGTATTTAATTAATCTATCCTGATTTTACTATAGAAAATATAATATTTATAACAAAATATTAGGTAATAATGTAAAATAATCATAAAAAACATATATAAGTAACACAATTTTTATTTGATCACTAATATCATATTTTTTGGGTTTCATGACTCTTATAATTTGTTACAATGCAAATATCCAACCGAGACAATTGGTGTTTTAAATTGTCACTTTTGGCAATTCTTGAAAACTTAGGGGCGACAAAAATTGCCACATGATTTGTAATAATGCTTGTGTTGCCCTAAATTATCAATATACATGCACCATTTAATATCCGTAGTGAATATTTAAGAACAATTATTTTTCACTGGAAAAACTTGTGAGAATCATTATTATTTCAAAAAGAAAAATTGTTACAAATTACTACATATATATATATATATATATATTTTTGATGGTATATCAATTACTACATATCATTAATGATATTTTTGTCATGTAATACTTTGTCGCTAATACTATCCCTTTTTCAAGTGTTGTCAAATATCCAATTTTTATTATCTCATAATACTCTTAATTCTTTCGAACTAACTTTAAATATTTACTCCTTAGGTAAAGTACTCATTCCACAAAGATTAAGAATCTTTCCTTAATATTTCATATTACGGTTATTTAAGAAATGTTACTTTACTGACGTTACCTATTCTGTAGGAACTCTGTTAAATTTGAATTAATATTAGCCCTAATCATTGTTTACTTGTAAAATATACATGGATTCTCTCGACAATTTGAAGTGTGTACGTTCCAAACCAGTAGCTCTAGTTGGCATAAATCACACTTAGCATACAGTAAACATTCTTAGGATTGTCATAATAAATTAATTGAGGTTAGGCAAAGTTTTTTCTTTTTCCTTTATTTTTATTCCTGTCTTTAGTTAAGAATTTGTTTTATAGGTGCAACGCATAACAGATAGAATAAGATTCCGTTGGATGAGTTTCAAATTCACTCACTTTTCAAGTAGAATTTTTGACAAATGTCACTTTAATTACTAACGAAACTTTGGTTCCCAAAATAAACTCTAAAATGAAACTACTATTGTTTGAACTTTGAAGCGATTCTTCTTTAATCACGCAATTCCGGACTTCAACTAATATATATATATATATATATATATATATATATATATATGTGTGTGTGTGTGTGTGTGTGTGTGTGGATCTTCAGTTTAATTTAGTAAAATAAAGAAAAAAAGTAGTAGTCATATTACAATATATCGATAACAAAAAATTAAGTGCATGCATGGTCATATAAAAATTGCCACTAATAATATATATGAAGGAGCCATATTTTTCAATTAATCACTAATAGTGTCCAGTTGATAACAATTTTTATTTCGTCAATTAAAAATTACTGTTTTTAATTTTTATCGTGTATTAGCAATTATTAACACCCCTATGTTGATAATTGATAATTAACAAATGAAAATTTGGCTACGATTTCTGATAAAGTTTTTATTGTCATTAAGTTAGATACTACGAATTGTCACTGGTAATAACTAACTAAACACAAATTTGTTGCATTAGCATTATTGTGAATAAAATAAAATTTATTGTCAATTAATGTGTACGTATAATTAGTGATAACTTTTAAATTATTATTTAATAAATTGTCACTATTTTTTTGTTCTTATAGTGATCGAAAATTGAAATAATAATTTTTAATAACTAAAATTCCAAAATTGAAGTAATAATTTTTAATAAGTAAGATTAATTTTATAATCTTACTTTTTTTTGGCTGATCCAGTCTATTATCTTATCCGCCCAACAATATCTTTAAGTACCTAGCTCTACATCAAAAGTTTGCCCGATCCATTTCTGTATATTAGGATAATTAACAATCTTGATTGACATTATCACCTCTCTTTCATTATGATTTATGAAAGATAAAAGATGACTTGTATAAATTTAAACCCAAGTTCCTCGGGCCATCCACTAGATATTTATGTAAAACCTAACCAGAATGAAAAAAAAAAAATAATAATTTCTAATTCGCGAACTTATCCAATTCCCAGAGCTTTTTTACATTCACTAATCATAACTTTTATTTATCTTTTTATTCAAATAGGGAAAAGTAAAAGATGAATTTAGATATACATGCAGGCTGCGGGATATATATATATATATATAAACATGGACAGAGCCAAGAATTTGATTGAGGAGGGACGAAATTTGTTTGAGATCATTAATTATTAAAATATAATATTAACATATAAAATAACAAAAGTTCATATTTATGTGTATATGACCCTTTAGAAGTGCTACAATAAAAAAAAATGCTATAATCAAAACAATATATAAAAATGATACTAAAAAAACAACAAGCTATTCTCTGTTTCAAAATAAGCAAACATAGTGGATACTGAATTGTTTTTAAAAAATACTTAACAAAGAATTTTTTCACAATAATAAATAAAATTGGCATAACCCCACATAATGATATATAATCAAAACTCAAGAAATATTAAAATATTTTTTCCCTCTCTTTGTTCTGACAATCAAAAAATATATTCAAATCTCAAAACATATCTTTGCTTTTTTTCCAGCCATCACATTCTCCAAATCATTCCCAATCAAATATGAAGTGTCAAATTAGCTAGTAAGATTCATTCAAGTTCAATAGTCCAACAAATAAACATCAAGACTCATTAAGTTTAATATTAAACAACTATCAAGATTCATATCAACAATCCCAATATTCAAATCTATACACAAAAATCAATTACAAAAAAATAAAGAAATAAATAAATGTATAAATTTTAAAATTAGTATACAATACCTTCTTGTGCGTTGCTTTCGAAGAAAAAATTGAATATTATAGGGTTTGTGAGAAAAGAAAATTTATAATAGAATTTTCAGTATTTTAATTGGGATAGAAAAGAGAAGTAAAATCTAATAGAATTTTTAATATTTTAATTTTAAGAGAATAAGGAAAAGACGAGGAAAGAGAAAGAGAAAAAGAGAAAATTTAATTATTATGGTAAATGAAATTAGACAAAAATAAATCACCAAAAATAAAATAGAATAGAAAAAATTAAAATTTTTATTATATAACTTATAGAAAAATCAAAATTTTGTTTTAGGGAACAAAATTTTAAATTTCTAATAAATATATATACTAAAAAAATGAATATTTAAAAAATTGAGGGGGGCGGCTACCACCACCAGCCCCCCTGGCTCCGTCACTGTATATAAAGAAATCAAATTTTTTTTTTGTATAAATTCAATGTTCAAATTTCATATATGGATCAAATAGTTAAAATTGTATTATATTTTGTAAAATTTTTTTTTTAAAATAAATAAATAAATTTATAGAATATAAACTGTTTGATATATATATATATATATATATAGATGTATATATTTATGCGGAATTCAAATTGGGTATATAAAAGAATTTCCCGAAGAAATCTTAGCAACGTTTTTCGAAATGCATAAAGATGTTAATAATTGTGTAATGTCAAATCATTGAGCATGTTAAATATGATATATTTAATATACAATGACATATCCATACCTTGGCCTTATACTAGCCAAGTGTCACTGCTTTGCTCCAAAGCTTTAAAAAAGCTTTGGAACATGATAATTTTTCCTATCTTTAGTTTTCCATTATTGATCCATTTCTATAATCGGAAAAGACTGTTTCTTTTCAGCACTTCTAAGAATTTTTCATCAACAAATTAACCTTTTGTTTATTTTGTTTTCTGGGCATGTACATATTCGTTCGATTTATATATCTCATAAACTTTCATATCATTAGCAATGTCTAAAAAAAAAAAAATCATATCATTAGCTTTCCAGTGGATCCCCTTCTATATTTAGAATGACTTTTCCTCACTAGTAATCAAGGATTTTTGCTTACTAGGCCCCTTTTGCTTTGATACCTATATTAGTACACTGTAAGAAAAAAATAATAATTTTAGTGGAAAAATTAAGTGAAAGGCTAGTTGTCATCTATTATAAATTTAATGCCAAATAATAATAATTTTTATTTTATTATAATAATAGTTTTTCATAAACTTATTTATCAAAATCACAGTCAAATAATCATTGTAGTTAATAATAATTCATTGGCAGCACAAACATTACCAAAATTCTTTCGTCACTAATTTTTGAGTAGTGACGCATACAAACCTCTTGTTTCTGTCATAAAGCTGCTTACTATGATAACAATACAAAATTTTGTTTCTGAATATATAATTAATAACTGTTAGTCCTAATGATCTGTTGATGATGATTTGAGATGGGCTAGCTTTGGAAAGATTTGATCTCTCATAGTCTTTTAACTTTGGGAAGATTTGGTCAGCTAATATTGAAAAGAGTTGACCTTGATTCCTTACCTTGCCAAGACTGATTTACTTGCCTTCACTCATCAAAGCCGAAAAAGAAAGGATCTCTTGCCTTGGTGATAGGCAAATGGCTAAGGCCTTGCCTATCACCATCAAAGCCGAAGAAGGAATGATCTCCTAGACATTAATGTTTGACCTTGACAAGATTAATTTACCTGCCTTTCACTCATCAAAGCCAAAGAAGGAAGGATCTCTTGCTTTGGTGATAGGCAAACGATTGTGGCTATAAATACGTTGCATGCACTACCGAAGAAGTATCCCATTCACTCTACTTATCTCTGCTTGATTTTGAATGAGCATTGTTGTGTATCGATAAACTAAATAAGTGTACTAGTTAGTGTGCTAAGGATCAGACACCTCTGTGTTGGTACCATGCCTCTACCAGTTGCATTTTAGTTGTGAGAATAGTTTGATACTCTGTATCGTTCCATTTTGTTTTTCAATTGTTATAATCGCATACTAATAAAATACGTTTTACAAGTTTAAAAGTCTATGGTGAAATATACTTAGGTAGTGGATTAAGTTTCGACCCAACTACTATACATAAATGTGTTTTGTCTTGATTTTTGTTCTTTTAATATCTGTCAATAACAGCTTTAACATTATAAATATATTATTAGTTATAACTTTGATATTGGTAACATTCTTCTCCTTTTCCTACTGAAGTACATTCATGTCTCCCTGTATTTGTGGCGTGTAATATTTAAAACGAATCAATTTTATGGAGAACTAAGAGCCTAAGATAATATTATCTACAAACGTTGATATTTACGTAATTTATTATGTATATTTTTTTTATAATTCGCATAAACTTTATAATAATTATTTCGTGTCTTTGATTTTGCAGTTTTCTTTTGGTTTGGAATGCCTTTTATTTCTTTAGTTAATTAACACGAATCTCAAAAGATGTACTGTGATACTATTCTATGCCATACATGAACATGTGTGAGTTTGTAAAACGTGTCAGAAACTACTATATAAATTGGAATCTATTCATATTCTAAATAAATATTTAGTGCACTCAACTGCTAGTATCATATAAACTATATATTAACCTTGCCTCCCCTAATAAAAGGAGCTAATATGAATGAATATATAATTTTTACATCTATAACTAGTTAAAAATAACAATTAATCGAAAGCTTAACATAACAAATTTATGTGGGGATATATCTACTGAACGGAATTAATGATCATTAGTTTTTTGGAATATATATATATATATATGTGTGTGTGTGTGTGTGTGTGTGTGTGTGTATATATATATATAAGTTATTTAATTATTTAAAGGCGGAAAAATCTTTCAAATGGGGGGTGGCAATGAGGGTTCAAAAATATGTGACTTAATAATCCACAATTAATTATTTAATTATTTTATGAAGTGGAATCTTAAGGAAGTTACGTGTGGCAATGAGGGTTCAAAAATATTAGTTCTATAATAGCATGTGTGAGTTGTTGAACATTGATATATTATGAATTATGTGACTTAATAATCCACTTTGGTGAAAAATACCTAAATATTTTCAAGCACCACACTAATTAATCAAGTTTAATTTAAAAACGTTGACTTTTTGTACAAGTCGGCGTGTGAATCGATATTTTATTTTATGTAGAGTCAAACAAAGAAACAAAAAGGAAGATGCCATAATTGACATTTGACAAGTGGAAACACTTCTAATTACATGTGTATTTCAAACTACAACTTTATAAAGTGTGACCATTTTTACACAGTAGTCGCTCAATATAAAAATTAAAGTTGCGCTAGGATGAATTTAAATGATGTAAATTTTTAAAGAGATCTTCAAATAACTTCATAATTACATAAGTCTGGAATGTATCACAATGACACAACAAATAAAGGTTAAAAATTCAAATATCATGGTGACAATATTAAATTATGCAAAGATATTAATTAAGTAAATTTATTATATGGTCTGAGACGATCTTAGTTAGCTTCAAATGCATGCATCGACACATGTATAGTGTAAAGGAGTCTCTTAATGAATTCTACAAATCTCAAACAGTATTAAAAGGGATCCAAATCTTTGAAAGTAACTTCAGTCTTCACATGTGCAATGTCCACTGAAACTAGTCAAATTCAAACCCATAGCCAAACTTAGGAGATAAAAACAGCATATATATATATATATATATATAGAGAGAGAGAGAGAGATTCCAACCCAAGGCCAAACTTAGGACATAAAAACAGCATATATATATATAGAGAGAGAGAGAGAGAGAGAGTAGAGAGAGAGGAAGCCAAGTCGGGACTGCAAGGTAGGAGGTGTACCTATTAACTATAAAAATCAATTATAGAAATAGTTAAATTTTAAAAAAAAAAGAAAAGAAAATGAGAAGTGTACACCAGCCCCTAAGCAATATAGATACACATATATATTATAAGAAAATCTAAAAAGAGCAATATTGGCTATTAATCATCTTTTAACTTTCTTTAATGCAAATCTATTTATAATCTGAAAATGCAATATTCAAACTCCCGTTGTCCGAGTCCAACATCTCACCAAAATGATGCTGGTCATATCCTTTTTATTTGAAATTATATGAATTACAAATTAAATATTTCGAGTATGACTCATAAAATATCGTGCATAAATGATGACATGCACGAACTCAATTTCAACAACATGGACGACAATGATATCCTAGGCGATGAAGAAATTAACGTGCACGAAATTAACTGATATTGTCGAGCATGGAAACATGTAGGGAACTTTGGTAAAGACACACGAAAATTTGTCACCCCATTGGTCGTAAATGCCTTTTATCCACTCACTCTCAAAGTTGTGATCGCATTAATTTTTTTCCTTTATCTTCAGGCTGATCTACGTGTGGCACCTTTTTTATTTGTCGATCCGATGATGATATTCCTCGTCGTTTCCTTGATTTTGTCGATATATTAGTCTCGTGTTCAATGGTTCCACTATTATCATTTGCCATTTTGGATTCTTGCTTAATTTGTTGAATCAATGTAGAAATTTAAAATTACACTTTGTTGATTGAGACTTCCTCACATGGATTATCATCGATAGATACACCTCAAA
The DNA here is from genome assembly GCA_026212405.1 of Petrea volubilis. Taxonomy (NCBI): domain Eukaryota; kingdom Viridiplantae; phylum Streptophyta; class Magnoliopsida; order Lamiales; family Verbenaceae; genus Petrea; species Petrea volubilis. The sequence continues at coordinate 6,790,777 of CM047882.1, read as the reverse complement.
TTTATGAACTCTATTTTTTGGGGATTTCTCGCTTTGAAAATTAAGTGAATTTTGATTTCGTTTCACCATTTTAGATAAACATTGGATGTATTTATTAGTGCTGAAATAGAATTTATATATTAAGTGGTGTCTTTTTTTTTTTTTTTTTGGGGGGGGGGGGGGATTGGATTGGACTGTTTTTGTATTTGATTTGAAGTTTTTATAGAATATAATAGTTCTATTTGACTTGAATTATTAATGCAATTATATGAAATGTACTCAAAAAGAATTTACTTTCCGTCACCAATTGAAATAAATTCAATATTTTTCTTGCGTAACTTATAATTTTCTAACAAAAATGTCGACCCCCATATCGACCCCCATAAAATTTTTCACGTCTTAAATAGCGTAGCATCTATAAAACCTAAATTCTGAAAAGCACCCTTGAATTGTAGAACTTGAATGGATTGAATTGTTTGTCATCTCAACGTATTTATAATTTAAGAATCTAAATGGCTGGATAATTATTTGACAAAAGTAACACTACAACAAAAACTCATATCAGTAATAAGACATAAAAATTGCATGTGAATGTTGTCACCAATAATGTATAGCAAGTGATAATATCTTTTAATTTATCGCTAATTCAAACTATTTGGCAATAATAATCTTTATTTTATCATTAAATTATTTAACTTAAAATTTTAAAAGTTTATGTTGTCAATTTTTAATTCTTTTATAATAATTAAATGACAACCCTGCAGTACAAGTCTAATGAGACAAAAATTGCTCCTATAAATTTGTGATAAGATTTTCATTATCGATGCTAATTGTTGTCAAATGTGACAATGTTAACATATATTCTTTTTACGACTGATATTGTGAAAATCTTTTGTCACTATATATATATAATTAGAGATAGTATTTATACTATTATTTAGTACGTTGTCATCAATTTGCATTTTTTTTCTTTTTGATGCCCTACTATCTTGTAAGGATAAATATCGGAGCCGAAGGAAAATATATACCCAACCATGCAACGATACGTGAGAGAGAGAGAGAGAGATGTGACCTAAGAATTACGAGAAATCTTCTCAACTTTTAAAGATGATATATATGCTTTATGAAGTTAGAAATGATTGATGAGAAAGCATTGAAATTGAAGACCCCAAGTGGTAGGCAATGGCTTCAAATATAGCTGGCAATTACTCTCTGTGGCCAATTACGGGTCCTGATGAATTTAAAAAATACGCACAACCTCTTTGACTTTGTTTTCGGGGCCCCATTATTCTCATGGTAAAGTGGCTGTCTATTTGATGCACAAGAATTCAGCAGTAACATATATGGTGGCATTAATTTATTCCACAAGTAAACATTATTTGCCTATCTTATTCATTGAAAAATTTTGTAAAATGCATGCATTGCCAGCTTTGTACGATCGTATTACTTTTAAAACTTAGGTTCGGCTGGCAACATTTAAGATTGTCTGTGCACTATATATATATAATCAAAGTTTAAATTATATTTGATATGTAACTAATTGAATTGTGCATTGCATAATAATCATACGCGAAACACCTATATACAATATGTCGATATATAATAGGAAATAATTAAAGATCATTATTATTTTTGGGTGGTGGGGGCGGGGGGGGTGGGTTTTGAAAATATCAAGTGGCACTTTATTGCCGTTTAATCAGATCATTTTCCACCTTTTTGTTGCATATTATGCCTTTCTTTAGAGGGCGGCTACCCGGATTTAGCCAAACAATTCTTAAAATTCATTCATAAAACAATAGTAAACATATTATTTGATGGCATTGTAACAAGTAATTTTTTTGTTAATGGTTTTAGTCGTCATAGGTTTGCGCTTTTTTTTTATATGCTTCAAAGCCATTTTGCACTGTGGGCATTTGGCTACTGACGGTGATTATTTAATTTATCTAATAGTATTATGCTTGTACATAAAGATTAACATGTAGAAATATGATTGGCAAACGATTAATTATGCAGGGAAAAATTGTCACAAAAGAAGAGAATTATAGTTTGTTTGACCTTGCAAAGTGCTGGTGGGTGGCGTTCGATGACAGTTAAACACCTCATGTTTGTCATCATTATTGCACAATTATCTCATATTGATTAGTTAAGAGATCAATTTTTCTTTAAGTTTAAGGAATTAATCATAATCATAAGTTTTAAATTTGAAGAGCTAGTAAAAATCTACAACATGTGGAAAATAATTTAAGAGAGTGACTTCCATCTCTGAAAAATGAGTGCAATGATTAAAAATACTTTGCTTAGTGTACCCACTCATAATTGAAAGTAAAGAAATAAATATCTTTGGTGAAGACATACATATCTTGGGAACATTAACATTGAAGTTGGGATTATACTTTTTTACTTGTGGAGTCCATAATGATACCACGGTTGCGGCGCCCCTCTCGTAAGGATCTTCCCTATACAATTGGAGTCCACTAAGAATCATAACGAGTACTTATCTTGTATTAGATACCCAATATGAACATCACAATTCAAAAGACTTTTAGAGCACAACTGAGACAAGGTAAAAACATAGTGCGATTATTATATATGTAACAAAGAATTACACTAAGGGTACAACACTAACATGACTGAACTTATAATAATGAGTAGCAAAACATAAGCTATTTACAACTATACTGGTAAATTCAACAAAAGAAATATCAGTTGAGGCACGACTCCATTCTATGGTCACCATTTTATCCCAAGTCATGAAGTTATCAATATTGGCAATGCAGGTTAATAATATTGCGTTGTAGTTTCTAATATAGGCAGATTTCAAAACAACAACAACAACAACAATTATTATTCTTTGGAGAAAAAACTTCATTATTTAAAACTTCTTATAAGATTTTACATCTTATAAAATATTTTAGGAGTCTATAATAAGTTGGATCTTAATTTAAAAATAAGATATTAAAGTATTAGGAGTATAGCTTATAAGATGTTAATAATGACAATATTATAATTAAATTAGTTGAAAATAAAGGAGTTTGATAGATTTTACAAAATAAATTGTCGTCTCTTTATTTTTTTAAAAAGACCTTATAAACTCTTTAATATCTTATTTGAAGAGTTTATATAAGCTCCTTCTTTAAAAATTTTACCAAATATATTACACAATCTTATAAAATATTTTAAAAAGATTATAAATTTAGTCAAACACCCTTCAACGGTTAAAATCAATTAACCTACGATATATTTGACTAATGCGCAGCTTTCGTTCGCAACTCCTCCTTAATAATTGCCGACATCTAATCATCCAAAAAGCCATATTAGATGGAAGGCAATAATACATAACCAAGAAGAAACAGGAAAATTAGTGTTTTGGCTAATGAGAGGATGCTGACAACTATGGCATATCGGGGAAACCAAATAAAAAAAATAAAAATAAATCGATAAAAAGGAAACAAGCACATGCTTACTGCAAGGTTAAAGATTTCGAAAAGCCCGTCAGGTCTTTTATCTATAAAGGTTTTATATTTTATAAGTAATACCGACACATTTAATGTATAATAAAAAAAATAATATAATTTAATGATATATTAAATTTTTGACAGTATCTATATTAGCAAAATATTTTTGATTATTTTTAATAAATTTATAAAATTAGTGATAAACAAAAATAAAATAATTTTTTACAAACTAAGAAAATAATTATAAAAAAAACGTGTAAAAAATAATATTGAAAAATATTGAAAGATGAAAGAGGATAAAGAGAGGAGAGAGAGGTAGGACAGAAAGAAAGGAGCTAACTAGAAAGAACGTGGAAGAGGATGGGGAAAATAAAAAGAAACTACCAAACTAAAAAACTCATCCAACCAAAAGTAATTACTACTGGTGATTTTTAATTATTTGGTTTTACTCATCCGATTTTGATTTACTGATCGAAAAATTTGGATTGGGTACTGCAGAGATCCATTATGGAGGTAACCCTCTCAACTCAATTGTTCCATTCACTATTTCAGGATTCGAAATCTAAACGTTGCTTAAGGGGTTTAATGTCTCATCCCACTAGATCAATTGATAATTGTTCCTTTATAATAATATAAATAGTATAGATTATATATTTTTTTAAGTGTATAGATTATACTTAACTATATGTATTATATATGCTCAAAAGCAAAGAAAATAAAGAAATTAAAAACTTATGATATCTAAATAAAAATTAAAAATTATTGATGATGCCCAAATCTGTTATTGAACATGAAGGTCTAACCTTGCTAGGTATTGCCTTGCTTCTTGAGACGGTGGGATTTTGTCATTTGATGCAAAAGAGCCTCATAAGGTGATGGAGGGATTGTAGTTTATAAGTTTGTCAAGTCCTTAGACTCTTTTCAATGTGGGACAATAATATGGTATCATTATAGGCCCCCTAGTCAAGGGACTTGGGAAGAGGCACAGGGTCATCGTTCCCACAGACGGCGTCATTTGATGATGCCAAAATCCGTCGCCGAACATGGAGGTCCGACCTTATAAGGTATTATCCCGCAATTTAAGACGTTGAGATTTTGTCTTTGAGGAAAAGGCACCTCGCAAGGTAAGAGAGAAATTGGAGTTTATAAACTTGTCAAGTCCTTAAGAGTCCTTTCGATATGAGACAAGAATATGATATCATCGATTATGATTATTATTTTATCTTAATTATCAATCAATACACGTGTCATGAATTGATAAAAATAATAGAAAATATAACACTATTGTATAACGAACGTGAATTTTGAGTTGCCAAAACAGGTAAATTAAAAAAACAAAAACTAAAACAAAAGTGTACTAAAAGTCAATTAAAAAGTATTCTAAAAACCAATCAAGATAGTTACTCCATCGGTCCATCCCGAAAGACACAGCACATTTTGCAATCTAAAAATAGAAGCAAAACAGGATAACTCTAGAAAAATCAGATTCGGATTGTCAATCAAGGGATTAACAATATGCAATTAAGAGAATTGGATATTCGATGCATCGTTCCACTCGCACTGGAACAACCAACATACTCGTAGCATTTTTAAATTAATAAACTATTGGTGGACATGGATCGACAAATCGTGCACTGTTCTTCTTCTTGTATTTTTCAACTCTCGTTTTATTTTCCCATATATTTCAAATTTAAAAACTGTTATCTTTGGTACCCGCGTGTACATTTGAGATTATATATTACAAACCATGTTTTATTTTTTATTTTATTTCATAGATATATACAAAGTGTAAAAATTTTAGACCAACTGTATAATTAAAGAAATAACTTTGTACACATAACATGAATATATATTATGAAATATAAGATGAAACACAATTTAATAATATGAAAATATGTATAGCTTGGTTGAGTAAAGAAATTGATTTTTAGACATAAAAATGGAAATATATTTGATTTGTGGTTCTCTTTTGGTGAAAATATGTTTTCTTTCTCAAGAATTTGTGTACCTTAACAATTTTGAAATAATTTGTAGACTCCTATGTCCTACTTTCGAGGGTGTTTGGGATTGCTTAAAAGAAGCACTTGGATACTTTTGGCTACAGAAAAATTATTTTGAGTGTTTGATTGGACAATTTATGCTTAAATTAAATGGAGAAAAAGTACAAGAAAAGAAGTTGGGGGAAAGATCTTCTAAGAGTTTAAAAGTGATTATTGATATTTTTGTAAATAAATTGAAAATTTTTGAATTGTCAATTATCAATTTTTAATTGTTCCTCATTTTTTTTTTAAATACTCCTCACTTTTACTATTAATTTTTCATTGATTATATTTTTTTTTCAAATACTATTCACTTTTACTATTAATTTTTTCTTCAACTTTTTCAACAATTTTAACTCCTTCGGAAGCAAAAGGAATCCCAAACATTCCTTTGTATCGAAGTCCAATTAAGTTTGTATATATGACAATAGGGACATGAAAAAAAAACATAAAAGTAAAAGAAAAGAAAATTACAAGTAAATATGAGTAGAAATTAGAAAACAATAAACATTATTATCTCTCCTCGGACCAACTGAGTCAAATTGGGCCTCTCCATTAAGCTTCACACTGACTAATTTTTTTTTTTTTTTATTCTTGTTCTATTCAGAACACAACTGCTTCATCCTTTAGGCCCAAGTAAAATTAAAGTCAGTCCACGCACGACAGCGGGAAAAATACTAACATTTGGCGGGAGTCAAGTCAAATGGCTTCTCCATAGTAAGAGAACCTTTTGAACTTTGATATCCGTGCACAAATTATCACACCCCACGACTACATATTAAGAGCCCCATTACTGACTAAAAAAAAAAAAAAAAAAAACTAGGAGCCCCACTACTTGACTACTTCAAAACGTTCCTCATAGAGAGCCAAAAGCCAAAATACAAATTAGGGAAAATGGAGATTGGAGGGGAGGCATTAAGGCCTAAAGTCGCCGTGGTGGTGTTTCTCCTCAAGGGAAACACGGTGCTGCTGGGGCGACGCCGCTCCTCTGTCGGCCGCGACACTTTCGCCCTGCCCGGTGGCCACCTCGAGTTCGGTAGGGCCGTTAAAGTGTTTTATTTTTATTTTGTACATGTTGTCCAAATGTTGTTTTATTTTATATAGTAGTAATATCAATTTTTATTTCGAGTTAATTGTTGAAAAAATGGTCTTCAGCTAATTTAAATTCGAAAGGTAACTCGTCGGGGGACTGCACGAGTTATTATAAAGTACACCATTTCATTGTATTTTATCCATGTGGGATGTTTAATAGTTGTTGTTGTGATTCATGGGGTGATCGCAGGGGAAAGCTTTGAGGAATGTGCGGCTAGAGAGGTGAAGGAGGAAACAGGGCTGGACATTGATAAAATTGAGTATTTAACTGTGAGGAACAGCGTTGTCTCCAGAGTGGATAATCCTCTGCATATTGTTGCGATATGCATGCGAGCATTTTTGGCTGATCCAAATCAGATGCCCCAAAATGTTGAGCCTGATAAATGTGAGGGCTGGGATTGGTATGACTGGAACAATCTCCCTAGACCCCTCTTTGGACCACTCGAAAATATGGTTCAGGCTGGTTTTAGTCCCTTTCCTGCTGATTAGAGAGAGAGAGAGAGAGAGAATATCATGCTCAAGCAGGTGCCCGAATAAAATTACTGTTGTTCATGTATATTGTACTAGCATTATTGAAGCGCAAAAGTTAATGAAAAACAGAGTACTGTTCATAAGGTTTTTTTCCCTATTTATGGTAGTACACTAGTACTAAATATTAATTCAGAAGTCAACACATGCGATGTTTCATTCATCCATCGAAACGTAAACAATACGAACAAGTACATCTCACAAACAATTATTTGAGTAGAAGTTTATCTTATTGACTGCATGCTTATTTTATATATATGACTAGCTAATGAACTACTCGGAATATCCTCGCACGCCCGTACACATAGACACACAATGATGGTTCAGCTACAAGCCTACCATGTGATTCTTATAATTCTTCTAGCGAGTAAGGGCGTTGGCCAATGACATTCCCCGGGGGGTCATAATTGCATATGACGAACAAATTGCCGTTGTTGCACCTCACACGAGCACAGCCTAGCCGGATCGAACCTCGCCACACAACCTGAGTATAGTGCCCACACACCCTTCCACTAGCACACGAATTTGACTCGTAATCGTAGAACCTCCTCTCATCAACCCACAGCCCCACCGCGTCTCGCCCTGTCAAGTTACCGCTACTCATGGCTAGGTTCTCCCCGTATGGTCCGCCTGAGTGCTGGAACAAGCATTGCCTCCTAATTCTAGATAGAGTAAGAAGTTTTAATTTTAAAAGTCATATTTTTATCAAATATCAAGATTTCAAACTTTAATAAGTACACGAATATCTAGTATCATCTTATATAGACTCAAAGAGGCGTACTGCCTCAACTAACATGCCTCTCTTCGCTCGATTGCCCACCTGTTGGCATAGTCACGAGCGTAGGCCGTAACATTGTTGTCCCACATCATAAGGCCTACCCCGACATTGGTACGAGCAGCATTGTGGGCAGCAAGATAATCTTGTGGCGCGTTTTGAGCTTGGGCACGAAGAAATATCGAAACAAAGATCAATAGACAGAAAAGGATTAATGGCTTGTGTGATCCCATTTTTTCTCTAGTAATATATATACTATGTAGTTGTTTTTCAACGTTGTACATTTTGTTGGCTGCTTGTATGGCTATTTATGGAGAAATTCGTTGACATTAGGCTTCCAAAGAAGGAAGTTTTTACTGTTTTTTAACTATCAAATAATGTGGTGGTCACCTTATAGTGTTTTATTTGTCTATTTCGACAGTTCTCAGTTTATAATATTCTTATGCATATTGCTTGAAGCTAAATGCCTATACACCCAATGATTATCACAAATTTTCAACATTTACTCTATCGAAGGTGATGTTGTTTGAGTGATTAAATAGCAGAAAAGATTGGAATACATTGTTTTTCAGTTTTACTTGTAGCTTAATCTTACGACTTTTTTAAGTCATAATTTTGTTCCTACAAGATAAATGTGTCACTTTAAATTTTAAATTAAGATAAGATTGTCCAGGAAGTTACTCAACTAGTGAGTTAGTTTTGAGGTTGTCCAAGATTGTTCACTATTATAAATTTGTTTATGTTCTATTTTTATATATGAATATTATTATAGTTATATCATGCACAACTTTTACTTATATTGATATTTTTTTTCCAAGGATGATGCGACTTGTTTATAATTCACAAAAGGTATTTAAAATAATCATTGGTAAATGTTGTACCGAAAATATACTCTTTCATGTATGTCACTCTCAAGAACATAAAATTTGAAAGATTTTAAACGAGTTAATTGTTTACTAATGCCATCAAGTTAAACTGGAACATAAATGAACCAAAATCCTTTTTTATTTTTAACTCTTAAAAGGATTAGGAATTTTAGCATATTCGACCGACTAAAATATTCGATGGGTGAGATCGAATAGCAAATATCCGTAATCCGAAATAAATGGGTTGGATTTGGAATCAAGCAGTCCGATCCGTTAAAGATCCGAATCCGAACTTTAATAATACTTTTTATTATAGTAGTAACCTTACATATATAATGTTAATGAAGAATTTTAAATAAAATGCAATATCCAAACTATTATAACTTATAATACACTGTTTCAAAGTAAATTTTTTCAAAAAATAATATATATTTTTTATACATAATACAAAATAAATTTTATTTTTTACATAAGAAATAATTTTTTTATTGCTTATTTGATTTTAAAGTTTCAAAATTTTTAACAATTAATCGGGACGGATTTTTCTATCCGATTTTGAATTTTTTTTTCTTAGATTCGAACTTAGTTGAAATAAATATAAATCCTCTAAGATTCGAGTCGGATTTCGATTTTCTTGATTTAATCCAAATGCAACCCATTAACAGCCCTAGCGACAAATACAGATCCCACTAAGCCACTGGTAGTATGACCCCGCTCAAGCCCATCCGCTGATGTTGCTGGGCTTTTCCTGAGTCTTGGTTGGCCTTTGGATTTGTCCTACATCATTATTAAATTAAATTTATGAATATTTAGAAGCGCAATATATACTATCAAAAAAAGAAAAAAAAGAAACGCAATATATTATATTAGTTTTTTTTTTTTTTCATATAAAGCATTAGTAGCAGAAAAAATATCTTTTACAAGAACCAGTGTTACGCTTTTCATTTTCATTTTTTTTCTGATTAAAAAGGTAATACATAATTAATTTAGTTGATTGCACTACACCCCAAATCAAATATAACCAAGCATTGGGCCAATGAGGCATTGCCTCAATGGTAAGCTGAAGACCCTATAATTTTAAAGTTGTTGATTTGATTTCTCATGAATATGAGTGTTATTCTAATTTAATACTAATTTTTTCTAATGTATAGTACGTAGTTTGTATTTCATTGTCATTTGATGATGATTAATTATAATAATTTATTTTTTATTTAGAATATTGATTGTAATAGTCATTAATTTAATGTAATAGGTTTATTGCAATAGAACATTTTCCGTCAATAATAATAATAATAATAATAATAATAATAATGATAACAACAACGAAGTACTTTTATGTATAGTAAAGTATTATTGATGAAGTTGTAGAATTAAATATTATAACTTCATCTTAACACCACATGACTAATAACATAGTGTTGAAACTTTATTGATGTTATTAATCGATCGATTAGAGTCTTCCAAACCTATACTTAACTATTAATTTTAGGGATAATTTTCATTTTCATCTATTATGTTTGGGAGTGTATGTTTTTTGCCCATTAAATGTGTCCTCTGCAATTTTGATCCTATATGTTTACAATATTGCAATTTCAGTCCAATTTCACCAGAATCCGTCAGAACTCATTGACGTGGTGCATAAAATTACGACATCACGTCAACGAGTTTCGACGGATTTCGGTGAAATCAAACTGAAATTGTAATATTTTCAAAATATATAGGATCAAAATTACAAAATAAATACCTAACGGACAAAAAATATACACACCCAAACATATCGGATGAAAATGACAATAATCCCATTAATTTTATAAAGAAGTAACTTTTAAGAGATAAAATATATTGACTTTTCCTATATCCAATAAAAAGTCAAACCAAACATTTTACGTGGTATGAACGGAGTATGATAATAATATTATTGTTAAATATATTGACGACGAACATAACTATAATGTTACTTTTTGTTTGATTATCGACAACTGAGGAGAAAAGTATGATATTATTACATAGTTGTTTCTAATCAAGATATATAAACTTATATATTGATTTTAGAAAAGCTGCCAAAGAGAAGACATTAGAAGATAGAAGTAAAAATAAAACAAAATAAAAATGGAAATAACCTCATTTTTATGAAGCATATAGCAAAAAGTAAAGGAAAGTAGATTTATACCCCTAGTCGTAAAATAAAAAAGTAATAATTTATTTGTCATTTACATGAGTCATCTACACATTTTTCTTTTTTAAAAAAGGAGATTTAATATATAGATTTCAACTAAATTAGTCAATCTTAGACTTTTCTTAAATTAGCGGAAATTAATAATATAGATGTACACGCGTACATAGAAAATCAATATAACATAAGTACATGTATTCCAGACTTCTTAAAAGCCAACCCAAATAAATAGCAATTTAAACGGCATATATGAATACGGAAATCAAGAATTAGATTAAATACGAAAATTGTAAAAAAAAAAAAACTATAAAACAAATCTACTATTACATATAAAATGAACATTACCTCAAAAAAAAAATGTCTGAATATTTAGATAAAATGGGGAAATTACCAAATCAACAACTTCACCAAATAGGAACAACAACAACATATTACACATGCATACACAATAGGGAAAAAAAAATCATCGCAAAATATATAAAAATTGCTATTTAAAGAATGCATAAATAAGTGGAAATAAAAAATAATGATTTAACTTTATCCATCGGGGTAGATTTTGTCCGAAATTACGTATACTTGCCTTACTACTTAATAAAACTAGCGTGTGTCGTTTACCAGACACAAAAATTATTTCAAAGTATATACATTAAATATGTGACTTTTGATACTGTGTGTGTGTGTATTAAAATAAGTTCAAACCAAATACTTATGTCATTATATATTTTTCTTTAAAGAAGAGCTCTTTTAGGAAAAAAAATTGCATTGATGCCCAAGCTTCTCTTATAATCTTTAAGAAAACATATAAACAAATAAAAGTTAAGTAAAAACATCGTAGCAATAATTCAACTATTTAATTTATAATCACATGTAAATTTTAATCATCTTGATCCAAATATCATTGGGGGATACAAAACGTACGTGCATGTGTGTCCATTAACACTTATCGTATGGCTTGACCCACCGCCTTCAAGGATAAAATTTATGTATCTAGCTATAGATTTGAGCATCATAAAAATGGCACAAATCTATGGGGATAATGCATGTCACTCTTCTCAAATCTCTCAACTAGAGGACTTATAATATCGCCATATAATTGTTCCTCATTGGAAAGAGTCCAGGGATTTGGTTGATTTATAAGTTCTATTTCACCTCCTATCTTGTGATGTGTCTTTTCATAAAAAATAAAATTTATTATCTTTAGGTACATGACAATACCTTGCATGGCTGAGCATCCACATCCGATGATGAATTTGGACACTATCAAAATTAAATTCCATAAATTTTATAATGAAATAATTAATTTGTATAAATTAAACAATTTGATTTTTTTTTTATATGTAAAAACCTTGTTCCTCAAAAGATAATAGGATAAATATATTTTAGATCAATATTAGAGATCGTAAAAATTTTAAATAATTAAAAGTAGAAGAAAATACGTCTTTCCATAAACTTATAGTGTTAGTTGCCAACTTAACAAAGATTCACCTATTTTGATGACCTTAATTGAGCTATTCATGAATATGAATTCAAATATAACCAGTGAAAATATAGAAGAGATCACATATTTCTACAAACTCATTTACTTACATAAGATGGTTTCCATCTATTTTGAGAACTTTGATTGGAACACACTTCATGAATGTCAAGACTTAAACCTAATTCGTGAAAATGAAGGGAACACATCTTTCCATAAACTTATTTACTAACATAAGAAGGTTTCCATCTATTTTTGAAACCTTGATTGGAGCACTTTCATGAACGTCAAACTTCAAACCTAATTGATGAAAATGAAGACAACACATGTTTCCATAAACTCATTTACCAAACTATGAAAGCGTAATATATTATAAAGACCTTGATTAAAGCTCTTTATAAATGACAAAAATTAATTTAACTAATGAAATTGCATGAATTAATTTTTGTTAATGATAAAGTATCATAATTAGCACATATATAGTTAAATTGCATTTTTAAAGTGTGATGTTACATGTATGAAATAAGATCGTTCTTGCAGTGGCGTATCTACTCCTTTCTTGCTTCTTTGTTGAAAAAAAAAAAACCAAATACGGACCAAACAACTCGTGTTAAGGATATTTAAATAGCTAGTTTGCCCATTGGGGTAGATTTTGTCCGTAATTGAGTACACTTGCCTTCACTACTTAATAAAATTGTGTTTGACAATAATAAGTAAACTTTCCAGTAAATTATTGCAGGCAACAATTTCGGCATCTCTGATTTTTTTTTAAGACCTCTTTCCAGGAGCATCACCTCTATATATAGGGAAATTATCAGAACTACACAACCATAAACAAACAAGAAACGCAGTTTAGGAGTAGAACGATGGCAAAATTTTGTACATTAATTGTGATTTTTTGTTTAGTGTTCATAGCAGGTACAAGTGCTAAGGATGAAGCAGAAAAATGGCTTAAGGAGTACCTTTCGCGACGACATGAAAGAGTAGCGAAACTTCATTTCTATATCCAGGACGCACAAGGCCAGCCAAACGCCACCGTGTGGGAGGTTGCCCGATCAGATATCACTTCTAACTCAACCACAATGTTCGGTCAAGTTATGGTTTTGGATAACTTGATAACGGCTGAGCCCCACCGCAATTCGAAGAAGTTGGGCCGCTCTCAGGGGCTCATCACCTCTGCAGACTTGCAAGAGGTGGGCCTGGCTATGAATATAAACATTGTGTTCACGACAGGCCAATATAATGGGAGCACGCTTTGCATCTTGGGAAGAAATTTGATTGATTCCGAGAACCAGGAGCTCCCTATTGTTGGGGGCACTGGTGCTTTTCGGATGGCCCGTGGGTTTTCCATTTCTAATACTTATTCTTATGATCCTATTGAAAATTATAGTGTTTTGGAATATAGGATTTATGTTGGTTATGTGTAGGAAGGGTTTAATTCGAACTTATCACCTATAGTATTGTATTCTTATTAGATCCTCGAATGTTTTATAAAGAATTGAAGTAAGAATTGTAGTTAGAGTGAGCTTGAGCGGGTTTTAAGCTCAAATAATAATAATATTATTTACATTAATGGTGAATTTATTTGTTTATTTATTTTTGTTCTTATGCTCAAATGTTAATAGCCCTATTAAAATATTTTATGTCATTTTGTGATGGGGCTACATCTTTAATAATATTGCCTAATATTTCAAACTGATAGATTATAAAAATATTACAAATTATTATAATTTCATAATCAATTTATCAAATACGCACCAAGCAACTAATATATAGGTAGACAAATAATCATATATTTTATGCAATTGGGTATTTTGACCTTTTTATATAAAAAGACCTCTATCTTATTATTGAGGTGAGGCTCATATGCCAAATAAAAATGTTTCTTTTTACCGATTAAAAGCATTTGATTGAGCATATGATTTGTGTGAGATAAGTCGATTAATTATATATGTGTTATTGGACTAAAATCTAATTGTTTGGAAACCTATAATTGCCACTAATCAACTATAGTAATTTTTATTGCGTTAGGAAACAATTATATATTACTCTAGCAAGGAAATTTTAGTTCAAATTAAGTTTTAGTCTAAACTCGGCTTAGTCAAATTAGGGCTAATCACGTATTGAATGTTTTACACTTAGTTTGTGATTGGCAGACAATTTAGAAAGAGTAGTCAATTACTTGATAAGTACAATACACTAGTTATATGATTTGTTGGATTCGGCCAAATAAGATCCGGGTAAGAATTTTTCAGTACAGTACACTTGTCATATTATTTGTTGAATTCGGCCAAATCAGATTTGGTTAAGAATTTTTCATCTATATTTATGAGAGAATAATCAATCATACGGTAAGTATAATTAAACTAGTTTCGTGATTTAATGGGAGCCACCAAATCAGATTTGAATAAGAATTTAGACCAATTAGACCACTTGAAACATTATTGAATCGGTCAAACCACTATTTTCCAAGCCTCACAATTTTTCTTCGGTTATGTTTTGAAAACTTTGCAGGCTACTTGTAATCTGTATTTACCATTACCCTGTGATCTAAGAAAAAACCCAATTTTAAAAAAAAAAAAAACAAAGAAAAAGAAAAAAGAAATTACAGTATTTATCAATCACATGTGTAAAGAAGATTAAGTGCGTTTAATCGTAAACTTTGAGACCTAAGAACTTGTGATTAATTGACGCCAATTTCACATTTGTCAACTCATAGTAACAAATTTAGCGGGACTTGTTTGATAATTTTGAGTTAGGTTAATGTATTTCAGACACTTTACCACCCATATATTTAGAGTTATTTCTTTCATTATTTATGGAGAATTTGAAGTTCACATTATATAAAATTTATTTAAAATTTTTAATGCCCTCACTGATCACATCCGCAAAAATGTAGTAGAAGTTCAATTAATTTATAATTGCCTGGGTCTATGTTTGGTAAATTCAAAGTCGCTCCAAACCTTAAATTATTTCCAAATCAATGAGCCAAAAAGAAATTCATTTTGGAATTTAGTGCAAAAGTTTACCAACGAAATTGTCAAATGGATTTCCCGTGATTGCCTTCTAGAAGTCATATTTGCATGGCTGGTGTTACCTAATCTCATACTCTTCAACTTACTCTCAGATAGTCAGATTTGAGTGTGATGTTTTTTGAATCTTCAACGCGCGTATTACAAATTCTAGGTTTTTGAAATATCTATGTTAATTATGGAAATCAATTTCTTTTACAACGTATTTCGCAGAGGAAAGAGGGAAAGAAAAATGAGTAGAATTTAACTTTTCATATATTTGTTTAGATGAAAGGAAAATGAATGAAAAGAAAATAAAAAAAATCGCTAAGTTTTTTTCTTTTCATTTTCCAATTCCACATACGTGCAAGCAAGGACAGAGCTAGCTACAAATTTGAAGGGGGGGGCGAAATTTTTTCAAGATCATTAATTATTAAATGTATATAATAAGGGTTATATATAATATTAACATATAAAATAGAAAAAATTGTCATATTTATGCGTATACGACCAATATTGAAAGTGCTATAATCAAAACAATATATAAAAAATGATACTGAAAAAAATAACAAGCTGTTTTCTATTTAAAAATAAATAAATATAATGGATAATGAATTTCTTTTAAAAAATACTTAACAACAAATTTTTTAAATAATGCTCAACAAAATTAATATAAACTCACATAATGATATATAATCAAAACTCAAAAAGTATTAAAATAGAATTTTTTTTTTCTCTCTCTTTGTTCTCACAATCAAAAAATATATTCAAAACTCAAAAAATATCTTTTTTTGTTCTTCGCCATCACATTTCCCAAATAACTCCCAATTAAATATAAAGTTTCAAATTAGTAAAATTCATTCAAGTTCAATAACCCAACCAATAAACATCAAGATTTATTGAGTTTAATATTGAAGAAATATCACGATTCATATCAACAATCCTAAGATTCAATGTCTACGCAAAAATCAATTACAAAATAAATAAATAAATGTATAAATTTTAAAATTAGTGCACAATACTTTATTTACATTGCTTTTAAAGAAAAGGTTGAATATTGTAGGGTTTGTGAGGGGAGAAAAATTCTAATAAAATTTTTAATATTTTAATTTGAAAAGAAGGAGGAGAAAGAGAGAAAATTTAATTAATTATGGTAAATGAGATTGAGAAAAAAAATCATCAAAAATAAAATAGAGTAGAGAAAATTAAAAAAAAAATTATATAAATTATAAAAGTCAAAACTTTATTTTGGAGGGGAAGGGCGAAAAGTTGAAATTCTAATAAATATTTACACTAAAAAATGGATTTTTAAAAAATTGAGGAGGGGTGACCACAACCACCAGCCCTCCCCTACCCCCCCCCCCCCCAGCCCCCCAGCCGGGGCTCCATCGCTGCATGCAAGAAAATTTGATAGGCCCACCTTATGTTATTTTTTCTTTTTCTTCCACTTTTTCACGTACATCAATATATATATATATATATATATATTCTTCTTTGCTATCATTTTTCTTCTTTGTATTCCCCTTCCTCCCATATTTTACCCAACCAAACAAACTATTAGTGCTAGTTGTAAAGCAGATCATTGCAATAATATTAAAAATAGAAAATTGGAAAATTAAGCGACTTTGGTAATTAGGTGATTTGTTTTAATTGATTTTTTTTTCTCAAAGGTACTACACTTGTCAATTGATTGATTGCTCGTCCTAAAGTATACATTAATTGCATTACAATATAATACACTAGCTATGTGATTAGTACTGATTCCATGAAACTAGGTCTATATGAGAATTTCCCTTTTAATAATCTTCTTCAACTTTGACCAGGTATGTTATATATCACAATATTAACAATCAAAAAATATAAAAAACCAAAAACAAAAAGGACATGTTATTATTTAAAAAGGGTTAATTAGCTCAAATGCACCAATTTTGGGGGGCTTTTGCACTTTGATTTCTAATTTTTAAAGGGTTGTGTACGCATACCTGATCTTTTAAATGTGTATTGACAGGGCTGATGGGGCTATTTTAAATTTCCGATGAAATCTCTCAGAATTTTCTATTGAAAAAGTTTGATTAATTGAATTTCGACCCCCCTAAAATTGCAATGTGCAAATAACTCCTCTGATGACTTTAGAAATTTTATTTTATTTTTTTTGTTTTGATAAGATAACATCTCACTGAGTTTTTAACAGTTCCCCCTTTGGAGTAGATTGACCCATTAGTATCTCACAAGGTTGTAGTAGTCGCCCATTGGATTAGATTTGGTCCGTACGCGTAATTACGTACACTTGACGTACCTACTTAATAATACTATTGTGTTTGAAGATATAATCATATAATAGTCCAAGTGATAAAAAATAATAAGAAGTAAACCTTGCGGCAAATTCTACTCCGGCTGCAGGTAACAATTTCAGCATCTTTGATATCTTCAAAGACATCTTCCCAAGCTATATATTCACCTCTCTCTCTATATATATAATCCCCACAACTTTACAAAGATGTAACAAAACAAGAAATATTGGTCCAACTTAGGAAACAATTAATGGCAAATCTTTGTACACTGATTCCGATTTTTTGTTTGTTGCTCATATTAGGCACACATGCCACTTCTAGGCAAGAAGCTAAGGAGGCTGAAAAATGGCTCCAAAAGTACCTTTCTCAACCCAAGGAAAGAGTAGCAAAACTTCATTTCTACATCCAAGACGCACTAGGCGAGCCAAACGCCACCATTTGGGAGGTTGCCCGGTCGGAGATCACCTCCCGCTCACCTACCATGTTCGGTCAAGTTAGGGTTTTGGATGACTTGATAACTGCAAAGCCCGACCGCAATTCGGAGAAATTGGGCCGGGCTCAGGGGCTCATCACCTCGGCGGACTTGCAAGAATCGGGCCTTGCTATGAATTTAAATATTGTGTTCACAGCCGGTGAATATAATGGGAGCACACTCTGCATTTTGGGAAGAAATCCGATTCTTTCCAAGAATCGGGAGTTGCCTGTTGTTGGTGGCACTGGTGTTTTTCGAATGGCCCGTGGATTTTCCATTTCGAATACTTTTTCTTATGATCCTATTGAAAATTATGGTGTTATAGAATATACGATTTATGTTTTTTATGTGTAGGGAGAATTTTCAAACTTATGATGCCACATAGCCTTCTACATATTCTTGGTAGATCTGTGCAATAATTTCTGTAATTTGATCTTAGCGCAAGAATTGTAGTTCTTGTGATTATTGCAAGCTTGAACTTGTGTTCATGCTCATGTAATTATAATAATAATGGTGAAATTATTTCTTCAATGTCTGTTCTTACGCTCAAATGATTAGAGCTCACTTCAATATTCTTTTATAGGACCGTACATTTCAGACATTACACGAATATTTTAAATTTATGAAACGCAAGTTGATAATTACCAATCAATATATATAATGACAGAACATATTACACCTAACAACTACTACATATATAAATATATAAATACAAACATTTATGGAACTTAAGTCCTCAACAGAAAAATCTTTATTTTACTATTGAGACAAGATTTTGTTGGCCAATAAAAAACCTTTTTTTCCCCTCCTTATTGGTGCTTTTCAATTAGTTCTCGATTTTTGTGATATAAGTAGATTTTTGTGCTCGAAATTTAGTTTTCGGAAAACCGAAATACCACTAACAATTTAAGCATAAATAATAAAATAGAGAGAAATATATAAATAAATCATGCATGAACAAACATATCATATGACTTGGTCAAATTTATCTACGCTTACGAAACTAATTGTTATTTCATTAGGAAACAATTATGTGTTACTTATTACCCGCAATCATATATACCACTTCAAGCAGCATGAATATGTAATTACCAACACCCTTTGACCCCAAGTACTTCTACGTACATAGAGAAAACTATATTAAAAATAATAAAAAAAAAATACAAGAAGAATTAAAAGATTCGTCAATCACACACACACACACACACACATATATATATATATATGTTTGTGTGTGTGTGTGTATAATTGCATTTAGGTTGAAAACTTTGAGACCTTACAACTTATGAATTTACGTGAAAATCACATTTTTCAAATCATAATTAAAAATATTGGAATTTATTTAAAATTTTGAATTGTAAATCCTTCCATTAAAACACCCCGCCCCTGAAAATTGTTTCGGAATTTTTCTTATTACAATAATCCCACTGACATATCAGCAAAAATGTGGGAGAAATTCAATTAATTAATTGCCCTTGAATTTATGTTTGGTAAACTGAAGCTCATTTTAACCTGAAAGAAGTCACCAGGGAATTCATTCTTAAATTTAGTATAAAAGTTTACCAACAAAATAGTGAAATGGATTTCCAATGAATGTCTAATTCTAGAAGTCATATATGCATGGCAATCTCAAGGTAAATTATTTTGTTAAATCGCCTATCCTAAAAACGTTACTAAGACGTACAAAGTCTTATTATAAGTGAAAATGATTGTACATTTAATTCGAAATGAGATAAAAAGGTCACATATTTAAGTGTAATAATATGCACGTAGGAATGCTTAAGTGAATTCCAAACAAGTGCGTGTGGACAGCAATTGAGTTCAGATTCTTAGGTTTTTGAGAAGTTAAAATTTTAAACTTTAATAAAAATATATGTCTAACATAGCCTAGCTAGCTTATATATATTTTAATGAAGCTACTATTGCTATCACTAATTAAAATTAAGGGGGAAAAAAGTACTGAAACACTGCAAATTGTCACTATAAATTGATATATATTATAACACTAAATAAAGTGCTACATATTTGGACGCAGCAGTAACTTTTTTTTTTTCATTTTATATTGTCAAAAAGGTACATTATAATTAAAATTTGGTATAATTTACCTGGACATTTTTCACAATGTGTCATAATTAATATTAGTTTAATTTAATAGGCACACTTGATGTATGTGCCAAAAAAAATATAATGTGGCTAAATAATTAATACGTCAATAGTATAAAATTAAATTTTATTAAATTCTCTATAAATATATATCTCTGTAAATCATTTTTAATTTTCATAATATGTATATTAAATTTATGATAGAAAGAATAAATTTAAAATAAAATTATTATTTTGATTAAAAAATAAATAAAAATATAAATTAAAGAAAGAAAATTGAAAGAGAAATGTGAGAGATGAGAGATGAGAGATGAGAGATGAGAATAGAAAAGGGGAGAGAGGATAGATAAGAGAAATGAACAGTTAAATATTAGTCATGGTACTTTGAAAGTTCGTAATTAAACAAATAAAAAATAACTAACATGAGAGATTGGTGCTTTACATATAGTATAGATATAGTTATATTAATTCACAATGTATTACATTCTATGTACGTATCAATTTAAATTATTCTTTGAATAGCGTATCAACTTACTTCCTAGCTTTGTTGGGAGTACGCTCTGCATTCTGGGAAGAAACCCGTCCGCTTTCAGGAGTCGGGAGCTGCCTATTGTTGGTAGCACTAGCGTTCTCCGAATGGCACGTGGGTTTTCTATTTTCAATACTTATTCTTATGATCTTGTTAAAAGTTATGGCGTTATAGAATATCCTGTTTATGTTTCTTATATGTAAGGAGGGTTTCAAACTTATCACATATATATGTGTGATCAAACCTTTAATGTTTTGATCAAATTATTGTTTCCTTCTTAGCTGTTTTAATGTGTTGCAATTTAATTCTTGATGTAAGAATACGTTCAAACAATAATAATAATTATAATAACGGTGAAATTATGTCTTCAATATTTGTTTTATGTTCATAATAAAAACTTTTATTTTACTTTTTGAGTGGATTACATTTAAATACATTGCATCAATAATATAATTTCAGGAGCTACAAAAACTTACAAATTAATATAGTTTTAATTATATACACACACGAATCGAAAACTTATTATAAATAGATAAATGATCACATATTTATGAAACTCGTATCTTTAACATTTTTAATTAAAAACCCTCCACTTTTTCATTGATGCAAGACCTCCGTATACTTCAATTGAGTTCACGGTTTGTGTAATACAATTAGAGTTTTTGTTCTATCAAATTAACCTAATAGGTCGAAATTAATTTTCGGAAACCGAAAAATACCTCTAATTAAAATTTTAAACAGTAAATGGTAAACAGAAGTTAAAAAAAGATTATACATATATGGACAAATTAATGTGACTTGGTCTAATTTGTCTATGTCCACAAAACCCATAAACATATATATATATATATATATATATATATATATATATATATATACATATATATATATATATATTACCCTTTACACGCAATCATACGCCTTCAAAAGCTTTGAATAAGTCTAACTACTAATTTGTCAAACCTCAATAATCTTTCTCATATATATATATATATATATATATATATATATATGTATGTGTATTACCCTTTACACGCAATCATACCCCTTCGAAAGCACTGAATAAGTCTAACTACTAATTTGTCAAGCCTCAAAACTCTTTCTCCTCTTAGGTTTTGAAAACTCTTAGACCCAAGAACTTAATGGATTAAGGATTCACGGAACGTACAATAATCAGGTTTAGACAAAAACATGGGACTTGGTGCTAGCTAGTCTCATCAACTTAGTCTCAAGTTTGAATATGATGTTTTTTGAATTTTCAACAGGATATCAATTTAAGGTTTTGAAATTTCTATGTTAATGAAGAGTGGTTAGCTGTTATATTATAGAAATCTGTTTCATTAACGCGCTGATGTAAAGAAGAATGCTGTAACAATTCTCTGAATAGAAAACGAAGAGGTAATGAAATTTGGAAAATTGACGACTTTGGTGATTAGCTCCTTTTTTTTTTTTTAGATTAATCTCTTTCTAGATGCCCTCTGTCGATGATCTTCTTCAACTTTGATGAGGTATATATAACTCTTAGAACAATATACCATTACATCTACAAAAATAACTATTTTCGTAATAACATTAACAATATCGGTAAAGGAATAATTATATTACTTCAAACATAAAAATTATGACAAAAACATAATAATAATAACTAGTCAACATTTGATTTTTTTTTTTTTTTTTTTTGATAAAATCCACTCGAAACACCCTACGTGTGTAACATGTATTAGCTGAAAATACTACATACACATTTACCCAATCGGAACACCACACACGCACTCACTCAAATGAGAAGGAGAAGAAAAGATGATTCGAACTCGCGAATTTATTGGCGTCAAGTTCAAACCTCCACTGCTAGGGGAATCACGCAGCCAAACAATTAAAGCCGGTATAATTTAGGAGTTGATGCGGTCCAATTAATTAAGGAAAATATTTGAGTTAGTAATTATTTGATTATTCCATGGTTGGAAATAATTAGATTTCAGTTTGTCGTATATTGCCTTTGTAGTTGTTTTCAAGATCCAAGGAATATTAGTAGATAAAATCTTCTATTGTAAGATAGTATTTTATCGCTTATATAAGCTGTCATTTCCACGCACAAAGTTGAATATTTGTAGAAAAGCGTAATTTTTCTAAACATATTTTACTCGTATTCTCATTTTCTATAAAAAAAATAAATAAAATAGAAAAGCAAAGAAGCTAGGGTATGAGTGTGTAGAAGAGTTGTGAAATATTTTTATGTAAATATCAGTAAAATCTAAAAACTCATTGAATTTTACTTATGAATTCTTCAAGGTTTTCAACTTAAATTTCAAAAAAAAAAAAAAAAAGAACCAAAAGCTTAACCTGGGCCCCAATATGGATGGCCAGCAAGCTAGCAGCCCAAAAGCTTTTTTAACTTTGGAGATAAACATGATGAAAGGAGGCCCATTAAGTTTGTACGTATGATTGGTCCTTTTAATCTATTCACTTTGCTGTCTTTTATGCCAAGTAATTTATAATTCTGCAACCCAAAGGGGAAAAAAAAAAGGAACTATATAATCTATTTTCCGAAAAAGAGAAAAAAATAATAATAATAATATGATGTGACCTGCATCCTTATAACTTCATATGTCAATAATTATAAGTTACATATCATCACATCATATAAAGAACACATGTTAGCTTACATTTATGTGAGTTGTATCATTATGAGAATTGAATATTTGAATTTATTGTTATGTTTCATAAATTTATTATTAATGGGATAACTAAACTAAACTAACCCGATTTAGTTGGCTCAAGTTGTTGTGTGCAGATCATGATTAGTTGATCCATAATATTTTGAACCCGTGAAGACATATTATATGATTTAAAGTGGATCTTAGAACAGAATTTGTAAAAGTTGGGAACTATGAAGGCTAAATTCAACAATTAATATTAGGTAATCATTATGGATGCTTCATTATGGGGCAAATTCTTTTGGCAGATTAAGATTTATTATCTCAATGCAACCCTTAATGATTCCTCCACCTTTGGCACGAAATTATTCACATTAGGGCTTTTGTGGTGAAATTGATGTTTTAATAACTCGTCATTCTAAAGGATTTTTAGATTCCAAAACTTGAGAAATATTATATATAACGATTTATATTAGCGATTGTTGGTTCAAATGATCAGTAGTTTGAATCATTTAAATAAAGTATTGTATATGAGCATTGTGTATGTAAAAAATAATTGTTGAAAGAGTAGCCATTTACACAGGACCCTACAATGCTCGGTCTAAATTTATTCAGACTCCAATAAGATGTTGGATAGTGATGGTCCATAAATTATGAAAAAATAAAATACTAACCATACATGCCCAGAAGATTTTAAGTGGTTTTTCAGACATGAGTTGTTATAATTGTCTGAATATTCAAAGGCTTTGGTTTAGTCTGTATGGTAATTATTGAGGTATCGCATATATAAACTCTATTATTGAAACATCATTAATGTACTTGTGCGCTCGCCATATGCAGAAACAAACAATATTTATAATAAAAGCTTTTTTTCTGGTAACTTTTAAAATTAATACATAGATGCTAAGATACGGTATATCTAACTCGAAGTTTGCAATAATATTAATGTCCTTGTGTACAACACCACGCCGTTTATCATAATTATCTTTCCGTTTTGTACGTCATTAAGAATTCGACAAGTGCTATAAACATAAGCAACTGTAGGGTGTCTAACCTACAAAAATGGATCGGATCCCCCACCCTATAATAGTGCCCCTATTTTCTGTCCCACACTCTGAATGTACGATACGTGTAAGTCTTGAAGATTTACTTACCAAATTAGATAACTGAAAAAATATAATTAATTGGACAAAACATCTAATTTAATAAGTAAATCTTCAAGACTTACACGTGTCACACATCTAGAGTGTGGGCCAAAAATAGGGTACTATTATGAAGTAGGGGATCCGATCCGCTAAAAAAGGATCCATCTATATGACCATACAATTTTAACTTTTGAAAAAGGAAAAGTTAAAAATAGCCAAGCTAGAAGCATTAGAGGTTGCGCTTTAAATAGCTTTCTAATATTTTTGCAATTAAATTAAAAAGTTTTACTCTTCTACTCTGTTTTTTTATTTATGGGTGTTCAAACGGTTAAAACCGTGACTGTTAACCGAAATGTTCGATTTTTCGAAATGAAAACCGAAAATCAAACCGAAATATGTTCGGTTCGGTTCGGTTTTAACCGAAAATTTTCGGTTCGGTTTTAACCGAAAAACCGAAATAATTGTAAAAAATAATAATAATAATAATAATAATAAGGGCATGCAATTTTTCTTATTTTCGGTTCGATTTTCGATTCGGTTCGGTTCAGTTTTTCTTATTTTTGTTCCATAGATTACACCAAAAAAAAAAAAATCGGTTTTTGTTCGGTTTTTTAACCGAAAAAATCGAAAATCGAATTTTCTTGAACTAAAAAACCGAAAACCGAACCGAACATGCTTCGGTTCGATTTGGTTCGGTTCGATTTTCGATTTTTTTGAACATCTCTATGTTTATTTATGGAAACAATAAAATATATTTTATTCAAGTACATTGATAACTCATATACTGCAAATTAAATTATTAACCATCATAAAAAATTATAAAAAAGCCACTATTAAAGTAGAAAGAAACTCTATCAACCTCAGAGGCATAGTCAAGGGGGGCTATTGGGTGCGATCGCCCTCCTCCAAAAGTTTAGATCGAACTAAACTTTATATATATCTTTTTTAAAATTTTAAATTTTATCCTCAAAAAAAATTAAAATACCTTTAATATTTTGTAAAATTTAGTCTCGCTCCCTCAAATAAAAAATTTTAGCTTCACCCTTATTAAAATTGAATATAACATACACATTTCAATAAAAAATAAAGCCTAATATGTTATAATCTTGATCTTGATGTCTCAATTTCGTGAATTAAACTAGGCGGTCTCTGCTGCTTTTCTACTACTGCCTAGGAATCATTATCTTCACTTAAAAAAAATTATCTTACACAAAAGTGAGTTAGTTGTCTTATCCCACAAAACTCAGTAGTATTGTTTTCTATTTTCCTTTCAAAAACTCAAAAGAATCGAGTGCCTATTATCTGTAGCACACAAAAAAAAAATTAAAATAGGGTGCAAAAGAGTTTCAGAAATGCAATAAATTCCCACTAAAATTTTGATCTAAAAAAGCCTCCCAACAACAAGAAGGTGGTTGGTCAGATGATCATGAATATGCGTGCACTTGTTGCCGGGGACATTAAATATAATGAATGGACTTGACTTAAATTAAAGGACTGTTTCGCGGGAGTGGTCCAAAGTTGGTGCATGTTTTGGTATGGCTCTTTACCTATCTATCATGAACTGTTTCCAATGCCAAACACCTTTGGCCCCCTACCCCACAAATTTGAATGGGAAAAAGATTTCAAGATAAATTTTAATTTGTCTCCTCAGATTATATCATTAACGACCAATTTTACATTCTCTAATGTTGGCTCTCTGTGTGTGACTGTGCGTGTAATAGTGTGTGTATTTTGTTCTCTATAGTCTTCTTCGTATAAATTTTCTTGATTTTCAGTTTGGTGGAGGATGATCACCTTCTTTTGTCAGGATTCTCTTCTCCCTGCCATAGCTCATCAGGGCTTGTTTGATGTTACACTCGGTGTAGTGCACCGAATGTCCGAAACAGTGACCTTTTTTTTTATATGTATTTATTAAATAAATATATTTAAAAAAATAAAAAATAACATACGTCATTGTTTCAGGCATCGGGTGCAGCATCGGGGGGCCGCTCATCAGTCCATCCAAGACTGACAAAAGGGGACTACAAAGCCAAGAATAAAATCACCCCCCTCCCCCACCATTAAAATTTAAACAAAAATGACTACATATATAACCAGGAATTAGATCAAAGAATCAAAAATCCCCGCTTTATCTTTTTCCTTTAGATCTCTCTCTCTCTCTCTCTCTCTCTCTTCAAGCCATCATCTTTCAAGGCAAAAAGCACCCATCTTGCCATTATTTTATTCGTTGTTGTTTTCTTGCTTTAATCCCTTTTCCTCTTTTCTTTGTTTTTCACCATTTTCTCTCACCAGATGAAGACAATCATGGCTAGAAACCCTCACGACTCGTTCTCATTCTCCAGGAGATACTTCCACTGGAAAAAGAAGGTTCCAGAAGATGAAGATGATGATGATATTGAAGAAATCTTAACCTTCAGCAGCTCATCATCCTCAAAATCTGAAGACAAGGAAAAAATCAAAACAGAAGAGGCCACAAATCTCCCAATGCAGCACTCACACTCCAGAGTCCCACCTAAAGCACCAAGAAAAAAGCTCTCAGTCTTGGCAGTCTCCAAGCTGCGCTGGGCCCTCGCTCTAGGAAGGGCCCGAACCCACTTCTCATCGGGCCTGGGGACCAAAGTTGTGGGCACCCTTTTCGGGCACAGGCGCGGGCATGTCCATTTTGCGTTCCAAGAAGATTTCAAGCTTAGCCCGGCCTTTTTAGTCGAGCTAGCAACCCCAACAAGCGTTCTCGTGAAGGAAATGGCTTCGGGCCTCGTCAGAATCGCTCTGGAATGCGACAAGAAGATCGAAAAGAAGGGCTTCAAGCTTCTTGAGGAGCCCATTTGGAGGACTTACTGCAATGGAAAGAAGTGTGGGTATGCGATGAGGAGGGAATGCGGGTCCGAAGAGTGGAAGGTGTTGAACGCCATCGGGCCGATCTCGATGGGGGCAGGGGTGCTGCCCGGGGCAGGAAATGGGGCAGAGTCGGAAGGGGAGCTCATGTACATGAGAGCTAAGTTTGAAAGGGTTGTGGGATCTAAAGACTCTGAAGCTTTCTACATGATGAATCCTGACGGCAATGGAGGTCCTGAGCTCAGCATATATTTGCTCAGAGTCTGAGTTTTAATTTTAACTTTTTTCAAGAATCTAGCTAGTTCATGCTTTTGCTTATGAATATGCTTAATTAATTAGGTTTAGTTTTTTTGATTTTCTGAAGCGATTGGGGGTTAAATTCTCCATGTAAGATTGATGGTTAGTGCGGGGTTGATGGGGGTATAATAGTGAAGATGAGATAGTAAAGTTGGGTTGGTGGGTGGGTACATCTGTGAATAGGTGGGGTCTTTTTTTTTTCTCTCTTTTTGCCTTATTAATGATAGCTACTTAATTAGCCAAATGCAGTAATTGCTTTGCCTGCCCATGTTGGTTCTATTGATTTTGCCATTTCATACTTTCTTGTACGATGATCTAATATGGATTAGCACTTTATTTAGTATCTAAATCTTCCTCCTGCACTAAGCACCCTTTATTGATAGAAAATCTATGATTGATAGATTATTCTTCATATATAATATCATCGGGTAATGTACGTATGACGAAATTTTATGAAAAGAAAATTAAATCGGCGATCACTAATCAGACATTTATTAAGAGACCAGTAACTAATGATATTGATTATAGAATTATGTTTTGTTATGTATTTTATTAAATTAGAAGATCATGATTAAGATGATGACTGTAAAAAAAAAAAAAAGGAAGAAGAAGTAATATTTGCAATGATTAGGCATGATTTGAGCCATGGGCCTCAAGCAAATCATGCGACACATGTTAACGGCAACATTGCTTCTTAGTTTCTTGAATTTGAACTTTGATCCACTATATATCATTGTTTTAATGATTAGCACACGCCTCTGTTTCCTCCACATACTACACTTTCATTTAAGTTTTTATATCTAAGGAATCTTTACAATGACATGTTTACCCTTATAATCATGGTTTATGTTGTACAAGCGACAAATGTGTTTCAATATTATCTTTACGGAAAATTCTTATCCGCACCAAGGTTCGACCACACCAAAATTAATCACGTGACGAGTGTTTTATACTTGTCATCTGATTTGTGTACAGTTTAAGGAGAGTGATCAATCAAATGATAAGTTTATTAACACTTGCTATATGATTGATTGGATATGGCCAAGCCGGGTCAGGGCAAGAATTTTCCTATCTTTACTTTCCGTTTGATTCTTGAATTTAGTAAGGAAAATATGAAGAAAAAAAATATTCGTTTCAAATGATGGCACCCTATACTTAAATTTTTGATCTTTTCTATGTTTCTTTTATTTTTCCTTATCAAAATCCATGTTCCAACCATAACATTAACGCCAAAATTTTTCATGAGTTTTTGTAAATAATTTAATGATAAGTTTTGTCATATATATTAACATCAAGTTAATATACATACAAGTATATATTTACCAGTTTGGCATTTATTGTACATTTTAAGAATCAGCTATGTGTAACATTTGTAAAAATTCATGTATTATTTGGATATGAATGATAAACTTCAAGTCTTCAATTATCAATTGGAATATTCATAAGAACCCATACATTGATTTGATATTTGTATGTAATAAAATTTTAATACAAAATAACCTTTTTAAAAAAAAAAAAATTGTGGCGTATTTGCTTCCTTTTTGTTGGAAAATTGACGAGGATTACATAAAATACGTACAAAGGTTTTTCCAAGCGTAATTGTCTGTAATTAGCCTTAATTTATGTAATTTGCTAGAAGAAAAGGTATATAAATACGGGTGTTCAATTTCTTCTTTTACTTTTTTTTTTCCTTTTCTTGATTCTATATTTCTATTACCCTTTTGGCTTTAAACTGGCAATGATTGAATACAGAATACCATTACTTAATATTCTATTGATTCAATTATTCGTCCAATAAAAGGTCCAGAATTGAGGATCCTCATTGATATAGGGAAAAAGTTGAAATCTTGGCATCTCAATGGAAAAGAGTCCTCGCAAATCTCTTCTTATGTTAAGATATAAATATAAACAAATTCTGTTTATTAAATACACTAGTGCCGACAATATTATTAAAAATAAAAATAAAAAAATTCACGAAATTCTAGAGAGTGTAATTCAATATTGACCATGTCTTTATAAATATGATACTCAGTAATTGAAATGAATATTCCGTTTGGTTCTTGGATTTTAGTAAGAAAAATAGAGTAAACAATTTTTCTTTTTTGATTCAATGACGGTATTCTATGATTTCATTTTTTTTTCTTTCCTATTTTTCTCCCATTTTTTCTCATCAAAATCCTTATTTCAAAAATAGCATTACTCTAGTAACGGCTTAAATGAACTTTGAGGGGAGTGTAGTGTAGTGCACTAGTATTAACGTTAAAAAAAATTTAGAAAAAAAAAATCTCTGCGATTATCCCTTAAAATTTATCAGGAAACAGCAAGAACAAAATTGTGCTCGTTCTTTTTGATTTTGTGATCAATATGCTCTTTAAGATAAGTCAAATATTTAATCCATTTATATTTCCATAAAAAAAAAAGTCTTATTAAAGCATGATAAATTATTTATTAATATTTGTCAAAATTAAAAACACAAGCCAACATATGGGCAGTTGGATAGACACATTTCAGTTGTCAGTGACTGAAACTTGAAACATATATAATTGTCAATAAATTAAAAACAAAGGCAGAGAATGTATCAGGGATTGTTGGGTCTACCAGTGGCAAATATGTCCACTATTATAGTCAAATCCAATTTCTTTTATCATCCCAATGCACTTCTATTTTTGTTTTTTCGTTTTCGTCCAAAGCGTTATTCTTTTTATGCACTACTAAAGTATTAAGTATTATTGCTGCTTTACACATCGATCATACCCTACCCTCGTACTTCTTAGAGCTTTTCTTTTTATTACTACATATCTTTTTTGGTAGTAAGGGTTAAAAAAGGTAAAAAGAAGCATATCAAGAGATACATAAATAAGAAGAGGTTAATTTGTTTTTTTTTTTTCTTTCCTCTCTCTGTGCTCTATAATTCTTTTAAAGAGAAAATCTTGACTCGATCTTAATCATTGGAACCTGTTTGTGTTCTCTATATTGAAATGCAAAAGTTATATATTGTTATTCAACTTCAAATAAAATAATTCAAAAGGTTAAAGGCGTTTGTTTTGGTTCTATATATATATATATATTTTCCAAAGAGTCGCGTTGAATCTCATTACAACTTAATATTTAATTAGAAAATATTGTATCTTAGGGAAAATTCTAATATAAGGCTGAGTCGGTGAAACTCAACTAATTTATATAATGAGTGTTATTGCACTTGTCATATGATCAGTTCCTCTATTTAATGCATACATACATATATATATATATATATATCAATCGCATCATAAATATAAATTATTAACCATATAATTTATATTAGTTCAACAGGGTCAGGTCTGGAAAAACTTTTAATTCAATCGAATAGTGAATGAGATAATTTAATTCAAATTCTATGCCAAGTATCCAGTCGGGAGGCCTAAGAGCTGCGTTTGAAGACGTTGAACAACAGAAATTTATTATGCGAAATAAAATTTGGATCCATTAAAGTATATAATATGACGTTGGCTCTCAAGAATAAATATATTTGTATATTTCAATAGGCAGCAGAGTAAGGACAATTTTACATTTTTATTTTTTGGATAATAAGAATAAAGGTATCTGTGTAACCAAGTTTGGCCCAATTGAATTGGACTCAAAACCTCGGTTGGTAGATTATATAAAATCAGCTTTTTATTAGACTTGTTATATATAATTAGGGCTGTCAATGGATCGGATCTGGAGCAAATCAGAGTAATCCGGATCCGAATCCGATAACAAGTACTTGCAACCGAATTCCGACCCGAAACCCTATAGGATTTTCATTCATTTTACCGAATTCGAATCCGAAATAGATCCGATATCCGATAAAAAAAAATCCGATCCGACCCGATTTCAATAAATAATTCACACTTTTATTATCAAAAAAAAAAAAAAAATCACAAACTTTTTCCCTTTTTTTAAAACTACACCACATGTATATTAGCTAGAGGGGTAATTTTGTATGTTTGAATCGAGAAAATTTAGCCCATAAGACCATTCAAGTTTTTATTTAAGAAACTAACCCTCAAATTATATTTTCATTTTCTTTTGGGTTGAATTTATGACGTAGCACTAATTAGGGCAAATAAGTGTACTTATTTATCCAAAAATTTGAATGGGGGTCGAATTATAAATAGCTTAACTTATGTTCGAGGGTCAAATTAAAAATAACTTAACTCGCAAAAACAACAAAACACCAAGACCGTGACAAAATAAATGGCCGTTCAAGCCAATCTCTTAAGCTATAAAATGATCTCTTAAGAGATATTCTTTTTTTTTTTCTAACTAAATCGCTTAAATGACCACCCGATCGTTTAAGAGATTATATTATTATACTATGTGGCAAAATCTCTTAAACGGTCGGGACCATCAAAAAATGGACGGCCGTTCGGGCTAATTTCCTAAGCAATCAATTTATCTCTTAATAGATATTCTTTTTTCTAACAAAAGCGCTTAAACGACCACTCGATCATTTAAGAGCTTATGTTATTCTACTATATAGCATGATCTCTTAAACGGTCGGGCCATCAAAAAATGGACGGCCGTTCGGGCCAATCTCCCAAGCCATCAATCTATCTCTTAATAGATATTTTCTTTTCTAACAAAGTCGCTTAAATGACCATTCGATCGTTTAAGAGATTATATTATTCTACTATATAGCATGATCTCTTAAACGGTCAGGCCGTCAAAAAATGGATGGCCGTTCGGGCTTACCTCCTAAGCGATCAATCTATTGCTTAAGAGATTCTACTATCTCGATCGCTTTTTTTTTAGCATAATCTCTTCAACGACCACTCAATTATTTAAACAATTCTCTTATTTTAAAATAATCTCTTTATCAATCACTCAATCGTTTAAGTGATGCTATTATTTTTTTGGAAAATATTGGCATAAATTCATTTTGAACTATCTATTATAATACTTTTAGAAAATAATAGATCAAATCCATAAGAATAATCATTATAATATATTCATAATGTCTATATCTATATTATAAACTATCGTTATGACTATTATATTGAATCATTATGAGTATCGTTATGACTATTATAATATACTCATGATTTCTTTATTATAATGATCATGGTAAATATCATTATATAATATATTTGTAATGTTAATTTATACTATAAAAGATAGTTATAATCATTATAATTTTGGAGATCTTTAATTTGTAGAGAATATATATATATATATATATGTATAGTTAATGAAAATATAGATATCAATTAATCTTATCATAATGATTCTATGTAATAATCATAATGATCTTATCATGAATATATTATTATAATGATCATTATAATGTATCTATGATATCTATATTACAAAAGATTATAAAAGATAGAGTTATGTAAGATATACTCTTATAATATACTAATATTGTCTATATATTTTAGCATAATTCTCTTATTTTAGAATAATCTCTTAAGATTATAATATAATCTCCTAAGCGATCAATCTGTCTCTTAAGAGATATTTTTTTTCCCAACAAAACCGCTTAAACGGTTACTCGATTATTTAAGAGATTATGCTATTCTACTATGTAGCATAATCTCTTAAACGGTTAGGCCATTAAAAAATGGATGGTCGTTTGGACCAATCTCCTAAGCGATCAATCTATCTCTTAAGAGATATTCTTTTTTTCTAACTAAACCGCTTAAAAGGCCATTTGATTGTTTAAGAGATTATGTTATTCTATTATGTAGCATAATCTCTTAAACGATCAGGCCGTCAAAAAATGGACGGTCGTTCGGGCCTATTTCTTAAGCGATCAATCTATTGCTTAAGAGATTCTACTATCTTGCTTTTTTTTTTTTTAGCATAATTCTCTTGTTTTAGAATAATCTCTTAAGATCATAATGTAATCTCCTAAGCGATCAATCTATGAATGACAATTATCAACTTTAAATTATTGATTAAACAATAATGTAATTTTTGTACATAAGTACATATTGTAAATTGCTCTCTGAAGGATTATTATAATTTTAGAGATCTTTAACTTTGAGAGAATATATATATATATATCTTAAGATCAAATGATTGAAAACATAATAAATAAATTGAATAAGAGATAAGCTAATATGAATTTTTAAAAATTACTATAAACAAAAATAATACAAATTTTTTTCTTAAAAAAAAAATAACAAATTTAGAAAAATACCCCACCCCAACCCCAACTCCAACTCCAACGCTTCCACAGTGTATGTAATAGAGATCTTTAATATCTAGACTAATTAATTAGTATTTTATAAAAAAAAGAAAAAAAAATCCCTTTACCTTAAAAATAAAATTAAATAAAGTAGAAAAATATTTTAGAAAATACATGAAAACTATACAATATTTTGTTAAAAAAATATCTTGAAAAATAATAAATAGTATATTATTAATTACAATGGCACATATATTACAATTTATTGAAGTATCTTTACTACTATTATATTATATATAATGTATAAAT
Source organism: Petrea volubilis (assembly GCA_026212405.1). NCBI lineage: Eukaryota > Viridiplantae > Streptophyta > Magnoliopsida > Lamiales > Verbenaceae > Petrea > Petrea volubilis. The sequence continues at coordinate 6,756,596 of CM047882.1, read as the reverse complement.
TTAGTAGAATATATTATAAAAACTCGGACTCGGATCTTTAACGGATCGGACTCTTTGATTCCAAATCCAACCCATTTATTTCAGATTACGGATATTTATTATCGGATCTGATCCATCGAATATTTTAATCGATCTGATATGCTAAAATTTGGATCGGACTCGGATCGGATTCGGATTAAAATCCGGTCCATTGACAGCCCTATATATAATGGTCAAGCTTGTAAATGGAGTTGGCCCAATTTGACTGGACTTGTTGTCTTGACAGGCCCAATAAAATAGTGATCTATTCCAATTAAATTGGTCTCCAAGTCTTGTTATGCTCAACTAGTGCATGTAGGGCTGTCAATGGATCGGATCTGGAGCAAATCAGTGCAATCTGAATCCGAATCCGATTACAAGGACCGACTACCGAATCCGACCCGAAATCCTATAGCATCTTTAGTCTTTATTCCGAATCCGAATCCGGAATAAATCCGAGATCCAATAAAAAAATCCGATCCGATCCGATATGACAAAAAATTTGTATGCTTGAACCAAAAAATAAATAATAAAAAATTCTTTAATATATAAATATATAAACGTGTAAAAATGTATTATATATATAAGAGATCTTTAATAATTATGCACCATATTTAATTTTTCATTTAATGACAATATATATTTAGAATTATATATAAATACGTTTATGTATAATATATTTAGTAAAGATCTCTAATAACTATAGAGATTATTAGTTGTTCATTTAATGATAGTATATAATAGATATATGTAATAACATATCCTATATGTGTATATATATGGTGTATGTAATAGAGATCTTTAATATATAGACTAATTAATTAGTATTCTATAAAAAAAATGCCTCTTTATGTTAAAAATAAAATTAAATAATGTAGACAAATATTTTAGAATATATATGAAAACTATATAATGTTTTGTTCAAAAAAAAAGTACCTTAAAAATTAATAAATAATATATTATTAATTACAATGACATATACATTACATTGAAGTATCTTTATTACTATTGTATTATATATAATGTATAAATTTAATAAAATATAATATAAAAATTCGGATTCGGATCTTTAACGGATCGGACTCATTGAATCCAAATCCAACCCATTTATTTCGGATTACGGATATTTGCTATCGGATCTGACCCATCGAATATTTTAATCGGTCGAATATACTAAAATTCAGATTGGATTCGGATTAAAATCCGCTCCATTGACAGCCCTAAGTGCATGCATGGCTCAAGCTAGAATATTGCTCTTACAATATTCAATAAAAACCCAAAATCCCGATAAAAAAGTTGGACCTGAATAATAATTAAAAATTTTGAGATTTTAAGATTAAGTGAGCAGTAAATAAAATTATCCCTTATGTAAAAAATTAAATATAAGAAACTAGAAAAAAAAAACATATTGAGAAAAAAAAAGTGTATTATTAATTATCTTACATATTACATTCTATATATTTGAACTTTTTTACTAGTGTTATATACATACGATTATTAATTTAATAAAAAATATTATTAAAGTTTAGATGCGAATTTTTAACGGATTGAATTGTATGACCCTATAATCTATCCACGTATTTCGATTAGAGATATTTAAAATCGAATCTGATCCATCGGATAGTTAAATTGGTTGAATGTGCAAAAATCCGAATCAGACTCGAATTTATAATCCGCTCCATTGACAGCCTTGCATGGCTGGAGTCAACAAATTTATTTGGTTAGAAAATAAATAAACAAATAAAATGAAAAATGATCAAATTGTAGAATAGAAGATACTAACATTCACATGTAGAAATATTTTTGAAACATTTTCAAGAAAGATGCAAGTATCAAATATAGCATTGACAGTTGATCATCGACAAAATCATGAAATTTGCCTACAACTAAGGGAAAGAAATAGAGACAGGAGGCATCGTGTTATGACAACTTGAAGTATCATTATTTGATGTAAAATTGGATTCTTCTGAGCAGGCCCTAATATTCCATGGATTCACATACATACTGAAAGTCAAAACACACAGTGGAGTCGATGTTCATCACACAGTGGCTCTTCTTCAAGTTTCAACAAACCAAATTAAAAGAAAATGGGCCTAATAATTAAATGCAACTCATGAACCACATTCGGTTCTGAAAATGACACTATATATGGGCGAATATGTGTATGTGTGTTTGTGTGTGTGTGTATCACGTACATAAGATTTTCCCCTTAATATTAAACTCAAACCCTTGATAACAAACAATTATATATGTACATTTATTACAAGAAAAACTAATCACAAAACCCAGGGCTTAACCCCATTTCATGTTAGGCCACTCCATGCAAAACCCTTACAGTAAATGGTATATATAATTAACCTATACTCATAAAATCCCGCCCCTGCCCCCACAAAAAAAAAAAAAGATGAAAAATAATATTCCAAAACTACATAGAGAGTTGAGCTTGTGCGCATTTAATTCTGAGGAGATGAATTGTGTCTGTTGGATGGAGCGGAAGGAGGAATAGGTACACCTTTCGGAAGCTTAGCAAAGTACAACCCATCTGCAGGCAATTTTTTTCCATTTTCTCGAAAATACTTAGAAACATTATCTTCCTTGATCATCTTCATCATCTTTCTACTTGGCCTGGCACACGCGCTGTAACTCAATGCATTCATCACAAGAAAACCAATTAGGACAACTATCCAAATATTCATTCGCCGAGACAACGACCAAGAAGAAGAAGAAGCCATGAGTGCGTGTGTGTGTGTGTGTGTGTGTGTGTCACTTAATTAAGATCATTTGTAGGTAGGGTTTTTGGCAGAAATGGTGTGTAACTTTTCTCGGACAAGGAAGAGAAGGGGTTTATATAAAAATGGTGTTCTATGGGCTTGTATTAGCATGGGGAGGCATAAAAAATTTTGGTGGAAATTAATGGGATGTGATTAGTTAAGGGATGATAAAAGATTTTTTTTTTTTTTTTTTGAATATCAATGTCAACGGTTAGGGGAATTTCTATTGGAACGCCGGCTTCGTTTTTCTCGTTACTTGATTGTTTTTCTTCTTTGTTTGTTGGCAATTAGGATAATTTTTGTTGAAGATATTAATTTCTTGTACGTAAACAGTTGCTAAAATATCTATATATATATATATATATATATATTGGATAGAATTTAACCTTCAATTGTTTTGGAATTTAGTAGAATCGGTAAGATTGTGATTACTTTTTGCTTTTGAAATGGGACACCTGCAGAGCTTGCCGAATTATGGTCAGCCAATTTAATTGACGCCATTGTAAAGTGATCTTGAAAAAAAAAATTAGTCAGCAAAGTTATTTTTCATAATTTGCTTTCTTTTCATATGTTTTGTTAAAGTTAATATAGAATAATGAACGTGCTCAAGGCTCAATATAAAAAGATAATGAGTTCATAAGTGATGTCATTCTTATTAAGTAAATCCAAGTAGTGAACAGATTAGCATAGTAATTATGACTAATTTAAACTCAGACAAGCACAGTATCTTCATTCCGACCTTAATTGAGAATTAATGTGTACTTATTTTTAATGACTTTTTCTGTAATTCACAATTAATAGTTGCGCTTATATTGGTCATTGTTTGGTTCTTTTCCACGAATATTTGGAAAAAAGTAGCGCTTAAAGTTTCAACTATGGACTACCTAATTTAGAGAGATCTTTTGCGTGAGAAGCTACCTTAAGAAACCAAGCCACTTAGGGTCCACAAATTAAAATTAATTATTCATTGCATTAAACTCGACAGTGATGGACATTTGTTAATTATTATTGATTCATAATTTCGGTATCAGTCTAATTTTACTTACGAAGAAAATCAGTTCAGTTTTCTTATCTTTTCAATAATTTAATTAAGGCCCTCGTGATGTTTAGAAATTTAATTTTTTTAGACCAAATTAATTTTTATAAAATACAAAAAATATCATTTTAAAGGATATAAAAGTCTGAATTTAAATATATATTTATATGTATATATAATCAAGGACGAGCCAAGAATTTGATTGAGGGAGGGGGGGGGGGGACGAAAATTTTTAGAGATAATTAGTTATTAAAACGTATAAATATAAGAATTACATATAATATTGACATATAAAATAGAAAAAATTATCATATTTATGTATGTACAATCAATATAAAAGTGTTAGAATCAAAATAATCTATAAAAAATGATACTACAAAAATAAAAAGTTATTCTAGTTTCAAAAGAAACAAATATAGTAGATAATGAGTTGTTTTTAAAAAAATACTTAACAAATAATGTTTTAACAATACTCAATAAAAATGACATAAACCCACATAAAGATATATAATCAAAACTCAAAAAGTATTAAAATAGATTTTTTTCTCTCGTTGTTCTCACAATCAAAAAAAAATTAGTAAGATTCATTCAAGTTTAATAGCCCAACAAATACACATTAAAATTCATGAAGTTTAATATTGGACAACTATCAAGATTCAAATCAATAATCATAATATTCAAATCTCTACACAAAAATCAAATATAAAAAAAGAAATAAATAAATAAATAAATTTCAAAATTAGTATACAATACCTTCTTGTATATTATTTTTGAAGAAAAAATTGAATACTGTAGAGTTTGTTTATTTTTAGGTTTTTATTTAAACAGAAAGAGAGAAGAAAAAATTTAATAATATTTTTGGTGCTTTAATTGGATAAAAAAGAGATGAGTAAAATCTAATAGAAATTTTTAATTTTTTAATTTAAACAGAAGAAAGAGAAAGAGAAAAAGAAAAAATAAAAAGAGATGAAAGAGAAAGAGAGAGAATTTAACTAATTATGATAAATAAGATTGGCAAAAATAAATTATCAAAAATAAAATAAAGTAGCGGAAATTAAATTTTTTTTATATATAATTTATATAAAGATAAAATTTTGATTTTAAGGAAAACAAAATTTAAAATTCTAACAGATATATGTAATTAAAAATAAATTCTTAAAAAATTGTGTGGGGTAGCCGCCACCGCTGCCCCCTTGGTGTCGTCACTCTATATAATACGGTCTTATTCAAAATTAAAAAAGCGAACAATAATTCTTACTAACTCTTTTTCTTGATTTGTGTCTTTTCAAGTTAGCAAAATTCTACGATATCCCAGTCAAAGTACTTACAGTAATTGTTCAGAAACTTCAGATTGATGCTCACACTCATTGACCGATGGATGCTGTATACATATATACATACACACATACATACATATATATATATTGATAGTATAAAAAAATAATTGCTTACCCGAAGGCTTTGAATGCAGGCAACCTGTGAACTAACCTGGCAATGGCCATGTCCCAAATTTCAGAAAGAAACTATTATTTAACTATCTTAGTCAACTTATAACAGGAAATCTGGGCCATTTAATTTGTACATTACTAAACTATGTACTCTTAATGCTAAAATGAACGACAGAATAAGACCGGTATGTTGGATCATTAAGACATTAATTGAATATATAGTAAAATTTAATCTAATTAGTAATGTGACAAAGGAATTGGGCAGTTGAGAAAATGGAACGAAAATATGTAACGCATGTATTTTTGTCATTTTATGAGTAGTTGGATGTGTATAACAATTTTTTCCTGGTGACATATCCCTCCAATCTTTTCTGCATTTATTTCAGATGAGTCATGAAAACTGATTTTTTTTTAGTTTTTAATTATTATTGTAAAAAATAAATACTTGTTAATTCTTATAATTGTATTTGTATTATAACTTAAAGTGAGAGGGATATGCTTGAGGGGAAAAAAAAAACATTTTTTTTAAGAAAAACAAAAAATAAAATATTTTAGACTTCTAAGAAGCGAGAATGATACTATGTTGATAGCTTAATGAATCCTCAAATCTAATATTTGATAACTTTTTATCTTCTTTTTCTGGTCTCAAATATGTGCTTTTAGCCCTTAGGGTTTCTCATGACATGTTCAATAAAACAACGATGAAATTAATTAGGGGGTTGACGGGTTGGACAACCCCTTTAAGTTTATATCAAATTAAATTTTACAGGTATTTTTAAAAATTTAAAATTTGTCCACCTTCCTCTAAATAATAGAATAGCCTTTTATATTTTATAGAACTTTGATTTCGTTCCCAAATAAATAATTTTATCTCTATCCTTGAATACATATGTGTGTTTGTGCGTTTTGTATGTGGGGAACTCCTCAAACGCTAAACATCATATCATTTCAATGAATGGTTTATGATTGTCAAGTACCCTTGAGAGATTACATATATCAATTTAAATAATTGAAGCCAATAGGATCTTTAGCTACGAAATTGATTTTATATAAAATCTTCTTGATATAATTGCAATTAAATTAAATTAAAGATAATAACTCTTTTGTGAAATCGAGTAATATAGGATGTGTGCACGAGCACGACACCAAGGTTGAAATTTTTGGCTCTGGCTGGATTTTGTTCCACATGGAAACATTAATTAATTAGTTCAACGCATTAATTAGCTGTTAATTAAATAAGCTCAATATTTTTCCAAAAATTATAGGGATAATTACTCCTACTACCCCTAAATTTAGGTAAAATTATAAATAATTCCCTCTTACTTTCACAAATCATCTTTCAATTTCCAACTTCCGTTAAATTGACTAACGGTCAATATTTGTAAACCCAATTGAACTCCCAAAATTACCCTTTTGAAGGCAGAAATGTTATTTGGCCAATCATTAATTGGCTATTTTATTCTTATGGGTGTTTATGTTATATAATATTATTTTTGAAGGTAATACATTATAATTTAATACCATAAAAGGGGCTTAATTGTAATTTTATATTTTTATATTTAATAAATAAGAGAATATATTTGAACATGTTTTTATTTATAATGTACACAAATATATTTTCACATAATAAATATTTATACATAATATAAATGTATGCATACATATATATGTAATATACAAAAATATTTATAAATATATATATATATATATATACATATCGTCCGCCGTCGCCCCATTGTCCGATCTAGAGGGAGAGATACAGAAGGAGAGGAGAGAGAGATCTAGAGGGGGAGGGAGAGATACAAAGGGAGAGGAGAGAGAGAGAGAGAGGGGGGGGGGGGGGGAAAGGGGGGAAGAGATATTGTTGCCGCCCGCCCTTCGACACCACCGCCGTTGCCCTCCTCCACCGCCGTCCATCACCACCACCTGCCCTTGCTAACCAATGAGAGAGAGAGAGAGAGATTGAGATCTTAGATCTAAGAAAAAAAATGAAAAAAGAAAAGAGAGAAAAAAAAAAAAAAAAGAGGAAAAGAGGGAGAGAAAGGTTGGAGTGGGGGCGGCAATGGTTGCGGTGTGGTGCAATGAGGGGCGGCTTGGTAGTGGGGCGTGGCGATGGTAGTAGGGGTGTTCAAACGATTTTAACCGCAAATTTTGGTTTTTCAGTTCGGTTAACCGAAACATTCAATTTTCGGAAATGAAAACCGAAAACTAAACCGAAGTTCGGTTTGGTTTTTAGTTAAAATCGAAAAATCGAAACAATTGTAATAATAATAATAATAATAATAATAATAATAATAATAATAATAATAAGAGCATGCAATTTTCCTTATTTTCGGTTCGGTTCGATTTTTCTTATTTTTGTTCCATAGATTACACAAGATACATATATATGTATGTGTGTATATATATACATATATTCGATTTTTTTCAATTTTTTAACCGAAAAAATCGAAAATCAAACCGAACATGCTTTGGTTCGATTCGGTTCGATTTTTTTGATTTTTGATTGGTTTTCGATTTTTTTGAACACCTCTAGACGGCAGTGCGAGTTAGAGGTAGAGTTGGGGTGACTGGCAACGGTGGGGTGGTGGAATGAGGGATAGCGGGGGTGGTGGATTGAATGGTGGTGGGGGTGGGGGTGGGGATGAGTTACGATTTTGTTTGAAGAAGATGATGACTTTTTTCATAAAAGATCAATAGACGGTATTATGGTCAATTTAGCACTACACCCATTTTTTTCATTTTTTTAATAAAAAATATTTCAAATATTCAAGGGGCAAAATGGACATTGTATTTCTTCTGTCTATTTTACCAATAAATCCACGAAACTCAGGGGGGTATTGGTAATTTACGAAACAAAGAGGGCGTTATTTGTTTTTTTATCTAAATTCAAGGGTAGTAGGAATAATTATCCAAAAGCATATTCTGCTAGCAGTTTTCCAACAACAACAAGCCTAAAATACACACACAAGATCCTCTTTTGCAAACTACATTCATAATCTCTTACTCCAATACATGAATATACGTTAAATGTAAAAATTATAAGTCAGACGTATAATTAAAAAAATAATATTATATATATATCATGAATATGAATTATAACGTGAAATACTATCCATTGCCGCAGCCAAGTTTCAAAAATATATTTTTAATTTTTTTAACTTTTTTTTTTTGAAAAGCGAATTTTAAAAGTTTTATAAAATTTCATACGTAAAATAACTTTATGTGCATTATTAGCTGAACTGTATAGCCACCTCAACAGTTCAATAATATTGTGTGAGTCATCTATCAGACATCATGTCACGATAATTCTTATATACATATCCCACACGCCAATTAGTGCGTTCATAAGTTAAATAAAAATTATAAAATAAATTAAACACTTTTGATAGAGTAAAAATTATAAAATAAATTAACACTTTTGATCGAGTGATGAACATCCTATTGGCGAAGCGTTTGACGCTTCTGAAATGCATAGAGTTGTTTTTAATGTTTTTTTTTTGGGGTAATTTTTTTTAGTGTTCCTAACAATATACTAATAATAAAAAATAATTAAAAATTAAAATTTTCTAAAATTACCGTGAACATCAAATTTTTTTCTCAAACATTTCTTCATAAAAATCAAAAGTTTGTTTTGTTTATGCCGGATCACCCAGATAGAACTTTGGTACAATCAACAATATACATTTCTTTTCTTTGTACTCATATATTCATATGTATTTAGAAATCTTGCTCTAATTATTATATATACATGCATATATAAATGTATATGTATGAACACATATTCATATTAATACAAGATAAACAGAAAAACATTTAAACAGACAATATCGTATGTGTCAAAAAAAATATCACATCATAAAATTTTTAAAAGTTTTGTATAACCATATCTGTGCCGTACCTAGGGTGCAAGACATTACAACAAAATGAATAAATTAATAACAATACAATCAGCGATAATAAAAAAATTATCACTAATTATATAAATTTAATGACAAAAGAATTTATTTTGTCATGAGAATAACTTTATATCAATAGTGACAACATAGTGTCTAAGGTGATGACATTTATAATTAATGATACACCTATGATGAAAATTTAATATCTTGTTAGAAATCATAATGACAATTTTCTTTGGTCATCAATTTGTCACGATAAGGGTGTCAATAATTATCAATGATGACAATTAAAATATTATTTCTTGCCACCATTAGTGAGATTTTAATAATATAAAAGTTGGTGTCATTAAAAAAATTTAATTAGTGACAAAATAGAAGGTATTGTCACTTAATACAATTATTGATAAGGACTTTTGTATTGTCACTTTTATATATTTTTGTCACTAATATTATTGTTTTTCTTGTAGTGGGATGAGTCGAGCCAGCTCATAGACATAATAAGCCGAGTTAACTTTGATGAGTCGAGTTTGAGATCAACTATGATTGTTTAAAAGCTCTATAGTTAGCTCATGAGCTTTTTTTTTTAATATTTTATATTTTTAAATATATAAATAATAAATTCAAATGTATTATTGCTAATATATTTGTATAAAAATTGCATTTTTATTATTTAAATATTTAAGTTATATATTTAAGAAAAATAATATTATATTATTTGTAGATTTTATTTGAAAAAATAGTAATGTATTAAAAAATAATTTATTGAAAAAATGAGGTTGAGCTCGAGCTGGACTTTTAAATGAGCCGATAAGTTCAAGCTTGACTTTCAAAGGAGCCGATATGTCAAGCTCGAGCTTAAAAATATAGGCTTGTACACCGCAAGCTCACTTGAATTTAGTTGAGCTCAAGATCGAACTTCATCATTTTAATTAGAGCTCACTTGAATTTACTTGAGCTTGAGCTTGAGCTTTCAAGATCAATCGAGCTCAATTTATTTATACCTCTGGTCATGTCATGTTGGCATCAACATGTACGTATTTACACACAATACGCATATATTACCAGCCGTCCTCACCTCGTTCCATCCCTAATGACATATGATATCATATGATATTTAAGTTAAATAAGCAAAATCAACATTGGATGAGGATTTTCTAAACTTAATCACAGCTCATGTTTAAATTCTTAGCACATATTGGGTAGGGTCGGCATACTAACCAAGACACTAGTAAAACCCCAAAACTAACAGTAAGAAAGGGCACCTATTTAGATCGCCTCTTTCTTTCTTTCTTTCTTTCTTTCTTTCTTTTTTTTTTTTAATCTTTACATTTTATCACTCAATTATTATAATATAAAATACCAGTTTGAGATGGCCAAAAATAATGCCAAAAATGTTTCAATGAAGTCCAATTAGATTTAATTTGTTACAAGAATGAGATCAATCTAATTAATCTATTTAGGCAAAAGAAAACGGCACCCTCGGATATTTTGTTTTGTTTTGTTTTATTTTATCTTTTAAATTAACATCTTTTTTTTTTTTAGTTTTTCTTTTTGTAATTTTGAAGCCTGCGGAAAGGTATAATAGGCCAAAAGGACTGACCCATAATATTTCAGTCTGAGTTCTAAATATTGAAGGACCCAAAATCACAGAAATCATAGCCCCTGATGACACTCGTTTGACATTTTACACTCATTCATGATTTCATCTTCAACCATCAGAGGAAAAAAAAAGATTTCATCTTCAAATGGTCCACCATTTCAATCTCACAATCATCACCAATTCACCATCTACAAATATATGGACCACGTTGTATTTGTATGCATATACGTACATATATATACTTCCAATTTTTATGCGAGTGAGAGTTTGTGTGTGTGTGTGTGTGTGTGAACGTGCAGATTCACCAACGATATTGAAAAGGAAACTACAGGCTGTTTGTTGTTTCGCCTTTGCTATTTCCTTTTCAACAACATTTAAAATCATTTGAAAATATTGACAATTGAAGCAAAGATTAATGTGCCCAAAAGCTGGAAGCTACTCTGTCTCTGGCCTCCTACCCCTACAGAATAGCCGTTGAACTTTCACAATGCCAGATTAATTAATTGTGCCTAACTAAACAACTTAAATGTAAGCATTTAAATGAGTTTGTTGAGCACCCAAAAGTAATTGGTTCTCTGATTGCAAGCCTGATCATTTTGTTCCCATGTTTTTGCTTGGGTTTCAAGACAGGTTTTAAATGCAAGTCAATATCTGGCGAAACTAGAACACGGATGCCACAATATCATAAATTCTACTATGTTGAGTTACGGAAAGGCAATCAAGAAACATCACCAATCTCCCACGGTACTCAATACACATATTTAGTATTTTGTGTCTTAAATTTCATGTTGCAAATGTTGCATGTCCGAGTACAAGGAAGGCACCAGTAAATTCAGGCAAGCCCTCGAGTAGTTTAGTGTTAAAACAAGCCTCAAGTTCGATCGTTAGCATTACATATACACACACGAACAAGCGTGAAATTTTAGCAAATCCCTAAATTATGATGGTATTCACTAGAAATCCTAACCGAAAACTAAAACCATCAGTATCTCAACTAGAAAAACTAACCAAGTAATACCACATAAGGAAGATCCCAAAGACAAAGCCATTGAATTGGAACCGCGACTGCTGAAATTCCCATCAAGACTAGTCTCGTATTTCATCACCTCCTCTGGACATTGTTTTACTCCAAGCGGCGCATAACCTGTTCGTGTCAATCCAACGGGATAGCATAGATACGGATTGCCCCATGCCCCAAAGCGCCTTCCCATTCTGCCATAAAACAATCCCGAGAATTTAAGCTCTCCTGTCAGATTATTTCCCTGAATGTACATTGCACTAACATTAGGCAAACTCGCGAGCTTTGCCGGGATATCCCCTGTCAACCTGTTATCATGCAGGCCCAAAAACCTCAGCCTCTTTAACTCCATAATCGACTCAGGAATGCCGCCTATCAGGCTCATATTTGACAGGTCCAATGCGGTCAGGCTCCTCAGATTTCGCAATTCAATACTCATTATGTCTCCCCCAGTGGGATTGTTCGAAAGGACTAATTCTTGAAGGGCACTCAAATTTTCAATTGATCTTGTCAATCCATTTGATAATCTGTTGTTACTTAGGTCCAAAAGTGTTAAGTTCTTCAAATTTCCAAGCTCATCCGGGATTCGCCCTTCTAATTGGTTGTTACTTAAATCAAGCTTGAGCAATGAACTCAGCCCGCCAAAACTCACAGGCAACGATCCAGACAGTAAGTTTCGACTGATATCAAGAATCAGAAGAAGATTTAGCCCTCCAAGACTATCCGGGATTCGGCCTTGAAACGAGTTCCCAGCAAGATTTAAACGCAGCAATTTCGTCAAGTTGCCAATAGTTACTGGTATTTCACCTGTTAGCCCATTTTCTGTTAACACTAAAGACTGAAGATTTATGAGATTCCCAAAGGTGGAGGGTATATTTCCAGTTAGGCCAGGGTTTGATCTGAACTCTAGTGACTGTAAAGTCCCAACAAGATCTTCCCAGTTATGATTAGGAATTGAAACAGGTGAAACAAAGCAGTTGAAGAATGAAAGAGATCTGAGGTGCCTTAGTGCAAACAAATGAGGACCAAATTCGACATTTGCAGCACAGCTTAGGGAGTTATCATGAACAGGGCCGACGTTCAAATCAGTCACATACCAAAAGCCATCAAAAAGATCACAAGAAACGCCCTGTGGAACAACAAATATTTATCATCTCTATCAATAATTCTGAAATTACAATTTCTGAACTTATAGCGTATTGATTAACAAAGCCACATTTTCTTGTTTCTGGTTAGGACATTTAGCACCATAAGCAATAGATCTTTGTTTCAGTCTTGACTAAATAGCCAATGGAATCTTAGCAATGTGAGAAGCTATGTAAAGTGAGCAATACCAAAAAATGGGAAACGACAAAGCTATACATTTAGTGAAAGTATCTATTTCGTTCACGGCAATTGATGACTTTGTGGGTTGTATCATCAGCTCATTATATATATATATATATATGTAAAAGAAAGGAAGATCAGATAATGCCTGCATCCACTACTTTATACGAGTAACATATAACTTCCCTGATTCAGATTTGACTGCTATCACCCTAGTAAGTTGCTTTTCACTTTTCACTCCAATAATTTTGAAAGCAACAAAACAGAGAAAAGCTTAACAAGATGGTCACGTTTGACTCAAAAATAAAAAATGATTAGATAAAGAGAAAAAGCAGTGGATAAGTTTTAATCTTTTCTTCTTTACACACACACACACACATATATATATATATATATATATATATATATATATATATTTTAAAAAAACAGAAAAAAAAAAAAGGTCTTTTGGAGTTGAAAATTGAAATCATTCACCTGAATTGGAGTCCAACCACAAGGATCTGGGTAAAGATCCGACCCGTTCCACCATTTGCCCACAAAACCTTGAATGGCAGAGTACAAAGCCTCCTGCTCTGTTGTCTTCATAGGAGCCGCCACAGTTTCATCTTCTGCTTTGCATGGTGAACTCAAATGAAGTACGCAAAGAACAAGAATGCAAAAACTCATATCTTTGAGCTTTTTCATGGTTGTTTTAAGCCCAGATGTCTACCAGAGCTGAGAACCAGCAAGGTAACAGAACAAACAAAGAAAACTTAAACAATTGCCTTCTCCACAACTACTTTCTTGCAATATATATATATATATATATATATATATCTACCCCACAATCCTGTGTGAGAAGTTACTGCTGGTTTTTCCAGACTACGGATCCTAAAGGAATTAAATCAGAAACAGGAATTGAAAAACTGACATTGCAACTAAACGCACAAGCTGAAAGGGTGTTTCTTAGTGGTGTTTATAGCAAGGCTTAGGTAGTAAATGAACTAATGAAGTGTAGACAGTAGGACTGTAGGGCAGCAGAGGACTTAAGTCTAGGGCGTCTTTGCAGATAAAAAAGCTAACATACACAGTTATCAGTATCGAAGAAAAAAGCAATTATGGTAATGTCAATAATAACATCAGAGCAGTGGAAAATTGGTGGAGTAAGGTCGATAAAAGTCCTAAAACAGGACTCCATTGTTAAAAGGGTCCCTATAATTTTACCTTTTCATTCAAAAAATATTGGTTCTTGATCAGCAATGAATCAAATAACCATAATGTTTAAGCAGTTGGGAAAATTTATGGTTGGATTTATCTAGGTTTCTGATTAAAGGTTCTGTAGGGCGATGGAGATGGGTGGGTGGGTTGGGGAGGGGGAGAGAGAGAGAGAGGGACCATTTTGCACAAGAAAATTGAAGCTGGGCATGTAAATGCATGCAAGACAAAGGTCGTTTTTTGTCTCTGGGTAGGTTGTTCGCACCTTTTGGGCTGTTGGATCTAAAACAGAGCTCTGAGGACGAAAGAGTGGGCATGGATGAATATGGAGACGCTTCGAGATTTGGAAAACACTTTTTTTCCGGCTAATTACAGGCTTTTATTTAATACATTGGTCATAGACCCTAAGCAACGTCAATCGTCAATCAAAATAATAATAATAATAACAATAATACTCCGAACCTAATGCTTGACGAAATTTTTTTATATGGATCCGTTAATGTACCATGCGGTTTAAATTAAATAATATATTATATATATTTTATAAAAAATTTAATACATAACACGTGATTACTTCTTAACTTCAAAATATAAATATCCCGTGAAAGAAAAATCCATGCTCGACATACTTGAACCTTAGGTTAGGTCATCCACATTTGGGTCGAACTAGGCTTAAAGTTGGTGGACATATCACACTTCCATCGATTTTCTAAATTTCCTTTAACAAGGAGTTTGATAAAGCATATTTCTTTAAACTGTGATTCTTTAATTTATTTTGCAGGTATAGTTGTAAGGGATTTAACGAAATATGAAAAAGAATTTCTTGTGTGAAATATGTTGAATAACCTAAGTTGAGGTCACTAAAACCTAACTCAAGTGATGATACTGATATTCGAAAATCTTGAAAATTTTGGGTTGATAATCAGATCTAAAACAAAAGTATAGACATTTATCTATTCTTTAACCAATACTCCACAAATATTTATGTGGTAACACCAAAGTACTATAAAATAAAATAAAGATTCATGTTTCAATGGGGAATCAAATTCTAGGATTCTCAAATTCGCTAGTTGAGATAGACCACGTCAGCATGATGACTCCCTCTATATAGTATTGTTGAGAAGTTCATACAAAATGAAGGCGTGTCGACTTCTTTTCAAACCGAAGAAAGATAGTGACATTTAATTTTTAGAAACTTATGAATAGAAGGGAATACCCAAATGAAGACAAAACAGTATCCGAAAAATTCTATGATACTCTTTCCATCTCAAAACAAATACCCTATTTGCTCCAATATGAAGTAAAGATCATTTTTTATCATTTTACTATTTTCTTGATGGTTTTTCACAATTTTAGTGCCATAAAATTCCAAACATTAATCTTATTTATGTTGTTGGATAATATTGATGTCCTTTCCAAATAAATTAATTAAGGCTCTTCATTATTGTGTGCCAAACAAACATTACCAAGACAACTCATGTGTGTGTGTGAGAATGAGTGTTTTACACGGAAGACACACACACATAGTAGTGTGTGTACTATGTTTTTGGGTGGGGGGACGAAAGATGTAAATGTAGTGTAATGGGCACTTAATGAAAGTTGGAAGCTTTCGTTGTTAAGGACTTTAGGACCACGCTAAGCAATCCGAGCTTTGGCTAAGGCCTGGTGAAAGAGAAGGCTTTTAAGGCCACCCTACTATCCCAATTCCCAGACCTAACATTGAATAGTCATTTTCGCCTCCTTGTTCCATTACAATTATTAGCACAAGAGTCATTCTTATTTGGGCTCTTTTATTTCTCTTAATTATTTTCAAAGTTAAATGCATGTTTCATGATAAGTTCAACATTATTATTATAAATCTGCAAGTAAGTAAAGTCTCTTTACTTTTTTGACTTCGGTTATTATTGATGAGAAAGCAAAGTGTCTATTGTGCCATGTGCACCAATAGGTCCCCTCATGCCCATTAATCAGACTCAATAACTTTGCATAAATATGACTAGGCTAAGACCTTGGACCACCGTAATGGAAAGCCAAGTACAGTGGACACAAAAATGCATGAATTTTGCTGAAAATTTGCAATAGTGGGGGCAATTTAACATGCACAGACAATACGAACACAATAAATTAATAACAAATAAATAAAAATAAATTTTGAAACGAGAAAAAATCTGTCAACATTATGCGATCACAGCTCAAATGAAGTTTGTAACTGGTCCAATTCTGTCGACTTACAAGAATCCGTACGCGGTTACTCTGGACACTATATTAGCTTTGTTGATTTTATTTTCAATAGGGCAGCAAGACAATCTTTGGTCCGATGGCTCGATAAGAATTGATTGATTTTGGTCCGCAAAAGAAGACAGTAAAAATAATTAATGAGAAGCAAATGTGACAAACATGATTACAGAGACAAATTAAACTAGAGGGTTTCAATGAAAAAAGAGACCCGGGATTTTAAGGATACTCAACTTTCCTACCAATAATACACACAAAGTACGGACTAGAGTTTCTAATACACTGCAAAGCTATTTTATAAAATTATAAAAAAAAAAAAAATGGTATCCCGTTTCCAATTTGCAAAGTACAGGACGAGCAAAGTATCACGATGTGAAAAATGTCCAAAGCTTTTTAGTTATGGAAGCTTCACCAGGATGCTCATCATCATCATTGTCATCATCATCTTCTTCACCACCGTGCATTGTGCTGTCGTGCTCATATTCATCGTTGTACTCTGACGTGCCATTGACCTCCTCACTAAAGTCTACATTCTCCGTCGACTTCACAGCATCAGCATTTTCATCGATGTAGGCGGTGGACTCCTGAAACTGCATTGTAACATGGGACACCAAATATTAGGAAAGAATTGCCAAAGGATGATGCAGCAACTACAGCAAAATGCCTAGGATTACAAAGATTTACCCTTACTACTCTATCAATCGAGACTGTTTGACTTTGTACGGCTCTATAAGATGTAACCCGCAGATTACCACCATTTTGGATGGCAACTTCTTCTGGTGGTGCAGAAGTAATTTCAATGTCACGCAGTACAGTGGCATTGCCGCCTTCTTTATCAATTTTTGTTTCACTGTCCACTGCTGCAGCAGCTATGTCTTTGCCATTACTGAGTAAAAGGAAACAAGAATATTTGAAAATTGACTTCAAACATATAAACTAACAGGCCCTATACATCAAGCTGGTTCAACAGGCTGTTTTAAAGGACACACACTCTCCAAGTAAAGAAGTATTGAAATTTAACCAACCATATTCTGATTCAAAAAGCAGGCTTGTCCAATGACAGGTTCAAAGGGACCCCACTTTAAAAATTAATTTTCCACATGCAAAGTCAGTAAGGAACATCCATATGAAGACAATGGCACCAAATTCCTTTGGTTTCTCTCATGTAATACATTCCGGAAAGATAAAATGCAGCTGATATGTAAGTAAATAAAATGGGATGATCACGAGAAACTCCTTAAAGTTTGGTCACTTTTCAAACAGCTCCTTTGTGGTATAAAAAATTACAAATACCCCCTAATGTTTGGTCCTGTTCTACAAATACACCCTTAACAGCCAGGCGGAATATGTAAAATGGAACAAAATGGTAAGGGGTTGTTTGTAATTCTTCACAACATTATTTTTTTAAAGAATAAATAAAAAATTAACCCTAAATAAATAGTCCCTCACATCCAAAAATGATTTATGCTCATAGATGGAGGAATATTGCACTGATAGACTGTTGCGTAATGCTACAGGCATCCAGTCCTGTCAGAAGCTATACCCAACTATTTTAAGAAACAAAATTCAACTCTCCAGCAAAATAACAAGTGAGAAAGCAAGTTTATAAAGACATAGAAGAAATTATGACACTAACAACAGAGGCATCATTTAATTTAACATACTAACTACACAAGTTGTAATTAAGCTTCGTGAATATAAAAGGGAAACTACAACTTACGCCTTCTGACGTCGAAGATTATAGCGCGACTTCCCAGCATTTTGCACAGCTGGAGCACCTGTTTGGCGCCTCTTCCTACGGCCGCCTGCAGTGACACTCTCAGAACGACCCTCACTGTCATCTGCATCCTCACTCACTGTCATTTTAGAAGACTGCGCGCGAGTCCGCTTCCTTGGAACAGTACTAGCTGCTTTCCCAGCAAAGCTGGAATCTCCACGACTTTCTTGGGGGGCAGCTTTATTTTCCTCCTCATATGGCTTCAAATCTCCCGATGTCCTGTTCAAGAATGTTTCAGCATCTTCAACTACTGCCTTAACAGAACGTGTTCTGTGGATTCCATCACTAGGTTTTCGACGGGATTTGCGCCGACGATTTGTCAACTCCGACAGCTGGGAATTTTCCGCAACTTCTTGCACTGCACATTCCCCTTCGGGATTATCTACTTGTGCAGCAGTTCCACCTGGCATGATGGGTCCTCCAACATTTTCAGCAACATTGACGAGTGTATCAGACAAAGCTTGGTCCAAGTTTTGAGAAGGCATTTCTTGAACTTTCTTGGTAGGAGACAAGTTGAAGATTCTTGGAGTGCACTTCCGGAGAAGCCAAGAAATACGTCCACCGGATCCCGAAGATCTTGGATCTTTCTCATCAGTTGTTTTTGCATTTGTTTCATACAAAGAAACTTTTTCCAAAAGTTCTTCTCCTGCAGGAGAGGCCTCCAGTTCTGCAATGCGGCCAGCTGAAACATAGTCCCTTACCATATCGCCACAATATTCACAACTCTTCAATGTCTCAACGAATGAAAGAAAACGGCTTTTCTCCTTGATGAATTGCCGCCGCTGAAACTTAAGCTTTCGGCTTAAAACACCAAGTTCATTGATGTCCTTGTGCATTTCTAGCTGCTGCTCTTCCAGCTGCCGCTTTTTCAAGGCAATATTCTGTGTGTCCTTCTCTAGTCTGTTCCTCTCTGACCTCATCTGTTCCATTTCCTTCTGGGCGACTTCCTTCAAATGACTAATACTGCTTCGTTCTTTTTCAATCTTATCTTCAAGTGCTCTCTCTCTTTCCTGCAGGGTTCTCTCCATTTCCTCTTGCTTATTCAGCATATCTGCCTCAAGACTTCTTCTACGAGTCTCAAAATCATCAACTAATTGGTTGTGCTCACTTCGTGCTTTTTCTGATAACTGAGACTGCTCAAGCTTCATCCTGGCAGCAAAAGATTCTTTCTCGATTCTAAGATCTTCCAATTCTCTCTTAATGTAATGCTCATTGGCAATTTTTTCTTCTTCCAATTGCTTTTCTGAAGAGTATCTCAATTTTTCAATCATCTCTTTCTCTTGTTTGAGTTGTTGCAAGTCTCTGGTAAGCTCTGCTTTCTTCTTATCAAGGGCCTCCCACTCTTCCTCAAATTTCTCTCTGTCTTGCTTCAACTCACCACTTTCTTTTGAAAGCAGCTCTGTCTGGCGTTTGTACCTCTCTATCTCCTGCTTCAAATCCAGTATCAGACGGTTATGCTCCTTCCTTTCGTCATCAGTAATTCTAAGCTTTTCAGTTTCATCATGAATTAGCAATTCCTTCTGACTAATTTCAGCTTTCATCTTCTCAAGCTCATCTTTTAGAGTTTCCAGACTTTCTTTTTCAGTAACTATTTCTCTCCTCTGCAATTCTAGGTTTTTCTCATCCAATTTGAGAGCCTTTTCTTTGTCCTTCAGATCTTTCAACTTTAATTCGATATCCTTCTCTTTCTCCTTAACCCTGTCCGACTTCTTTTCCAGTGCTTGCTCCTGTTTTTTCAATTTTTCCTCCATATGGTTGATTTCTCTCTCCTTCTTATCTAAATTATCAAGTTTGACTTTTCTCTCCTCCTCAAGCAACTTTCTTCCCCCTTCAATTTCCAATTCAAACTCCCGTTTCTTTATGTCCAAAGATGATCTGTGTTCATCAAGAATTTTCTGAATCTCCACCTGTAATTGACATATATCGGAATCAAGTTTTAGCAACTCTGATATCAAAAATGAAATCAACAGTGAATTTAAGACTTGGAAATATTTGGAGGACAGCTATACAACATGACCTCCAACACAAAACAAACCCCGGAAAAGATAAAATACAAGGAAACAAAATTCCATAAATAGGGGAACTCCATTAACAAGTAAGAGCAATCTCAATATTTTATAATCCTTATATGTTACAAAAATATAAATTGCTATCGTAGGAACACTAGTCAGTTAAACAAGAAAACATAACATGATGTTTCCTAGTTTTACATATGATACGAGTTATGCCTGAAAGTTGGATGCTTAAATCTCTCTCAAAAATTAAACATGGAAATCAAGCGGTCAGTTTAACTCCTCTGTGCTGGGCCACGCCTTCAGTGATACAAAGCAAAAAAGTGATGCATCAGCCAACTACCAATCAAATCACATATGGCAAGTGAATACCCTGAGTCTATACTCAGGGAAGTACTTTTCATGCAAAGTTAAAATTCCAGATATGAGCCCACACAAAATATGCTCCCAATTATTTTCTCTGGAAATATAAAAAGAGCACCACCAAGATGGTATAGCCCAATCTATGTCTATTAAGAATGCCAGCTAACTGGCCTGCAAAACAGTCTCCATAGAATATGTCGAAAGACTCGAGACAAGGAATATCCCACCAAATGTCAGTTAACCCAATAAACCCCAATTGACTAAGAGAAGCAACTCACCCGCTCTCTTGCACTCAGCTTCTCAGTCAATGCCATTAACTCCTCCTCCTTCCTCTCTAGATTAGTTCTGAGAGATTCAGCTTTCTGCAAAGGCAAAGAAGTAAAGAAAATGAAACATCCACAGACACTTGACAAATATAGCTTGAGCGACCGGAGATAATTGAGAAACTCACTTCCTCTTTTACAGTTAGGTCTGCTAGTTTTTTATTAACCTCATCTTCTTTCTTCTTCAGGGCCAAATTTGCCAACTCAGCCTTCTTTTGTTCTTCTTCAAGTTCCCTCTCTTTCTCCTTGAACATCCTGTTGAGATCGTTTACCTTTTCCTCTCTCTCATTAATATCTCTCCGACTCTGACAAAGCCTCTCTTCCCCTTCTTGCAGCTTTCTTTCCCACTCCCTCATATCTTCTTTATGCTTCAAAAAAGTTGCTTCATGTGCATTTCGTCTGGTAAAAGATGAAAAAGACAAAGAAAAATAAAACATGAGCTACAGCCAAATCATCAAAATAAAGTAGGATCACCTTCATCAAGCATTAATCATCATACTCAGAATTAAAGGACATGCGCTCCCTCTTAAGAACACTTTCACGTGTCTCGACCTCCTGCAATCTCCTCTCCAATTCTAAACTCTTCCTACTTGCCTCAGCAAGTTTTGCATCTGCAGTAAGCAATTTTTGTTGCACCTCCAAGGACCGATCCTGAACTCCAGACACCAAATCATTGGCATTAGCAAGCTTACTCTCAGATGTCATCCTGATTTTCTCATGCTCTGTACGTAATTCACGCAGGGACCTCTCAAGCTGCACAAGGTCAGTACAGAGCATGTCATTAGGACAAACTGCATATATAGGATTTACAATCATCAAATACACAAATGCAGTTATTTCACAGATAATTATTGGGATTGCAATTTGCGAAGCAATGAGAAAAACAATCTTAAAAGTATCCTAGATATCTTTACACATTCAAAAATCTCAAGTGAATAGATAAATATCTAATAACAAAAGTGAAAGCAATTGACATCATAGAGGAAGCACAATGCGAAATTTCCATTTATCTAATGCTTAATTTCTTATCAATAACATCCTTATTCATAAGAATGAAGCAATAGAATCTGTAGGAAGTAACATATTCGAACATTCTATTTAGCATTCCAACTGACTAGCTTACACTTTGAAGAATCCAATCCATACAGATTATAAAACTTCCAGAACAATTGCTTCCAAGTTTCACACTATTACCTAGCTTTTCTGCAACCAGAGGTGCAAGGTAAGGAAGTAAAGCAATTACTTCTCACAAATTGTAACCAATGTTTTATAATCCATCATTGGATCCAATATTTCATATAGGATTCACCATTTATCTACAACTCCACCATCATACCATGTTTGTCAGTTTAAGTGAGCAAAGCAATGCCTCACCTTACCATCAATCAACTCGAATGCCAGCCTTTTAACATCATACTACAACCATTCTAGGGCAGACCACAGAGAAATGCAATAAACAAACGACCCATTTTCAGCCAACACTATGTCCTGTGGAAATTGCTAAATCAATTAGGGTTATATTTTACCAAGTATTTTTCCTAACCCCAACAGTTTTCTTAGCTGTTACAAACTAATTGTTTCTATTATGTAAGGACATTCAAAAAGAAATTCTATCAGTCATTTTGTCATGAACAGTAGCAGAAGACATTTAGAGAAAGCAACGCAATAGGTTATGATAAAATTAATTTTTCAACTGATAACGATAACCAACTGTCCAACTCAGCACGACAATCAGCATGAACTAAAAGGTATTTTGACCATTAACTTTTACATGAATCAAACCATACAAAGTTGTAATTTCCCAAGGATTTACAGTTTCAAACATGGCCTAGGGACAGTAATTTCAGCAAGATCACTCAATTCTATTACCTCAGTCACACACTGTCTCTCGATATCCAAAGCGTTTCTCAAATTTGCTTCCCGTTCCTCCACTTGAGCAACTGCAATTAGATGGGCTGTCTTTTCACGTTTGAGGACCTCCTGCACTTCTAGAAGAGATTCCTGAAGTTCTTCATGTTTTGATGTCCACTCCTTCTTCTCAATTAGCAGCAAACCCATATTATACTGATAAGTCAAAGAGCTGCCGAAATAAAAGATGAAAAAAATGATCAAATTGAAGAATTCAATGTGCATTTACCAAATATACTAGTTCACTATTAATAATAATTTAACAGAAACAAATAATGGTGTGTAATGAAAGAGGAAAGGAATGATAATGAACCTTATCAAGAGAGTAAGATAGGAAGCAATAAAGAACACAAAGTATAGATTGATTATGCAGTGAACCTAATCAACAGAAAACGGTTATAACAAGACTTGGAGAACCAAATACATAAAATTCTGTCAAGTGAACCAAGCCACAGGCAAACGTTCATTCTTTTTTGACATGCTGACTAATTATGATAACAGGAGAGAGAGAAATTACTGCTCCATTATATCAATTACCAAAAAATACTTCTACCATCTTGTCACTTCAAAAATGCTGAATAAGAGCACTAAAGGAATAAGGGTTATAAAAGGTTAGGATATTTAATTCAACGTCACTTTTTAAGAATATACTCATAATTCAGGTGCAAAATTATACAGATTGTACAAGTAAAATTTTCATCAAACTCTACCCTTGATGATTACATGAACCTTGACTGTTATGTAAAGTTCGCTAAATTTTCATAAAGATGCTGCACCAGCAAATTGTGCTAAAAACACGCGTCTTCCCATCAAAAATTAAATCATGCAAAATTTGAGAGAGAGGAGCACACAGCATGCCACTTAACAGGTAATTATTTATTCCAATATCACAATTCTTCAGTTTTAGCATTATTTAATGTCATTAAGCATCAATTTTATGTTATACAGTCGGGCACATAACCAGAACACTATACAAGCTGTACTGCTGTAGCAAATAACAGAAGCATTTGCTCCCAAAAAACTTACACAAAACTACATAACCATATAGTTCTTATGTCGCAATTTTCCCTTAAAACACGTCCATAATCATGTGGCTACACTTTCTACCAAAACGTTCACAATTCCACCATAATAACATTCGTAAACCAAATTATACCGATGAATGATATCGAAATACTTAACCAAACAAGCATTTTGAACATTAAAACACAATAGGCAAAACCCCACTTATGGAAAAACGAAAATCGGCTACACAACAAACGGAAAAGTTAAAGAAAGTTCAAAAGAACTAATCTTTTTTCCTTCTAACCTCTCTTTCAAGCCTTTTAATCTTCTCCGCCAACGCTTCACGATCGCGCCTCTCCAGCGTAGCCTCATCCAGCAAACCCACCTCCCGAAACCTCCTCCAATCCTCCATATTCTCCACATCAGCTCTATCCCCATTCTCACTCAGCAAGCCCGTCGGCGGCGGCGGAGGAAGACTGTCAATTAAAGCCACCATTTTGCCCTTCCCAGTCGGGTTCGGCGTGCCACGCACTTCACTCTTCGGTGTCGTCGATGGCCCCGGCCACTGAGTGAACATCGTTGCCTTTATTCTTGGATCAAATTTCAGGAACTTGTTCCAATCCCGGAAGAAGTTGGAAGAAACCCTAATCTAAAATTGGTTAAACACTGGGGTCAGATATTCAGTGTGCCGGCCCCGGTGATCTATCTAGGGTTTAGGACGTTGACATGTACGGGAGTTCAATGAAGCAAGGTAAAGTTACTCGTCGCGGGAATATGCCGGCCCCGGTGATCGGAATATTCAGTGTGCTCGAAGAATAGAGTGAAAGTGCAAGAAGCCCTTGCGACGCGGAATATAAAAACTCTTTAATTTTCCGTTGTGGTTGTGGGGAAAAGGGACTCAAGTTCGGTTGGAGAAGCTCTTTTACATAAATACCCTTGGTGAGTTTAGAAATTTGCAATTCTATGGAGTTGAAACCTTTTTGGTATCTTGCCAGGTATTTTATTGATTATAGGCCTTTAATTTATTTAACCTTTCAATTTGAACTTCATAACCATAATGTATCAATTTTAAAATTTTAAAATCTAAATATGATATCAAAGGGTTGTATTTTAATCTATTGATTAGTATTTAATACATACCATCAAAAAAAAATAGTATTTAATATAGAGAATATCATAAATCTATAATTTAAGAATAAAAAATTAGTGAGAACGCTTTAACCCTACAAGCATTACATGGCATCACAATTTCTATATAAACTTGTACGTATATGTATATATATATATATATATATATAAGTAGAATGATCTCCATCCCTGGTGCTTTTTTAGAAATATATATGTTTTTCGATTTTTTTTTTTAATTATAGTGCATTTATGCCTTCGTGAATTGTAAAAAATAAATAAAAATCAATGAAATATAAATACAACAGGTATCATTTTAGGAATACATAAGTAGAATAAATAGAAGTTTTAAGTTTCTAAAACTTGTCATCGACTAAAAAAGTATTTTTGATCAAATAATCTAAATCCTTCCTAATAATTCAAATCACTCGATCCAAATGCGCAAATATATAATTTTAATTGGAGCTTGAATATAGGATTTCTTATATTAATGGACGTGCATCCATTGATATTTTTTGTCTTGCAATAAAGTCCAACTAAATTAAGTAATATATACATACACACAAATATAGATATTATTAAAATAAAATATCACTTCAAAATACTAGATTTCAAATCTAATGAATTTCAAATTTCTTCCCAATTTCAAATCTCTCGATCCAAATGCGTAAATATATAATTTTAATCAGAACTTGAATATAGGATCATTTCTTACATTAATGGACGGGCATCCATCAATGTTTTGTCTTGCAATAAAATTCACTTGCTAAATTAAGCAGTACATAGTTACAAATGTAGATACATACAATTCCATACATGATATTCATAAATGAAGGGGAACTCAAACTACATTTTAAGTTGATAAGAAATGAGATAATGAGGCCTAATTCAATTAACGAAATTGAAACCCAAAAACTTAAAAATCTTGAGTTCGACTCACTATCGATGAATGTGTGGATGTTTATTTTTATTTTAAGGGTAGTTTATTGTTCTATTTTAATAGTAGTTTGTTTGTTTATATTAGAGTGGTTTGGTTAGTAAATAATGAATTTAGTTTTAAATATGACACATTAGTTTGATTTGTGTTCCACAAGTTATTGACGTATATGATATATGATCTAAAAAAAAAAGTAATAGTTTGATTTGTGTTCCACCAATTATTAATGTATATGATATGTAATCTGAAAGAGGGAAAGAGAGAGAGAGATCATAAATTCGATACTAATATTAAAAAAAAAAAATCAATATGATTTTGATATTTCATAAAATAATATTAGGTGTCTCGTGAAGCTTTCGAAAAATATGCTTATCACCATATGCTAAAATATTGTGAAAAGAAATTCATTTAGAAATGTGAAGTTCCTTTTTTTTTCATCACTAACATTTTATTGTAAGTTTCTCAATTTTGTTTTATTCAAAAACACAATAGGAGCGTATGTTTAAAATAGAATATTATATATATATATATATATATATATATTCTGAAAAAAGGGCCTTATAAGACATAACAATTTACTGACCCTTTTCAAAAAATATAGAAGACTCTCAATGCAAGCTAGTTTGAGTGAAATGTAATTTACATGACATAAATTGGTTCGAAAGCACAATGCACGTGTGCAACCATGCAAATTTATCTTATAATTTTCAATTTTCAAAATGGCTTTATTTGTCCACGGACTCCAGGGCCAAAACGGTAAAGCCAGGTAGTTTCATACAAACGAAATGAAGTGTTCTATTTTTCACATAAATAAACAAAAAGAAATTGGATTTAAGTATTTAACACTTATCACAAATTTCAGATTCAAAATGACGGCTTTATATGTTCCGTTTATTTGTATGTCCTTTTTGATACGAGTTATAATTTTTTTTTTATTTTCTTTTAGCCATTCAACACACCACGAATATAATTGATATTACATTACAAGTATAAAATGCTAAATTTCTTAAATTTGTGGATTCCACACGTTGAACATTTGCTAAACATATTTGTTTTGAAATAAAGATTCTATTAATTGAAATACGCAAAACTCACTTTACATATGAGATTGTTATAAATCATATCCTGACATTTGAAATTCAAGTCCAATTTCAAACCATACAACTGGTAAGAAAATCCACCACCATATCAAACACACTCATAAAGTGATTTCATGGGTTGTAAATATCGTATAAAGTTGAATCAAACACGACCCACATTTTTTTCTGATATTATGGATTCACGATAGTTAGTTAATAATGTATGATTCAATAAGAAGTACGACTTAATTTATCAATATGTTAGTGGGGTTGTGATAAATAAAATTAAGCTTAATCCAAACAAATTTTGACGAAATAAACATACGCAACAAATAAATTCTTTTTTAATTGAAGAAATCCTACCGGGATCTGGCGACTTATTTTCTAGCTTGAAAAAAAGTCCACCATAACACGAAGTTGAAAGTTTAAGTGATATGTGAACTGAAAAAATAGCATGTCGCAGTCCATGCCACTTAATAATGGATATAATTCCACCAAGTGATATGAATGAAGGTGTTTGGGATATTGAAAATTTATTGGTAAGGATATTTGGGAAATTAAAATATCATTCGCTTAAAGTGCAATAACAGAAGCAATTTTTTATATCCCAAAAAGTGAAATGATGATTGCTCAAGGACATCAAATATGTCAATTAACCCCTCAGTTAATTCTCAATTCACATTTTACCCCCTTCAAAATCACAAGCAAGGCCCTCGTGCCTTTTTGATTGCATTTTACCTTATATTCTATTATTATTTTATAACAGGAACGCAATTGTATTATTATACTTTTTATTATCTATGGATAAAGATGTGCAATTATACATGTCTATGCACATGTAATCATCAAAGGCACTTTATAGAAATATTTGCTTGTTTTCAAATTTCACTATGTTTTTAGCAAAATTCAAAGACAAATGCCAATTACTTTTGTCCTGGATTCTTCCAACACGACATGCCATTACGCCAAATATATAATATTGATTTAAGTTTGACAAAAGTGTGCAATGGGCTCCAAATACGTCGAAACAAAAATACACGACAAATTACGTTTACAGCCACTGAATCACAAATGTAATTATAAATTAATTATTTTTATAATAAAATTTTGAAATACAATTTTGAAATTTAGGATCTTATTGTAAACAATAATAAAAAGATTCAAAAGATAAATTTTCTATAATTATAATAGTCAATCTGGTCATAAAAAGATACGTGTTGTCAAACCTCATAATATCACTAAACCAATTTTGGTATTCCTCTAAACCTTTGCAGAGTAATTTTACTTTATATCGCCATAACCACCACTGTATATCATCATCCATAATTTGATACCATCACTACTTTTTCTGTTAAAAAAAATGTTGACTTTATATATAATTTCTACATTTTGGATTTGTCAAGATAAATGCGAAACTCATTCCAAAGTCCATCTGAAAATACCTAAACAATTACACATGCCTTTATAAATGATGAATTTTGTTTAGTTAATACATACTTCAAGAGTGTTTGTAATATTTAAAATAGTAGGAACTAAATTGTAATTATATTATACCTTAGAGATGCATATGTTATTTGCTCTAATAATATATTTTTACATATTGAAACATCCAAGGGTAAATTTTATTTTCATCACTGAGGTTTAATTGTAATATCAAAATAGTCATTTATTTTTAGTTGGCCTCAATTTCATCATTTTGTCCATTCTTTGGTAACTTCTCCCTCCAAATTACATGGTTTTCCAGTAATTTGATGCCCTTATAATAGTTAAACAAATTATTAGGAAATCTCCTTTTTTTTTTTTTTAACAAACTATGTACTATAAAATCTGAATAGTACATGTATTTAAGAAATTTTAACCATATCCACTTCTGAGAATGTATTAACTCGATAAAGGATTTGCACATGACTAGCAACAGTTTTAGTTGCTAAAGCCCTTCTTCAATGGGTTTTTCTTTTCTTTTTCCCTGACCCTCCGTTTGGTTCTAGAATTTTGGTAAGAAAAATAGGATGAAATTTTTTCTATTTGCAGGTGAGAAATTGATTTAGGTTTTGGATTCTAATTTGAAAAGGTTTTCTACTCTCTTTTATTTTTTTTAAAATAAAATTCATAAATAGTAGTAGGAGTCAATATATTGAGGCAACTTGGTTTGGCTTAGATGGTAGAAAAAAATGAAGGATAGAAGAAAAAAAATTACGGTGTGACATTGTGCATATTAGTGGTTGGAGTTGTTATTGAATTTATTTTGTGAATGCAAAAACGAACTTTCCAATTAACTATCTAACCACAAAAATGAACCTCATTTATGATAACAAAAAGGTAAAATTTTTAGAACAACAAAAAAAGAAATTTGAGTGAGAACGTTATTATATGGGTGTTAAACGGTGTATTTGACGTAGTGATGCTGCACAATTATGGTCTAGTGACATTTTGAGCTACTTAAGTGCTCAATAATGTTATTAGCATTAAAATATTTCACATTAAATTCGAGGGACTATTTTAATTTTATTTTGAAATGTCAGTGATGAGTTTGATCTCTTTTTATCACTACAAGAAAACGCTCAATTTTCGGCGGAATTTTTCGGCGGAATATTCCGCCGAAATTTTTCGACGGATTTTCGGCGGAAAATTAAAAAAAATTAAAAAAAAAAGTTTAAAAATTTTCGGCGAAAATTCCCGCCGAAAAAATTTAAAAAATTAAAAATAAATAAAAAATAATAATTTTGAGAATAAAAATAAATAAAAAATAAATTTTTTTAAATTTTTCGGCGGATTTTCGGCGGAAAATTCCGCCGAAAAATTTTAAAAATTAAAAATAAATAAAAAATAATAATTTTGAAATTAAAAATAAAAAAAAATTATTTTTTTAAATTTTTCGGCGGATTTTCGGCGAAAAATTCCCCCGAAAAATTTAAAAAATTAAAAATAAATAAAAAATAATAATTTTGAAATTAAAAATAAATAAAAAATAAATTTTTTTAAATTTTTCGGCCGATTTTCGGCGGAAAATTCCGCCGAAAAATATAAAAAATTAAAAATAAATAAAAAATATTTTTTTAAAATAAAAAATAAATAAATAATATTTTTTTTAAATTTTTCGGCGGATTTTCGGCGGAAATTCCCGCCGAAAAATTTAAAAATTTAAAAATAAATAAAAAATAATAATTTTGAAATTAAAAATAAATAAAAAATAATTTTTTTTTAATTTTTCGGCGGATTTTCGGCGGAAAATTCCGCTGAAAAATATAAAAAATTTAAAATAAATAATTTTTTTTTAAATAAAAAATAAATAAATAATTTTTTTTTAAAATTTTTCGGCGGATTTTCGGCGGAAATTCCCGCCGATAAAATTTAAAAAATTAAAAAATATATATATTTTTTTAAAAAAAATAATATTTTTGAATTTAAAAAATAATAATAAAAAATAATATTTTTTAGATAAAAATAATAATATTTCTATATATTTTTAAAATATATTAAAATTTTTATTTTTATTTGAATTATTATTATTATTTTAATTAGAATTAAATGAATTTTGTATGCTATATATATATATATGTATATAATATTATGTATTATATATATACATTTTTTAAAAATTTAAAAATATTAAAATTTTCAAACAATAAAAAACGTATTATTATTATTATTAATTAGTTTTAATTATTTTTATTTGAATTGTTGTATGATATAAATATATAATGTAATGAATTATATCAACAAAGTGAACATAGCTCAACGGTAAGAGTGTTGTTTGCCAACCGAGAGGTCGAAGGTTCGATGCCCAGCAACTCCAAAAGTTGGGATAATTTCGAGGGTGTGTATGCACGCGCGCGCGAGTTGGGGCGATGTCCCGGGTTCGACTCCTTGGTGTGGCGATTGAAATTTTATTTTCAAAAATATAAAATAAATTTCGGCGGAATTTTCCGCCGAAATTCCGCCAAAAATTTTAAAAAATTTCGGCGGAATTTCGGTGGGAAATTCCGCCAAAAATTTTAAAAAATTTCGGCGGAATTTCGGTGGGAAATTCCGCCAAAAATATATTTAATTAAAAAAAAATTAAATAAATAATAATTTCGGCGGAATTTCCCGCCGAAATTCCGCCGAAAATTTATTTAATTAAAAAAAAAATTCCGCCGAAAATTGAAAAGCGACCAAGATTTTCCCGGCGGATTCGTTCCGCCGAAAATCCGCCGAAATTAATTATTTCCGCCGAAATTCTGCCGAAAATTACGCCGAAAATACCGTTTTTTCTTGTAGTGTATGTGAATAGGTAGTTTAAAGCTTATTTCAGTCAATTTATATTTTAGTGCCAAATATACTTGCCGGAGGATAGATAGAATGATGAAATTAAAGTCAATTAAAAACATAGGGATTATTTTGAAATTGAAATCAAATCCCATTAATTAAAATAAAATTTATCCAAACACCCAATTAAATATCTCTTAATATTTTTGTATCAAAAAAAAATCCCGAATATTTATATTTACACTAGTATTTATCTCCATACCAAGATACGGAAGTATATATATATATATATATATAGATATGTATATATGTTCGTCAATTTATATTATAAAATATAATTTGATAAAAAATAAATAAGTTTTTTGATAACACAAATGAATAAATAAATATATTTAAAAATTGTATAATAATAGAATATATTTAATTTCAATATTAATTTTGGTATAATTAAGAAAATGAAGTTTTCTAAAAATTTGTGTAGGATCAACATTTTTAATTATTACTTCAGTAAATAATAAATATGATAAAATAAAATATAAATTGCATTATTTCAAATAATTAATTATTGTTAGATTCTTTTGGATAAACAATATTAAACATGAATCACAAATATCCTTATTTAAATTTATATAAAAAATATTTAAATTCTATATATCACAAAATACTATTAAATGGGACTATTTGTTTATTTGGATAGCCTAATTTTTTTTGAATTATATATATAATAAATAATTTCCTTAAAGTAATTCAAATGAATTCTAAATCTCAAACTACAAGTGTTATTATTACTCTTATATATAAGAACGAAGGTCTCTATTTCGAAATTGATTTCGTCGCCTAGTTACATACTTCAGTCAGCCACCGATTGCACTGGATTGCTGCCCTGAGAAGCAAAACAACATCGTTCGGGAGGCTTCTTCTGCAAGAAAAAATCTGAATCTACTTTCTGCTATTGGTTTTTTCGATTTTTCGTTGATTTTATCCTTTCCCCTGACAACTTTTGTGTTGTCAATAATCGCCTTTTGGCTTTGCCCTTATTTCATTCATTTCCATTGCCAATTTAAGCCCCCACCCTTCGACCGACTTCTTCCCAAAACAAACAGACCAGAGCAACAAGGCGTTTCAACTCAACCTCTGCTCGTTCATCTTCCAACTGATTTGTCGAGGCAAGTCGGAGAACTGACTTGTGCTTATATTTTCCTTCCAATTGCATAATCTTTGGCCTTGAATAGAATGAAAATTCATCTCGTTAATTTTCAACAAAAAAAATTAAGAAAATATTTAGATAAGCACGGTTTGGTCGGCCAAATCATAAACCTAGAATTCATGATCTTATTATGCTTTGTTTCCAAAGAAAAATAAAAAAGAAACCCAAAAACTTTGGCCAAAATTTTACAAACCCTACCCCCGACTTTCTTGTCCTCTGATCGGTCATTCACGCCAAATCCACCTTTGATCGTCGCCTTCAGTTACCAACGCCCATCCCACCACGAAGAGAGAAGAAATCCCACACAAAATAATAGAGCTTAGATCTGCGGTATGCACTTCACAGAGAGCGACCTGACTACTCAGTTGATTGCCGTTAGCTGCTCATATTAGGCAAAGAGAGAGAGGAGAGACCTGCGGCGTAAGATTAGGTATGCTGAGAGCAAGCGTCGCCTGGGATCGGGGGTTGAAGAGATAGAAGCGCCGCGGGGCGGCAAAAAAGCGTCGCTTCATACTTTTTTTGGGGGGTGGGGGGGAGGGGAGCGCGACTTGAGATTTTGATGGGGGGAGCACCGCCTGAGATTTGGGGGGGGGGGGGGGGGGAGAGAGAGATAGTAGAGAATGGCATTAAATGGGGAGGAAGAGAGAGCCCAAGCCGGCTTTTCAAGGATGAAGATAGTTTTTTTTTTTTTTTGGGCTATCCAAACCCAGAATATTATTTGCTCTTTGCTGATAATAGCCTGGATCCTCCTTTTTTTTTTTTTTTTTTTTAATGTATAAAGACCAAATATATTTTGCCATTTTTAATATGGTTAACGGGTTGAGCCTTAAATGTCCTTCGATTTTTATTTTATATAGAGAAAATGTTTAAATTTTTTGACAATAAATATTCTATATAAGTTAGCCTCACATTTAATACAATCCTAAAACATGACTGAAAATCATATTTCCTTTTCTTAAAATGGTCTTTATTTTTGTTTCAGTAGAATGCCCAAATATTTTATGATCGTCTTATGCTGGCATAGGATAATAAGCATCTAATTAACTAATTCTGCATGGTGTGTTGTTTCTTCAGGTTTTGATCAATGAATATTATTTTGATAATGTCTTATATTCATGAGCATTTATTTGATTTAAAAAAAATTCAATTTAATGCATTATTATAAATACAAATATTTGGTTATGGATTTTAGGAATCGTTAAAAAATAATATCATATGCTTCACTCGTTATCAAGCAAGTTTATGATCGGATCTATGCACACGTTATATTTTGATTGTGCATTACGTACAAATACAATTTAGTAGCGAATAGTATATAAATTTTTAGGTCTTATAGACGATTAATCACAATTATTTATGTTCGATGAATTTCACCCCACATATAATTATAATTATCCTCTGAACTCAGTAACTCGATTCAATCCTCAAACAATATGAAGCCATTTTATAAAAGACAGACAAAATAACAAAAAAAAAAATGTTGTCAATCCTTTACACTTGTTTCTCTTCACTCTCTTCCCTCCCTTTGAATAGATACGAAGAGCAATTATTTTCAAATGTTAAAATAGGTTGTCACCATATTCAATTATATGACATTCTTAGTTAGTTTTCGTATTCAAAATTTTCTAATCAATATCAATTTATAATGATATTTATAATATTTCAATAGTATTTTGGAAAAATTGCATATAACCCCCCCTGTGGTTTCGAAATTCTACTGAAAACCTCCTTGTGGTTTAAAAATATGGAAAAAACCCCCCGTGTTTTCGAAAAACCTGCATAAAACCCCATTCTGTCCAGAGTTAACGGAGAGTGCATCACACGTGCTTGATATGCGAAATTGAAATTTTTTTCACCTTTAAATGCAAGTATATTGACATTTTTACCCCTTTTTTCTCATAATTTTAAATATATTTATCTCATATTACCAATAAACCCCTCTAATTTATTAAAATTTTAATTTGCTCCCTTCTTCTTCATCATCCTCCTTCCCCACCACCACTCTTTCATGCCACCGTGACAGCCACCGACCACCGTCGCTGGAGTTACAACCAAAAACACCAATCTATGCATCTTGCAAAGATGAACCAAACCCCTCAATCAATTTTACTAAATTTCAAATAATTTGTATTTGATTAAAGAAAATCTATTAAAAATCCTAAAACCCATTAAAAATACTCATTGATCTCTTTCTTTTAATTCCTCCACCACCACATAGATCCAATTTTCCCTTTCGATTTTCAAAATTTAGGGTTTTATCTTCGAAATTTCTCCACCACCACATAGATCCAATTTCTCATTTCGATTTTCGAAATTTAGGGTTTTATCTTCAATTTTTCCTTTCTGTGTGTGCGTCTCTGTGTGTTATGTGTGTGTGCGTCTCTGTGTGTTATGTGTGTGTGCATGTGCTGTGTGTGCATCTGTGTGTACTGTGTGTGTTCGTTTGTGTGTGTGCTGTGTGTGCGCGTGTGTGTGTGTGTTAGTGTGTGTATTAGTGTATATGTGTGTTAGTGTGTGTGCTGTGTGTTTGTTAGTGTGTGTATTAGTGTGTGCGTCTGCATGTGCTGTGTCTGTGTGTGTGTGTGTTAGTGTGTGTATTAGTGAATGTGTTAGTGTGTGTTTGTTAGTGTGTGTGCTGCGCGTGTTTGTATTTGTGTGTGTGTGTTTAGTGTGCGTCCTTATAATTTTATATTATATTTTTTTATTTTAATTGTTTTAGATGTGTGTATATTTTATATTTTATATATAAATATATTTAATTTATATTTTTTTATTTAAATATTATATTTTTATATTCAAACATCAATTTAGGCTGTTCATTGTTAAATTAAGATCCAACGGTTACTATTAAAGGGACATAACCGGCATTATTGTATAATTTTAACGGCGTTAACTTTGAACTAATGGAGTGGGCAAGTGTGTAGGTTTTTTCGAAAACACGGGAGGTTTTTTTCATATTTTTAAACTACAAGGGGGATTTTCAGCAGAATTTCGAAACCGCAGGGGGGTTATATGTAATTTTCTCTAGTATTTTTTTTGTAGTCAAATGAGTCTACGTTCCAAAATCTACCGTATATTCTTATGGCACAAAAATTTTCATTTCTCAAGTCAGTATTACTTTTCTTCAACAACTTTCATTACGTTCAAGACACAACAATATTTATAAATTATAGGTTCACATATTTGTGCTAATGTTGATCATGTTGTGGGCTCTACTTCTGCTCATGTTAAATATGGTGAAGCTGAATCTTCCATTTCCAAACTCAATGTCACCCTTTCGTTCCTATCTGATGTCCCTCCAAACTAAATCCTAACTTAACAAATCATGTAAATATGTGATTATGTAGGCATCTGTTGAAGTTTATCCAATCTCTAACTTTTGTATTTGTTGTAGTTTATGTTTGAATGAATCCCCACCTAATATATGTACAAACATATGAAATAATGCATAAATATATAAGCGCATCACTTTTTTTACTTCGCCTTCTTTTATATATAGCTTACATATTCCAACAGATATTTCAAAATACTTTTTGTCATATTATTATTTTTATATGTTGCAATCAACCCACGCCACAAAAACAATTCTCTCTTCTATAAATGATTTGAATTATATATCTGAACAATACATTAATTCAATTCCAATTATGCTATAACCATATTTTTACATAAACAATAAAAAATAAATGATCATTATACGTATGTACCTCAAAAATATTATTCATTAAAATTTATTACTAATATTATCGGGCATTACTTACCGCACATTGCCGGTGCCCACTTTTCTAGTTTATATCTATTTATTTTTATCAAAACAACGAGAGCGTTAATTGAAAGGAAAACACAGTGAACAGTCTAAAATTGATTAGAAAACTGAAACCCTACATTGTCTCGCCCCATTACCCCCCACACCTTCTCCCTTTGGGGTCAACTTTATTCTCACTCAAGAATACTACTCAGACTGGAGAGTACTTCAATTTTCTCTCTCTGCAATTACTTGTAGATGCTTATGACCCTCTCGTTTATAAATTACTGGATAATACTAGAGTAGCAGCAGAAGAGGATGGCGGCGGAGAGTTCAACGGCGGCGTCGACGAGTAGATCTGGCGGCGGCGGAGCATCGGCGGACTCGTACATCGGCAGCTTGATTAGTTTGACCTCGAAGAGTGAGATCAGGTATGAAGGCATACTCTACAACATCAACACTGAAGAGTCCAGCATCGGCTTGCGCAACGGTGAGGACAATAAGAACTGTCGATTCTTTTGGCGTGTTCTAATCAAATTTGTGCTTGATTCTTTTTTCCTGTCTGATTTTCCATTTTTCTTTGTTAATTGAATTGCGCTTGATTTATGTTCATGGTATGTTTATCTCAAATCCTCGCATTTTGCGTGCTTGTGTTTTGCGTGTTTGCGTGCGTGTATCTTTTTGTTTTTTGTTGGTTTTATTTTATGTGCATGGAGTAGTTCTTGGCGAGGGTTTTTACTTCCGGCTAGGTTCTGTTCACGTTTTTTCTTTCAAGGGACTTGCATTGTCTGTCTTTAAGGTGTTTTTCCTTTAATTTTTTAGTTTTTTTTCTCTTTTCTTGTTCTTTTCTTGTTATTCTTCTGTTTTTGGGTAGATTAATAGCGATCTTTACTATCTATCTCTTTAGAGACATATCTGGTGACATGTTTGCGAGAGTAGGTTTTTAAAAGTACTTATAATGGGTCGATTTTTCCCTGGTCTTCATGTGCTTCGGATTCAATGAGTGTCAACCACAAAGAGATATTATTGATTATTGATGCATCTTTTAATGCATTAACTTGTACTAACCATGAGTTCTCAGTGTATAATTAGCATGCAGTTTCTGTTCAGTTTTAATGCTTTAGACCTCTATTGAGAAAGTAATAATTGAATTTATTGGAAAGTAATAATTTAAAATCTGCGTGACGCATGCTAGGCACTTTATCTTTTGAATTGGAAATACCAAATATTGCTTGCGCTAGAGTAATAGTTAGGATGTTATGCACTGCACTTGAATGGCACAGACTTTGTTCATTTAGGATCACTTGAATACAAGATCGAGCTGTCTTGCCTCTTTACCTGTTGCAAGAGATTCGATTAATATACTTGTTATAAGTCTGCACTACAATTATTTTCTGGATGAGCAAAAGTGAGAGTTTCGAGCTTCATGTACGTGCCCCATGAACCAATTATGGTTGGTCGTGATTTCATTAACTGTTCTGGACATCTTAATAGTTTATTTGTACGTGAGCTATAACATTTACTATACTTTGTTGTCTAGATCTAATTATGGTTGCAAACTATTTGTTTGTGCTCAAAATATCTGGTCTCAGTGAGATCATTTGGAACGGAAGGAAGAAAAAAGGATGGTCCACAAGTTCCTCCGAGTGACAAAATTTATGAATACATACTGTTTAGAGGAAGCGATATCAAGGTATCTATTTGATTTATGCATTTTTTTCATGAATTATTCCAGTTTTAGCATAGGTACATAATTGCGTGCTTTTAGAATTCATCAGATTTTGCCTGTTGAGAGATTTCCTAATTTCAATTTTCCAGTTAAGTGTGTTGTAGGCACATCTGTTATTTACAATGCAGATGAATTCAGATGCAATGATAAGCTTAATTAACTCTTTGTTAAACACATGCGAGAGTCATGAATATTTGGACTGTTTCCTTCTCTTTTGTCACCCCCCTGTATTTTGTTGGTTCTTTTTTGTTTCCATGGGGGCTGGGGATGAATAGCTTTATACTTAGTGCATTTGGACAGTAGTGGCAATCCAGTGTCTTGTTGACCACATAGTTTGACAGACCTGGCAGATTTTAATAATGACACCCATGCTTGAAAGTATAATTGCTAATTCTAAGTGTGATTGGATTATTTTCTTCGTAATTTGAACTTTTGAAGTCGCATTGCTTCTCTCCATATTCTTTTAGTTGGCTTGAATTTGTACCAAGACTTCTATTTTTTCTCAGGATTTACAAGTCAAAGCTT
Source organism: Petrea volubilis (assembly GCA_026212405.1). Classification (NCBI taxonomy): domain Eukaryota; kingdom Viridiplantae; phylum Streptophyta; class Magnoliopsida; order Lamiales; family Verbenaceae; genus Petrea; species Petrea volubilis. Next base: position 6,718,068 of record CM047882.1, on the reverse strand, counting down.
CCCCACCAGTTCAAACTACACCATCCATAAATAGCGATCCTGCAATTATTCAGGCAAGTAGTACTGCAACTTTAATTGTAATATGATGCAGATGGAATAATACTGTAACAATCTAACTTTTGTGCAGTCTCACTACCCTCGTCCAACTACCCCATCGTCAAGCTTGCCTACAGTTCCTACAGGGTCGCTGGGGGATCTTGGTTCCCATTCTGCTCAAATGGGGCTCGCTGGGTCTACTTTCCAAGGCGGTCTGCCTCTATATCAACCTGGCACGAACTTGAATTCTTGGGGCCCTTCACCACCAAATGCAAATGGTAGTGGCTTACCTATGCCAATGTATTGGCAGGGGTTCTATGGCACACCTAACGGTCTTCCGCAGCTGCCACAGCAATCCTTGCTTCGACCACCTCCTGGCTTGTCAATTCCTCCTTCCATGCAGCAGATGCAATTTTCTGGTTTCAATTCATCTTTGCCAATGGCTGCACCAGCATCAAGCCTCCCCAGTTCTAATTTGCCAGATTATCATTCTTCCTTGGTTCCCAACAGTGGGAGTTTTTCTAGTTTAATCTCTACTTCTTTACCTGCTTCAACTTTGTCTTTGAATGTCCCTCCATTGCAGCCAACATCACTAACATCTGAAGCAATGGTTAATCTGATGTCAAACAAAGCTCCTATCTCTGCTATCCCTGCATCGACACCTAGCTCTAGCTTGCCATCATTGGCTCCACTCTCATCGTCAATTCCCAATAATGCAGGAATTTCTTCAGTTTCTAGCAAACCGAGTCCATTACCCGGTCCCGCAGCCTTGCCCCAGCAGAATATATCTCAGCCATTAACATCTGTTGCGGGGCCATCTAGTTCTGTTCTTGCAGAAACGCCCACACCTTCACTGATAACCCCAGGGCAGTTGCTGCAATCTGGACCGCCTACTGCTTCTGCTCCTCAACTTTTACAAACAACACAGAAGGATGTGGAAGTAGTTCAAGTGTCACCAAAGCCATCATCAGAACCATCAGCCCCTGTAGCAACAGATGCTCAACCACCAATATTACCATTACCGCCTAATGCACGAGTTCATAAGGTTCTCATCTTTTTCCTTGTTACACTTGCCTGCACACACACATGGTTCGTTTTGTTAGCATGTTCTTAGAATGATACAAATAACATGTCGTTAGACTTGAACCAGTTCAATGGGATTTTCTGGCTTTCATGAGGTTATAGGCTGTGCTGAATTGAAAGATGAGGTGAAATAGCACACCTTTGAGGCGTTAACCTCATTTGGAAAAACTTTTACATGGAAGTTGGCTTAAGGTTTTAATTTTGGCTTCAAATTTAGTGTTTTAAGGCAGTAGCTGTAATTCTTTCTTTGTTTGGATAAGCTGACAGATGCTTCAAATTTAGTGGTTAACATGGACTTGAAGCATGCACTGAACAGTATTCTGGTTTGAGATAGTTTTGGATACTTAGTGCACTACTGCGTCCGAATTTATTTGCAATTTGATTACAGTTGTAATATAAAGGAAGCAAACAACGGTGATGTATTGTTGATGAGTTGGTACAAGAAATTTTGGCATCAGATGCAGTGTAGGATCTGTGTTTGCTTAAGTTTTTCAAAAAGTTACTGGGTTAAAGTGCAATTTGCAACTTTGAGTTAAAATATTCAGTTGACCTTGTATCATGAGTGAGATACCATTTCCAATGCAACCTGCCAAGTTGATGTAATGGCAAATATGGCCTTGCTTTATAGACCTATGTCTTCAGGAAGATGAACATTTTAAATACAAGATAATAGTGCTTCTTATTTTGCATCCACCGATATGGTTGACATTTACTGAAGTACATTTTGTATAATTGTCCCAAATGAGGTGTGAGTAATTAAGGCATCCTTTAAAAACTATTGCTTCTGGGATGAATTGTAGTTTAATTTCTTTGTTTCCTTACTCTGTCATGACCCAAACCTCTCTCTAAGAATGGGTTGTGAATAACTATATGAAAAGTTGGGGTTTAAGAGTTGCTGATGTAGTTTGCTTTTTCTCCTTTAGCCAAATGGAGGTACTTACCACATGCGTAACAATTACAGAGGTGGTGGCGGAAGAGGACCTGGGGTAAGAACTTGCCTTCATTTTTGCATGTTATGGATTTCTTCATGAATTATCACTCATTTAAGTCCTTGATTAATATGTCCTCCTAAATACTTATCCGCTTTAGTTTTTTATGAGTTTGTGTTCTTTTTAGTCCATATATGTGTGTGTGTCACATGCATAATTATTAGTTTCATCTGCTCCTCAGTTTTGTAGCATTTCCACCTGTGCGTATGAGTTACAATTTTTGTCTTGGAGTCTGAGTTTTGGCACAAATTATGGAATATGCAATTGCTAATGCTTGTTATTAAAGTAAAATCTGTATAAATGCGACGTCTACTGACATTTTGTTTAGATAGTGAGACGCATATATTGATTTGCTTAAGGATCAATTGGTTTTTTGTTCTTGGGTCAATTAATTCATATCAACTTAATGGTCTCTCTGGGAAAATTCCTATATTTCTGACCACCTTGACAATTGCCGTTTTCACTTAGAGATAATTTTTAGAGTGAGAATATTGCCAGACTGTTTTAAGACACCTCCAAACACCAGGGCACTTTGACACACGTAAGAATACTGCTGTTCTAGATATACACAGATTGATTTGAGAGGGTGAAGTGTTCTGTTGTAAATTAAAGCTGTATTGTCCCTGGCTAGCCATTGCATGTATTATGGGAATGCACTTGATCTTTTTTTAGGGTAATTGGGACTATTTCAATTAAGATATTTTGTGGTTAGTAGTTGCCAACAATGAAATTCTAAATGACATGAGTTGCTGGTCTAGTGAATTTCCTCAAAAATGAGGATGTTCAACTACATTACTATGCCGAAACTTTTTTTTTTTGTTGCGTGGTTTTCTTAGATTTGTTGAACTGTTTGACTATGGAACATTGATCTTTTGCCTTGCCAGATTTCACGCCCTGTGACTAAATTCACTGAAGATTTTGATTTTACGGCAATGAATGAGAAATTCAATAAGGATGAAGTTTGGGGTCATCTGGGGAAAAACAATAGGACCCAATCTAAGGATAGAGAAGGAAATGGAAGTGGCAGTGATGAAGAAGATTTACAGGACGAGGATGATACTGAACTGCCTAAGATCGAGATCAAGGTGATTGTTTAATTGATGCTTAGTTCGTCATCAACAACTCGTCAGAGACTTAATGTTTAATTACGATTGTGCACTTTGCAGCCGGTTTACAATAAGGATGACTTCTTTGATTCCCTTTCTTGCAATTCCCTGGACAATGATCCTAATCATGGAAGGACTAGGTATTCAGAGCAAATGAAGTTAGACACAGAGGTATGCCCAGTCTGCTAGCGATCTCCTAGAATTTAATTATTGAGATTGTCTGATTTCATTTCATGAACGTGTAGACCTTTGGAGAATTTTCAAGATACCGGGGTGGTCGAGGAGGCTGGGGACCTGGTCGTGGTGGTGGTCGGTTTCGTGGCTCTTACTATGGAAGAGGTTATGGTGGATACGGCTATGGGAATAGGGGCCGTGGGCGAGGTGTGCAGAGTCGTGCTTCTTAGAGCAACATAGCATATGTTTTGCTGCTAGGGATCAAGTAAAAGCTAATGCAATCTTGTCCGGTGGGACAGGGATTGATTAGGAGTTTTCATGTAATGTCTGTGCATTTTATTTTGTTTGTTTTGAGTAATAAGATCCTTATCTGCCATAGGAATCTTTAATCTCTTTCCTGGATGATTTTTTTTTCTTCGAGGTTACAGTTTCAAGTTGTCCTGCGAAGGATGTGCTAGCTAATGTGTTGTTTTTCTTGTACTTCTATAAAGATGTCCTTGAATCGAAAGGTAATTTGGAAGAATTGCAGTGATTCCTATTGGATGTAGTGATATTCATAGGAGTAATACATGGGTAGTGCCAATTTCCCCCATTTTATGGGCTCCGTGAGAAATAATAGCGGAGCAATTGGTATTAGGATTTAGGGTGTTAAAAAATTGAAAATTGACCAATTCGACCGAAAATTGTAAAAATCAAACCGGGTCGAAGCATATTTGGTTTGATTTTTAGGTTTTTAATTCTTTTATCCCTTTCCTTTTATTTATTTATTTTAAACAGAGGTTGAAACTATAATAATGTACAGTTGCATATTTCATCATCTTTCTGTTTGATATTGAAGTCATGTCGATATTTTGGCGGTGAATAGATTGACCGTTTTGTCAAATCTGTTACCTTGTTTCACATTTTTATTCAATATAAAAAAATAAAAAAAATATGCACTTGTCTCTCTTAGTTACAAAGGAACACTTAGCTGGAGTTATAGTGAGTGTTCAAATTTCATTAACACTAATATTATCACTAAAACCAATTAGTCTAAGAATAATTAATTTGGCAATGTTGGCATAACTTTTACATATTTGACAAAACTCCATTTTCGATCTCTTAGGTGTGTTTTTTTTTTCATTTCTTTTTTTATTATTTTTTTGACAACCCATTATTAAACCGCAGCTAAAATGACAAATAAAATGCATGTTTTTGACCGAATAAACATTCCTAATTATGATGCTCGTATATCTTTGCTGAATAAGCATCCAACTCTTGAAAAATGATGGGTGTCACGGTGTCAGTGTCTATTGATGTATATCAAGGAGTTAGAACCTTAGAATCGAATAAAATTTCTTCAAGCTTGAGTAAAGCTGTCTTATTGAACTTCAAATTGTGTTGAGATGCATTGAAACTTGATTCGCTCTTACGTAATTATACACAAATGGTAGAAATTGAGTTCAGAAATTTTTGGATTAAAACAGTTCTCAAGTTTGATTTGGTTTGTACTTTGCAGTCGAACATCGACTCAAATTGGTATATGGGGCTTTTAGTTATTTAAGTATCACGTAGTTATTATCAAATCAAAGCACAACGAAGCTGCTATTTATTCTTTATACATGATTTCACAAGTGGAGACTAAAACACTGTATAGCCAATAACATGCCCGAAGAGCTTATTTGGCAGAGCTATCTTATTTTACTGCCCTGTTTATGAGGCCACTGACTTCCGAATTTTGATCTATTTGCATGTAGCAACCAACACCTTTCTAGGTGGAAGTGAAGGCCTTCTCCCATGAAGCGTAGCATAGTTATCCAAGAAAAGCACGTCACCTTTCTGCCACTTGAACTGTATGCTCTCTTCTTCTATAATCTCTTCACATCTCTTCACAACTTCCGCCGGTATTTCAGTCCCGTCGGCCATGGTGGCCGAGCTCAGCTCCTTTCCGTACATCCCGACTAGCGTGTTGAACCACATTCTCCTCCCTTTTCTTCCCTCAAACACCCTCGTCAAGCTTCTCGGACCCAATATGGTTTTCACCCCGCCATTCGGTAGCCATTCCATGTCCATCCCCAGTGCCTTGGCCCTTCATTTCATGTTTGTCGTGAGATTAAAACTTGTTCAAGCTCGACTTGTAAATTAGAGGAAAAACATAACAAGTTTTAAGATAGAAAGTTTGTTAAGTACCTTCTCTCAGCTTCTGCAGGATCTGATGTTGCGAAGGCATCTTCCCAACCCCGACCTCTCATGGAAGACGTATCGTCCTTGCTGAGGGCTGTGAAGGTGTATCTAAGTCCTTTCTTGTCCAGCTCCTCCACAAACTCAGGGAACTCCTCTAGCATCCGTTCGGTTACCCTGAAACTCGGCACGAAAGGCGTCTCTCCACCTTCTGGTGGAGGCACTTCACAGAAAAGTATCACTTTCTTTGGGAACTCCTTTATCTGAGAACATTATAACACAATGACAAAGAACCAACGTATAATCTATATATAAAGTCAAGTGTACATATATATGGCACTCACCAAGACCATCTCATGATGATAGTATATGAACTCAGAGAGAGGTCCTTCATTGGCAGTCCAGACCCTTTTGTATATGTGCGTCCTGGGTGCGGGTCCAACATAGCGTATGTCTTCCCACCCACAGACCTCGACAATGTCATTGAACTCCTCGGCATTCTTGATATCGAAGCCCCTCAGGAGAACTGCACTGTTCTTGGTGATCATGTCATCAAACCACTCCTTGTTCTTCTTTAAGGCCTCCAACAATGAGCCCACGTCGTGTTTACTGTCTGCCGGAGGCTGCAGCACTAGCGGAATTGTCTCATCGTCCACCAGCTTCTCGCCTTCGCATTTGCCCACCTTGAAGTCCTTGCAAGTGAACCCCATTTCTCCTTACAACTCTCCTTTAATTTGCTCTAAGTGTTTGTGTTGATCTTAAGGCTTGCGGATAATACATTTACTTTTGGCGCTATTTATAGGAGCGGAACAAGCTTTGATTTAGATGTTAAACAATGGAATCTCAGGTTTATCACCTGTCATTCGGCATGATCTGTATTATTTTTTTGTTTTCTACTGCGCGAGCAACATAGTTTTTGTCTTTGGTTAACAACTTTGTAATTTGCCAAAATGACAATCGATGATTCACTTGTATATTTTCAAGAAATATATCAGCAGAATGGACTAGAAACTACTATTACATTGAATTTCACTCAGACAAATGTCAGATTAACTACATGTCGAATTTACCGATGAATTTACTGCTGATAAACATCTGATCATATGGCCAATGTTTCAGTCCATGTTATTGTAAACAAACGACTACTCTCAATATTTAACATGCAAGATTTTCAATCTTTCTCAAGTACTATGTACGATATATGTATCTAATTAGCCCCTCACTAAATTCTGATCAAATTTATTAAGTTATACTACGAAATTATATCTCAATTAAACATCTTGTAAACAATGAACTAATTAAGATCAAAATTGGGTTCGATTTCATTAACTTTTACGGACAAGACAAACTGCAAGAAGATGTGCACACTTGCTGAGTTTAAAGTTTGGGTTTAAGAGAGATGTCTTGAGGGTAGATTTCATATTCTTGGCAGCAATGTTTCAGATAAGATATTGACAGGAACAAAACTTTTTGCAAAGGACACACGATAGGAATCTAGAAATTCACAAAACATAGACAAAAATGGGTATACTAATTAATTCAGGATTTTAAGTATTCACCCTGTTTGTTTTTTTTCTTATGTTCTACATGAGTCTGTCTTATTCGCTTGCAGGATTTTGATGAAATCAAGGTTTTCCTCAACTTCAGTTTAATGATAACTCTATCATAGTTGTGAACAGTAGCAGAGTCACGTATAGTTTACGAGTGCACGTGCATTCCCTAGTTTTAAAATTACACCATATATATAACCACCCCAGTCTTCCTTTATTGTACTTTCTGGTAGTCCTTTGCACGCTTGATTTTCGAATTTAATTATTTGTATTGTCGGTTGTTTGTAAATAATTATTAAGTGTATTCACTGACCTTGAAGTCTTGACGCTGGCACTGATTGTGAAGTAATAAAACGTAACTTTATCATAAGGATATGCAATATACATTTTGCACTACTCCATGCTACATAGAAAAATTTTATGATCAAGGGTGTTTTAATATATAAATAGGGTTGAAAAATGACTTAATTTATTCAATATTTGGCTCGAAATCAATCATGAAAACTCGTTTAAAATCTTGTCCCTTCAATTATGCGATTTTCTCCAACCTTCCAAATCTTACTATATCCGTGGAATATTACTATAAATTCTCTCTTTTTTAAAATCTTTGGTTGATAATATTTTTGGCTAAAAAGGTGTAAGAAATTAGAGCTTAGGATTCATTGATAGTACAAGCTTTCCATGGTGCTGTTTATGTTATTGGAAATAGTGACCCAAAAAAAATAAAATAAAATAGTAATAATAGAATTGTTTTCGGTAAATGTTTCATTGCTTTGATTGAAAGATTGAAAGGGTAATAGTTAAGATTCTTCGGCCTCTTTCTGGTCCCCTCACATTTCAAGTATTATTATTTTCAAATTGATTTTTGATATACTAAGTAGCATTGCTAATTGATTACTCCTTATTGCTCCATAAACAAATCTAATATAGTACTATGATTTATTTTATTACTCAACATTATAAGAACTAATAGTATTTGAATATGTACACACACACATTATATTTAATAAGGTATCCTTTTTCCTTTTTTTTTTTCAATAAAAAAGACTCCTACTCTTTATTTTCTTATTTTTCTCAGAAGATTCTATATATTCACTATAATTTCAATTAACTTCGTACCTACATAAATAAAATACACACTTAGAGAAATATGTTTATTTTTCAATTGACACTATGTTGGTATATACGTGATGAACTTTCTTAATTAATATGTTCATATATATGTCCGGTCAGTTTTCACATAATGTTTTGATTGAACTTTCTTTGTCATATTTTTTTTTGTCCGTTTTTGAGATCAAATATGTTCAATTATATGGCCATTGAAACAAAACCTTCAAATTTTTTGAATGATTGTGATTACCATAGGCATAGATTACCTATATAACTAATGATTAAATAAATACACAGGTTCATACTATCAACGAGTAGAAGTCATTTGAGTTATGAACAATGCCAGGCCCCCTCTTGATAAAGAAATGAACGATTATTGAGTACTGGTAAAGCTACATTAAACGGAGGGCTGACATTAAAATCATCCTATATTTACATTGTATTTCAAATATCAGATGAACTCTAGAATATTTCTTGGCGCCCCCAACTCAGGGGTGTGGTTATGCCTCTATTGTTAAGTATGATGGCTAAATTACAGTTATTTCTACTAGATTTTGCCGAAATTACCAAAAAAAAAAAAAACTCATTAATAATGAAAAATTATTAAAATCATCCTCAAAATTTGTAAAATTATGTACTAGTTATTGTGGCACATGAAAGTTCAATAATGCCCTTAACATTTGGTTACAAACACCTTCCCTAAACTTTGTTAAAATCATACAAACTTTTTAGGTATTAATATTTATAGTCATACCTCCGCAGTTGGCGGCGACCGCCTCCCCATGTCTGAAATTTGTAAAATTTACTCACATCACCAAGCCTTTTATTAGTCGGTCAAAGGGGTTCACCCTCTTCAATCTTCGCTTGTCGGTCTTGTCTTGACTTGACATTGTTTTCGACATCTCGACCATCACATATATCATAAAGGTCTTTAGATAAAAAGAATTCAATCTCTTTTCGCTACTTTCAATCGTAAAACTCTAATGGTAGGAGTTTTTTGTTGGACATACAAATCTCAGGGGGTGTGGTTGTTGTATATTTTGGTACTTGAGGGTTGTTTCTTGTAATTTAGCAAATTGTTTATTTTTTTATTTATTTTTTTAAAATTTCGACCAATTTAAAAAAGGTAACTTTAATTCGTCCAAATATGAGTTATGCCGGTTATGAGGTTTTTCTATCGTAAATTGGGTATTTATATTTTACGATTTAAATTAATCATGTATTATATATTAAAGTTTTTATAAAATATATATAACACATAATTAAATTTAAATTATAAAATACATAAATAAAGTCCATATACCTTATCCGTATAAAGATTTTCCTGTTATGTCGAAGTACTTTACTTGGAAATAATGCATTAAATGATGCAAGTACTAGCATAATCCATATGACAATAAAAAAATCCAAGTAAAGTAGGTTCCCAAGAAAAAGATCGCTTTTCTCAAAACAATAACGTCACTTTGTTGCCCTACTGCTAAAATAAAGTTTCGAGTGAACTCAGTTCTATTATTATCTGTGTCGGTAGCTCACTGTTTCTATGTTATCTAAAATTCTGCTGATCACACACGCTGAATGTGCTTTCAAAATATCAGAGTACTAAACCCAAACTATGGCCGCAGCTTTGTTTTCACCATTTTCTGTTGTGCTTTTTGCCAGATTGTCAGCTTGTATTGTAGCAGTTCTTGTACTCATATGGGCTCTTCACTTCAAGACTAGCTTTATTCCTGGCAGCCCATCACACGAGGACCTCATTTATGCCGTAAAAACAAGAGAAAAATAAATTTCTTGTTGAATTTTAGCTTATGTCTACTCATATGTGGTTTTGATGACTCCTCGGTGTTGTTTGTTGACCAGGTGTTGCATCCTCTGCTAATGGTGATTGGTTTCATCCTCATTAGTGGAGAAGGTACAAATTTGACACTGCATGTGCAGATTTGAGTGCAGAAAATAAGTGGGTGTTGATTTAATTTTTGTGGGGTTCTATGTTTTTGCAGCCATTTTGGTGTACAGATGGTTGCCTGGTTCAAGAAATTCGAAGAAATTTGTGCACCTCTGTCTCCAAGGCGTGGCTTTGTCTTGTGGGATCTTTGGGATTTGGACAAAATTTCAAGGCCAAGATGGGATTGTTGCTAATTTCTACAGTTTGCATTCTTGGATGGGTCTCATCTGTGTCATCATGTTTGGGGCTCAGGTTTGCTCTAATAATTGCTAATTGTGAAAGTGTTGGCTGAATATGAGCACTCAAAATGACAATTTCTTGATTATTATTGGCAGTGGGTGTTTGGGTTTATGAGCTTTTGGCACAGAGGCGAGGTACGAACGACAAGGCTGAGGTTACTACCTTGGCATGTGTTTCTTGGTTTGTACACTTATGGTTTGGCGGTGGCTACAGCTGAGACAGGGCTTCTTGAGAAGCTCACTTTGTTGCAAACTAATGGGAATGTATTAAAACGCTGCCCAGAGTCGGCTATTGTAAATGGTTTAGGAGTTGGTTTGGCTCTGCTGAGCAGTGTTGTGATACTAGCAGCTGTCTCACCAAAGCAACAAAGTTCGAAATCTAACATCATGCACTCAGACAAGAACTATTCCCTTTAGAAGAGTTTGTTTATGTACAATTTATTGTATATGTATATCCCTCCTCAGAGTGTAGATGATTTTCAACTTGTTTTGCCCTTTCTTCATAAAGTTCTAACATACTCTGAAATTTCTTCCAACTATTGAACTTGCTATTTTATAATAAACTTTCTGCAGGTGTTTCTTGAATTCTGTTAAATATTAAAATCTGTCTGATTTTTAGTGGGCCGAATTCGGGCCCACCAGAACCTCAGGATAATGCTTTGGTGTTTGTGTGGAAGATAATAATTGATATAGCATAACTTGTATGCTTAGCTTCTTCGCTTAGGCCCAGGCCCAATGGAGATATTAAGATCATGCCTAGGCCTAATTGTTTAATTCTTGGCCCAATAGCTAATTATGACTTGGGTGGGTGGACTCCCCACATGGTCTGGTCACTTTGAGGTGGAGTATGCCCATTTTTGGGCATTTGATGGGTTTTCATATTGGTAACGATACCCATGAGAAGTCTTTCATTCTCAAATTTAAGTTCTACTATTTTAAAATTATTTTTAATTTTTGTATTATTCCTTTGGCAGAAAAATGAAATTATAATTGCATAAAAATAGCATGTGAGAATTAAAAAAAAATTTATTTAATTAATTAATGGAATCTAATTATTATCAAACTAGCGCTTAGGCCCGTGACAAGGCACGAGAAATAGAGTTTTTATGTATATATTTTTATAAATTCTTATTATAAGAATAAATTAATTTTTTCATAACATAAATCAATAAAATAAATATATTAAAAATAATTTAATAATAGAATATGTTTGATTTAATATTAATTTTAGTATAATTAAGGTAAGAAAATTTTTAAAATTTTTTGTATAATCATAATTTTTATTGTTAATAAAATATTGATTTTCAATCCATTTTAGTTTAAATACTTGATAATTGTTGGATTCTTTTGAATAAACATAAATTACAAATATAATTATTTAAATTCATAAAAACATATTCAAATTTTACATACGGTAGAATAGAATTAAATGAGACTATCTACATATGCCTTTATTTAGATAGTGTTAAGGTTTCTTAATGATATATATATATATATATATATATATATATATATATATAGAGAGAGAGAGAGAGAGAGAGAGAGAGAGAGAGAGAGAGAGAGAGCGCTTTACGTAGAAAAAATATTTGATTAAATGCATGATGTTTGTTGTCTGGTAAATCCAAAAATTTAACAGAAGAAACAACGAAAAGAGCAGCCCAATAATGTAGGCAAATAGCCAAATCATCCACTACCATACATAGAGTTTTGGGATAATCTGCTTTTTTATAGCTAACTTTATCTATATGATTGCCCCCACACAAAGCCTCGGACTAATGGCGAGTTTACCCTTTTCAACCTACTAACCAGAATTGTATTCCCCAACCCGCCAAAGATGTTATTTTTGTACGGCTCCACTGTTATTCATCTCATTTTCTGGAAAAAGCTTCTAAATTTATTACGAGGTTTAAAATTTACTCATGGGGTTGGTTAGTTGTTTAGCTTTTAGTGGGTTTTTGTCTGGGAAATTAGTTTGTGTTATTTCTGGGTATTCGAGTGGACGAAGTGAGGCCAAATTAGCAGGATAAACCAGCCAGCCCACAACTTGGCATATTTAAGGCACAACTAAGACAAGACAAAACTCCTCAACCTTATATTCTCATGTGAGGATACTAGATAAAAACTCAATCAACAATATTGAACATCTCTCTCTTAAATTCTTTGTTCAAAATTATCTCTTTTACTTGTGTCGTTATTGGTCTCCATAACTGCATTTTTCACTCTTCATCTAGCTGCACAAAGAAAATAGCAAGCGAGACCCACCCGTTTTAGCATTCCAATCCCTCTTGGAGCCAAACTGTCCGCGAGAAAATTGGTGGCTCCTGTAGCTCTCTGAGGTCAGTTGTGCTGGAGGTTCTATTTATCAGAAACTTTCTAAACAAGCAAGATTTTTTATTTTCCAGTGAAGGGCATGCAGAGCTCAAAACTATTGATGTTTATTCTTGCAAAATTTAGCATGTTCTCTTGATTGGGAATGTTGACAAGTTCCATTATCTGATATCTCAGGCAAGAAAGAAGTATTTTCTTGGTGGGCTGACTAGCTGGTTCCTTGTGGTGCTGTATTTGTATGGATTTTTGGCCTGAAATATGAGGTATGGGGCTGAAGGGAAGGAAGCCTTTGTTGGAAAAATGTTTGTGTGGTTAGATGAGAGGAAAGTTGGGTATTTTCGATCATTAATAGCTACATGATTGTCAGGTTTGGCTTCATCGTTGCTGCTTCTATTGCAGCCTATGCAGTTAAGCAGTTTAGTCTCAAAGGATCCCGGCCACAAGACGCGAGAAGTAAGTATTCACCTTTCTCCGTTTCTTAGTTTTGATAAGTTCTTGTAGATTGGATTCTGTCTGAATATTTGAAAAGGAAAAAAAAAAGAAAAAAGAAACGAATTTGATGTTTTATTTAATTTGAACATCAGAAAATGATCAAAAGTCTCGGAATGAAGGGGAAGACAAGGAGCACGCTACGTATTCGAACAATGACCTCAAAGAGGTGGTTGTAAATAGAGTACAAAATTTATACGCAATTTCTGCTTTTATTTCCATATCAAGAGATATCTAACATTGTTGACTTCTTGTATGTGTAAGACCTTACAGGTCGAAGAGGAAGAGAAGGAAGAAGTAAAGTTGATCAACAGCATTATAAATCCTGTTTCGGGTAGTCATTCCGAATTTGATGATGAGCTTTTGCCAGAATTTGAAAGCCTCTTGTCTGGAGAAATTGATTTTCCATTGCCAACAGACAAATACGATACAGCAGCGAATATCAAAGCAGAAAGAGACAAGCTTTATGAGAATGAGATGGCAAATAATGCTAGCGAACTGGAACGTTTGCGCAATCTGGTTAAAGAGTTGGAGGAGAGAGAGGTGAAGCTTGAAGGAGAGCTTCTGGAATATTACGGCTTGAAGGAGCAAGAGTCAAGCATTGCTGAGCTACAAAAGCAGCTCAAGATTAAGACAGTGGAAATTGATATGCTCAACATCACCATAAACTCTTTGCAGGTCGAGAGGAAGAAACTTCAAGAGGAGGTCTCTCAGGAAGCTGTTGCTAGGAAAGAGCTCGAGACAGCGAGGAAGAAAATAAAGGAATTGCAGAAGCAAATTCAGCTTGAAGCCAACCAGACAAAAGGTCAGCTCTTATTGCTAAAGCAACAAGTTAGTGGGCTTCAAGCCAAAGAGGAGGAAGCTTTTAAAAAAGATGCAGAGGTCGAGAAGAAGCTTAAAGCTGTGAAGGAGTTGGAGGTGGAGGTCATGGAGCTAAAGAGAAAGAACAAAGAGCTTCAGCATGAAAAGAGGGAATTGATAGTTAAACTAGATGCTGCGGAAGCCAAAGTGAAAACCCTTTCCAACATGACAGAGGTAGAGTTCATAATGCATCTGTATATATGTTCTGTGCTATTGTTCATTACATTGCATACTGTTTCAGGCTGGAAACATTAAGGCAATTGTTCACTTTTTTTGAAGGGATGAAGGCCCGAATTATTACTTGAAAGGATGAGGAAAATTATGTTGATTAATTAGTCATTAGTCAATTATGATCAGTAAGTTGGGTGAAATATACAACAATCTATGTTTAGTAAACTTGACTATTCAAGACGATTGTCTATATTTTCCAGAAAATATCCTTACTTATCAGAAGATCCAACAACCTTGCAATTTCATATCAGGCCATGTTCTGATGACGGGCCTTCCTCATTGTAAAAGAACATGTACTTTGCCTAGATACAGTTTTCTATCCAAGTACATCATGTTCATACATATTGAACATGGCAATGATTTTAAATTTTTAACTGATAATGAAGTATTTAAAACCCAGGCTTGACATGCTCTAGTTTTCTGGTCATGCAGACTGAGATGGTTGCCAAGGTGAGAGAAGAGGTGAATGAGTTGAAACATACAAATGAGGACCTTGTTAAACAAGTGGAAGGGCTTCAAATGAACAGATTCAGTGAAGTTGAAGAGCTAGTGTATCTTCGTTGGGTCAATGCATGTCTACGTTTTGAGCTCCGTAACTACCAAACGCCTTCCGGAAAAATATCAGCCCGCGATCTTAGTAAAAGTCTGAGCCCGAGATCCCAAGAGAGGGCCAAACAGCTCATGTTAGAATATGCAGGATCAGAACGTGGAGGAGGGGACACAGATATGGACAGCAACTTTGATAACACCTCTGTTGATAGTGAGGATTTTGATAATGCCTCCATTGATAGTTCCACAAGCAGATTCAGCAATCTCAGTAGAAAGCCTAGTTTGATCCAAAAATTGAAGAGGTGGGGTAAAAGTAGTAAGGATGATTCAAGCTTGTTTTCTTCTCCAACACGGTCTTTGGCAGGAGGGTCACCTAGCAGGGCTAGCATGAGCCACAGGCCAAGGGGTCCTCTTGAAGCCCTGATGCTGAGAAATGCGGGTGACGGTATGGCCATCACTTCGTTTGGAACTGCTGAACAGGATGAATTTAATTCCCCCGAAACTCCAAATTCCGTTGCTTCGTCTTTCCAGTTGATGTCCAAATCAGTTGACGGAGTTCTTGATGGAAAGTATCCTGCATATAAAGACAGGCACAAGCTTGCTTTGGAAAGAGAGAAGCAAATTAAGGAAAAAGCTCAGCAAGCGAGAGCAGTAAGATTTGGTGACCCTTTGAAGGGCGATGGTAAACCTGTGTCACTGCCCCCAAAACTTGCTCTTATAAAAGAGAAGCCCGCTGTCTCTGGAGGATCAAATGACCAGTCCAATGATGACAAAGTTGATTCTCCAATAGTTAGCAAAATGCAACTTGCGCAAATTGAGAAGCGAGCTCCTAGGGTCCCACGGCCGCCTCCTAAACGGTTGGGAGGCGCTCCAGCGGATGCCGATGCAAATCCTTCCAGTCAGGCACCCGGGGGTCCACCTCCACCTCCTCCCCCACCAGGTGCACCTCCACCCCCACCGCCACCGGGTGGACCTCCTCGCCCACCGCCTCCACCAGGAAGCCTTGCCAGAGGAGGTGGAAGTGGTGACAAAGTTCACAGGGCACCCGAACTAGTTGAGTTTTACCAGTCATTGATGAAGCGTGAGGCGAAGAAGGATACGTCATCTTTGATTTCTGCATCATCGAACCCTTCGGATGCAAGAAGCAACATGATAGGGGAGATTGAGAACAGATCATCATTCCTTTTGGCTGTATGTTACCCTTTTTTTTTTTTAATAACTAATAACATTATCACTCAACTATCATGCAATGCTAACTGTAAAAGTCTATTAATTTTTTGAATCAGGTAAAAGCTGATGTGGAGACTCAAGGTGATTTTGTCCAGTCATTGGCCACTGAAGTCCGAGCAGCTTCTTTTACTAACATAGAGGATTCGGTGGCATTTGTGAACTGGCTAGATGAAGAACTCTCCTTCTTAGTATGTATTTTACTCCATGAATACAGCCTCATGAATTTTTACTGCTTAACAATGATTTGCTTATGGTTATCTGTTGAATCTTGTCTCTGCTAGGTTGATGAACGAGCTGTCCTAAAGCACTTTGATTGGCCAGAGGGGAAAGCAGATGCATTGAGAGAGGCGGCATTTGAATATCAGGACCTTATGAAATTGGAGAAACAAGTGTCATCATTCACTGATGACCCAAATCTTCCTTATGAAGCTACTCTCAAGAAGATGTATAAGTTGCTTGAAAAGTAAGTGTTCTCATGCACAATCATTTCAGTTAGAAGAGTGTACAATGCTTGATAATTTGAAGGAAATCACATAGATAACAAATCAGTCCAAATGGCCTTCTATTGTTCGAGTTGGTTATAAGTTGTTGTATTTTATTTTATTTCACAGGGTGGAACAGAGTGTGTATGCACTGTTGCGCACACGAGACATGGCAGTTTCACGCTACAAGGAATTCGGAATTCCCATTGATTGGCTACTCGATTCTGGAGTGGTTGGCAAGGTAAGCTTTCAAAGTTGTAGCTCATGGTTTAGAATATGTAATCAATTATGAGGACTGGATTATATTTCTGATGCACATAGAAATAAGAGTCTAATGCCTCATCTATTTGCAGATCAAGCTTTCATCAGTACAACTAGCCAGAAAATACATGAAGCGCGTGGCAACAGAGCTAGATGCAATGACTGAACCTGAGAAGGAACCTAACAAAGAATTTTTGATCCTACAAGGAGTCCGCTTTGCTTTCCGTGTGCATCAGGTACACCCCTTTAGGCTCTCATAGCTAATCCCAAGGATTTAAATCTTAAATAGAGGAACTCAACTCCGCGTATTATAAAACTTAGCAATAGTTGCAGCCCTCCTATTGTAACTATATATAATTACACTAACATCCCCTCTTGGTTCAAAAACTACACATACCTCCCTTGTAAGTTATGTCCACCTAAAAACTACCCCCTTTTGTTGATTCTTACACATATTTAAACGATGTCATAATTTAAATTTTAGTGAACTTTTCAAATTTTTCTCGCACGCGTACCAGATATGTTATCTTTCTCAAATATCAAGAATCTTTTTCATGATCTATTAAACTTTGATGATAAAAAGGGGTATCAATAATTTGAAACTAAGAGGGGAAGCTTGTGTAATTGCACGTATTTACAAGGAAGTTCAAATATAATTGACTTAAGCTTTTAACGAGTATTGTGAAATTGAAATTTGTTTCAGTTTGCTGGAGGCTTCGATGCAGAAAGCATGAAGGCTTTTGAAGAGCTAAGAAGCCGGGCTCATATGCAGACTACAGAAGAGAATAATAAACCAAAAGCATGAGAAATTCTTCTTTGTTTTCTTTGTATGTCCAGTTTTTAGTTGCACATTAATTCTTCATTATCTGTCAGCGGGGGAGAAGCTGTATATAATGGACTTTGTAGGATCAATAGTTCAATTTAAGCATAAATATATATAAGAGGGGGAAAAAACATAGTTATACTATGATTTGCCTATGAGAGCATAGCAATAGGAAAATAAGTCACGCCACAGAAACTGTTTTAGATGTCTAAAATTCTAATTTTTCAGACTCTTGCGTTGTAACAAAAAGATTTGCATTTTTAATCAGATTGTTCTTCTTGCCTTTCAATTGCATATATAGAGGACAATCGGGGATTAAAATTAACCATTAGAACACTCATATTCTTATATAGATTACATATGAAAAACACAGGAAAAGAGTTTCAGTAGGTACTGCACAAGTGCACAACTACATTTAAATTCACCTTTTTGAAAGACCAAACAAAAAAAAAAAAAAAAAAAAGAGACAAAAAGCTTGAAACTAATTACTTTGAACTTGAACTAGTTTGCATCACAATCCAAGACGTTGAGTGCGAAGTATCGGTTTCGATAGGACATGGTTTTATAAGTGTCTTGCTCCTATCCTCTATATCGTAGGGTTCTGGCATCGCGAATATAATTTATAGAATTCTTCTTTAAGCCTGATTGGTCAGCACACATGCTCCCCGAAAGACAGAAAAATGGCGCGGTCGTCTATACTCCTCAACTCTTTAACACTACCCCTCGGAAGGATTTAGCTTGAAAATTCTGAAACTCCCTAGTTTTGGAGACTGCAGGTAGCCAATCATGTGCACGAGCAACAGCTTGTTGCGAGAATACTCGACTAGGTAGTCGCCTGACCATGGTGAGTGTGGGGGCGAAGGCCGCGGAATCTGGCAAGGCTGTCCCTTATGGTTCACCAGTTCGTTGAAAACAATCTCTTGCACCAAGAAATCAACTTGCACAAAACTACCACTCTTACTCATCCACGTGTAGATTTTCCCCTTCAAGCTCGTTGCTGTTGCGAAGTAACCATCTCCAAGTTCCATTGTCCTTCTAATGGTCCTCTGGAGGACAAATCAAATTCCATACGGTGTACAATCTAGGGAGATTGACCAATCATATAACAAGTGTATTAACACTTGTTACATAATTAGTTGGGTTCCACCAAATCAAGCATGGGCAAGAATTTTCCACAACGGCATGATACCATAAAAGACACAGCAAGAAGCAAAGCTGATCCCAAATTTTTAACATCCCAAAACCTCAAAACATTGGCATCTAAGTATTTCAAGCAGACCAACTATATGATGCAGCAAACTCAAATCTGTAAATCGACTTTGGCACCTATATCAGCAACTCCGTACAATTTTTCTATAAACGAATAAAAGAATCAAACATAGCAGTTATAGGGATTATTTAACAGTATCTCAGCAATGGTTTTAATTGTTATCCATCCTATCAACAGATTTACGCAAGCAACAAATCACAGCAGCCGTTGTCGATCCCATTGCCCTTCATCATAGGAGATGTATGTCAATGTAACACTGGCAGGATTATCCTTTCGAACACCTCACCTAAAGCAAATAACTTACATACATCTATCAAAATTGTATTTCCGAGCGAAGATTTTAACTGGTCAACATGACATTGTTCAGTATCACTGTGGAGTGAACAAGTCCATTCCCCCGTACCCGTGCTTGACATTTTTGCAATTGGTGATAAGATTTGGATTTCTTTATTCTATTTTTTTTCCTGTCTCAAAACATTTTTTATTTTGTTTTTTTTTTATCAGTTTTGGAAAATTTGATATCTTTTACAAAATTGCATTCTGATTCCATAACTTAGTGTAAAATGGTCCTCATCGATTAATCAGTTGCAAATTCTGTTTCATCATCTTTCCGGTTGATGTCCAAATCAGGTGAAGGAGTTCTTGATGAAAAGTATTCTACATATAAAGACTCATTTCAGTTAAAAGGATTTGCCATGCATCACTTTATCAGGTTCACCCCTTAAGTATTTATTTAAATCTTAGAAGGATAAATATAAATTCGACCATCCCCGGTAACACAAATATTCCCACTTGGTTTAAGAATTACACATACCTCCCTTTTCATTTATTTACACCTTACAATTACCCCCTTTTTGTTGATTGTTATACATTGTTATTTGATGTTATAATTTAAATTTTAGTGAGCTTTTCAAAATTTTCTCACATGTATGGGAGATTTTATCTAAGTGTCTTATTAAAGTTTTTTCATTTTTGATGATAAATAACGGAAGGGAAGTTTGTGTAATTGCACATAGTAAATAGGAAGGTCAGTACAATTGAATTAAGCTTTTAACAAGTATTGTGAAATTGAAATCTGTGTCGGTTTACTGGAGGCATCGATGCAGAAAGCATGAAGGCTTTTGAAGAGCAAAGAAGAGAATAGTAAACCAGAAGCATGAGAACTTCTTTCTTTGTTTTCTTTCTGTGTCCAGTTTTTAGTTGTAGATTAATTCTTCATCATCTGTCAGCAGAGGAGAAGCTTGTATATACAGTGGAGTTGTAGGATCAATAGTGCAATTTAAACACACACACACACACATATATATATATATATACATATTAGAGGACAAAAAAAATAAAAAATACTTATACTAAGTTCAATTTGAGAACATTCATATGTTTATTGCGTGTATATAACTGACCACTTTTAAAAAAATCCTAGAAGTTAAAAAATGTAAGTAAACGAGTAAAAACTATTTAGTTGTCCATCAATAATACAAATCAAATCACGTATGTAAATACACACACGAGACCCTCTATTGCAAATTGTGTTTCGTCTCCTATTACAATGCATGTATGTACGCCAAGTGTAAAGATCTCTGGCCAAGTGTATAATTAATGAAGTAATTTTACGCACATAGTATGAATGCAAATTATGCAATAGGAGATGAAACACCATTTGGTAATAGAGGATTTTATCCAATAAATACATAGTAAATATTATCAATAGTAAGTACTCGTATTTTCACGCGTGCAAGTTAGGTTAACAATACCTAATCTTGGATTGACCAGTTAGCCGAAACATCATAAATTAATGAATCTAATTTACGCAATTATGTTGAACAAGCCCAACACATGTACTCTTCTCTTGCTAAATCACTACATATATTTTAATTCGTCACAAACTCATATGAGACTAAGTCATGAGTTGGTTCTGAGTTTATCAAACAAAATTAATAACAAAAACCACACATTCATTACAAGAGAGCAGCACCTTATCGCTAACGGAAATTTTGTAATCGACAGAATAGATATCTTGGACGGAAATGAATCGAAACTAAAAGTTAAAATATAATTAATCACTGATAAAAACACTCATTAATTGATTTGTGACGAATAAAAAAAAAATCATACAAAGAAATGAAATTTAGCAAAAAGTTTTCATTATTACTAAAAGAAGAAAAAGTAGTCTCAATTTATACATCAGTACACAGAATTGTCATTATTTTTCTGCGTAGGAAAAGTAAAATTTCTCAAAGGGCTCATTGAGGTTGCTCTAGGTGATTTAGGCATCTCAGAAATCCTATTACCCGAGTAGTCGTAGTAAATTACCCCTGAAAACTCCGGCGGCTGACATTTCTCTCCCATCAAGATCGCCTTTTGCCACACCCCACTCCCTTCATCATCGTTATTAACTTGCGGCCCCGATGACGATGGTGATTTCTTGGCCTTGTGGCTTATAGTTGTCATCAGCTGCTTAGGCGAAGGCAATGGCATCTTCGCCGCGTTTGGATGATCACGTGCTTTGCTCGTGTACTTTTTCGCATGTTTCGCACAGAGTCCCACCAGAAGAGTTACCGAAACAAACACGCCTATAGCTACTGTGATTGGGGAGAAGAAGCTTTCGCCTACATGGATCATGCCCACGGACCGAACCATTCTCTCTCTGGTGTGTAAAAGTGGTTGAATTCTTGAAGGAGATGAAGGTGAAGAACTGAGGAGAAAATGGTGGAGGAGTTTAATATGCGGGCACGGTTCCAAAAGTGAAGAATGTGTCTTTTTTTTATATGTGTAGGATTGTGATAAATTTGGGTAGCAGTTGGAACGTAGCAAGGGACAAATTCAACTAAAAATTATTAGATTACTTGTCATATTATTGTGGTTGGGGAGAGGAGGGGGGGGGGGGGGGGCTATAGATGGTGCTTTGAGGTGTATCTTCTTTTGGGTCGGTTCATGATTAGGCAAACCCCACTAACAAATTAAATGGGGTTTTCATATGCAATGTTCGGCCATATCTTCTCATATTATGGTAGCTTGACTTAGGGAATATTTTTTAAAATTTGGATTGGGAATCATATTTTTGATGTAACACATGTATGGTTTTTAGTTTTTACCAAATTTGCACGAGCCACGGTGCGGCCGAAAGAACCCCTTACCCCACCACCGCACACAAAGAAAGAAATTATTGGAATTAAGATGAATAAACTTAGGTGCAAAGCACATCAAAACGATTAGCTTTTATTTCAGTCCACAAATAGCACCTTTTTTGGGCACGATTATTATACATGTGAATGTGAAATAAATATTGACCAAGCAATAATGTGATAATTGCAATGTTAGTCTTAGAGATAATTAAGTGACCAAACAAACTAGGAAACCAAAATGTCAACTACGGACTCTTTCTTGAGGCAGTTGGGTCAACCGCAAGTGGACGAGAGCAGCCATAGACCAAGTCTTTTAAGTATTATTCTTATTCTTATTATTATTATTATTATTAGGTTGAATTACGTTTACTTTCTCTGAGGTATACCCTATTTATAAAAAATACATCGATATATGAAAAATTACAATCACCCCCCTAAATTGAGGGGGTAATTATAATTTATACTTCAAAAGTATTGAACTGTCAAAAATACCCTTGAAATGACTATTTTGCCATTCAGAGAATTTTTTGTTATATTATATATATTTAATTTTAAAAATATTATACATATTTAAATAGTTTTTTTAAAAAATAAATCTTATAATATTATAAATTTTATTTTTATAAATATAAAAAATTAGAATACATATTATATATAATTAAATAAATTATTTTTTCTTTTTTTTTTTCCCCTTTTCTCTTTTCTTTTCTTTTCCCTTTTTCATTTCTTTTTATGTTCTTTCTTCTCCAGGGGTCCGCCGCTGTAGGATCGAGAGGGGAGAGGGCAGAGAGCCAGAGATTGAGAGGGGAGAGAGGCAGAGATTGAGAGCGGGGGAGAGATTGAAAAGGAAGGGGGGGAGGAGAGAGAGAGGGCCGCTCAGCACCCGTCGCCCACCACCATCCTCAGTCGCCCACCACTGTTCTCCGCTACACGATCGAGGGAGGAGAGGGGCAGAGATCGAGAGGCGGGGGGGGGGGGGGTGCGCTGGAGAGAAAGAGGGTTGCCCGCCGCCCACCATCGTTCTTCGCTGCCCATCTGTTGTCCCGCGTTCGTTGTCCGCCGTCGTCGTCGGTCCTCCAACACGCACACCAACCATTGGGGGAGGGGGTGGGGGCAGAGAGGGGGGGGGATTCTCATTTGAAAGAAAAAAGATAATAAAGAGAAAAAGAAATCAAAAAATAAAAGAAAAAAGAAAAAAAAAAAGGAAAATGGATAAAGAAAGGGTATTTTGGGGTTTTTATTTTGCTTATGTTTTTTTTTTTGCTTAAATTACTTAGGGGTAATTCTGAAAATTCATTTTTTAAGTGTAAATTGTAATTACCCCCTCAATTTAGGGGGGTAATTGTAATTTTCCATATGTCAAGGTATTTTTTGTAAATTGGGTATACCTTAAGGGAAGTAAACTTTATTATTATTAAGTTATTTAAGTATGAACAAACTTAATTACGCGAGCCAATTATGACTTCTTCAGGGTCTAAATTGACTAGCTATTCCATTTGAATTGCCCATTAGTTTGGGGTTTTAACACTTTAGGGCATACCTAATATTAGGCATGTTGGTTCTACAAATTGGGGATCCTCCATTTCATGCATCTAGACTTCCATTGCTTAAATGCAATCATCAGCGTGAAAGTTGAATGATTAATATGTTGTTAATTATGGCTACTTCATATCCCCTTTTTAAGTACAACAAATTTTGGGATAAAATATTTTACTCACAAACAATAGTGAATTCTATATTTTGATTATTAAATTTTTTCTGTTATATTTTATTATATAAATTATACTATATTTGCACCTTAATTTTAAAGTCACCTCTTAGCCAAAAAAATTATATTACCGCAGAGTCGCTACCACCAAAAATATTTCTTTACTTTATTACCAAACTCCCCGCAGTCCCTCACTCCCTAGGAGAAAAAGTCCCAACACAATTTTTAAATTTAACTTCTTTGTTGATCACTTTTATTTTAAAAACTACCACGTTGCAGTCGCCGATCATTTCCTGACAATTATCTTTTTTGTATAGTTTTTTTAGGCGGTGGGGGGTGGGGTGGGAGTGCATATATCGTGTAGTTTATACAACACAAAATAGCAAAAAAAAAAAGAAAAAAATTTATCAAAGTATAAAAACTACCATAATTTAAGTGAAAAGTATTTTTTTTTTTGTAAATGCGTATTTCTTTTAATAAGATTAGTCTTATATATTCCAAGAGCTCACCAACACGAGTGGATGGAACACTTTAAGCTAATTCTGAAACTTAAAAGGTTTTTGAGACTATGTATTTTGCTTGTAAATTAAAATTTGAGAATTAGTATGGAGACGCCGTATTTGGTGACCGACTAACTATTGTAATGATTATTTCTTGTAATTTAGGTACTTGTGCGATAATTAAGTATGATTGAGCTTAGATTAGATACCACTCTTTTTGAACAATTCAACAAATGGTTAAAACTTGCAAATCTGAAATACATGCTGCTTAGTAATCCATGCTACATGATAAATACTCACTGCACATCGTGCCTCCATGACGATATACATGTATTTTATATTTTTTTTAATTTTATATATAATGTTGTATATTGCTTGCGTGTTCTATTTTTCCTTTTTTTTTTCGTTAGGTAAATATGTGCTTCCACGTTTTACAGAAGAGATGATATAATTTTTTTTTCTTTTATTTATTTATTAGGTGTAATTGAGAGAGAAAGTGACGATGCAAAATGAGCACTATATTAAAATTCTATTACATGACTGTCGACATGTGATATATACTCTATTAGAAAAACTCGTCTCAATTTAACTAACTAATTTTCCTCTGTTTTGATTCCAACAAGCACAAGTGCCACCTTAATTTTCGTTATTTTCCTTAATATTTGGAAACTCTTTAAACTAATTTATCTTTGAGTTCACCAAATAAACCAAAAATATTCTTTTTGATTCATTGTTTTTAAATTATTTCAAATTGGAATTAAGGCTATGTTTGGTGTAATTGTGGGACAAGTATTTTGGGAAAATATATGTTGGTAGTGGGTTGGGAGAATTAGTGAATAAAAGTATGTTTGTTTTAAGGGAAAACTACACTGACCACCCCTGAAGTTTGACTAATTTACGAAAAAGTTCCTATTTTTTTAAAAATTATCAAAAATTCCCTAAGGTTATATCCATATTACAAATTTATTTGAATTTTCGAAAATACCCCTTCCCTTTTTTTGGGTGATTTACATTGACCACCCTGAGATTATGCTAATTTACGAGAAACCCCCTGTAGTTTCAAAAATTATCAAAAATCCCCTGAGGTTATGCTAATATTACAACTAGCACCTATTTAGGTTGACTTATCAACAATATTAATTTTTTTTTTCCTTTGTAATATTGTTATCATAAAATTTTCATGTAATAGATTTGAAAAAAAAATGTGATTACTTATTCAAATAAATATTCGAATTTAATGTTATGAATTTATACTAAATATACGTAATATGCGCTAAATTTATATTTGAGAAAAATATAATTATATGCATCGTATATATCCATTATGTGAAATGAGAAATATAAACATTGATTGAAATAAAAAAAAATTGAAATTAAATAATGCACTTGAAAATTTTATTTAGCTTGAGGATTCTAACTCATTTCTCTTAAAATTTACTCCGTATTAGCGATAATATAACATACTTGATGTGTTGGTAGATATCTTTAAAGCATTAAATTCAGAATATTTATTTGAATAAATAATCATATTTTTTTTTTCAAATCTATTATATGAAAATTTGATGATAACAATATTACAAGAGGGGTAAAAAAAGATTTATTATTGTTGATAAGTCAACCTAAGTAGGTGCTAGTTGTAATATTGATATAACCTCGGGGGACTTTTGGTAATTTTTGAAACCACGAGGAGTTTCTCGTAAATTAACCCAATCTCAGGGTGGTCAGTGTAAATCACCCAAAAAAAGAGAAGGGGCATTTTCAAAAATTCAAATAAGTTTTTAATATGGATATAACATTAGAGGATTTTTGGTAATTTTTGAAAAAGTAGGGAATTTTTCTTAAATTAGTCAAACCTCAGGGATAGTCAGTGTAATTCACCCTTGTTTTAATTGAGAGAGACAAATTTTGTGTAGA
This sequence comes from Petrea volubilis, assembly GCA_026212405.1. Classification (NCBI taxonomy): domain Eukaryota; kingdom Viridiplantae; phylum Streptophyta; class Magnoliopsida; order Lamiales; family Verbenaceae; genus Petrea; species Petrea volubilis. The sequence goes on along the minus strand of CM047882.1, from coordinate 6,691,908 downwards.
TATCTTTTCATGTAATTTTTTTTTTTGATTAGTGATATCACATCAGAATTTTACATTATTATATATTGTAATTATACTGATATAATGATTGAAAAATATAAATATATATTTTTGATTGATAAATTTTTAATAACATTTTGAAAAATGATTATGAATTTTGAATGAATATTTGGTATTTATTTTGGGAGTTGAAAAATATTTTTTCAAAATGAAACCAAACGCTACCTAAAGTTTTTGATAGAATTTTTATGAGATTTTTGTAATTTTTTTTAACCATCTTGTCATTTTATCCCGCGTATAGGCTGGAACCCTAACCCAATGAGGCGGCATCTTTGGATATTTGGGCCCAAGGCCCCAGCCCAGCTGTCCTTTGGATTTGTACCGTCGTTACCCAAGCTCCACACATATAACAAACTGTTAGAATACAAAACCGAGAAAATTAAATGAGTAATCTACTAAAGTTCTGCACATGGATATATAGTTGACTTTAGTTAACAGTATACACAAGTAATAAAATGGCACATCAATTCATTCGTGCTTTGAAGCGCGATCGTGTCTAGTGAATCAAATATTGCATTAATTTCCTATAGTTAATTGTGAAGCATCTCACAAAATCCAACAGATAAATTTGGATTGAGTTTATAATTAATTATTGATTCATCCAGATAAATTTAGGGAAGTCACTTAACAAATTGATTAGCATACGTGTTTTATACATTTTTTACGGAAAATTCTTACCCAGACCCAGCTTGGTCGGACCCAACCAATCATATAGCAAGTGTTAATACACTTATCATGTAATTGGTCACTCTCCCTAAACTATACACCAATCACATGACAAGTATAAACCACTCACCACCTAATTAGTTGTGGTGTGGTCGAACCCGATGCGGGTAAGAATTTCCCCATTTTTTACTAATAATACTTTAAATTCTCATTTAAGCCTTAATTCAGTAGAGTTACACTTTTCTCGTTGAACTAACTTAAGTAGGGGAATGTATTCATTGAGCTAGCTACTACATATATTTCGTGTTTCGTTATTTAAGAAGATTGAAATTCTACATGAAAAAAAAGGATTAAAAAAGCTTAAAACTTGCACATGGTGGTGGCGAAAATTTGACGTAAAAATAATAGAGTAGGACACAACGTGTCTTTGCAGAAATTAAGTTTGTTTTGAGTGTGCAATATATCATACCTGCCGCATATTTTATACAGCCACATTTCATATACATGGAATTTAATACTAATTCTAGTGGTCCAGCTATATCACCGTCACGGCGTCCACTATGGCCCAAAAACGACCTTTTCTGGTGTGCCAAAAGATCAAAAGGTCATCAATTTTTGCAACTTTTTTTTGACTCAGTATAATTACAATCTGTAGGAGTCGATTGCCTACGCATTGGTCGGTTTCATATAACATTATCACAGATATACTTTTAATTGCCATCTTCTTTTACTTTTTTATTTGGGCTCCTACTATGAGGCATCGGATAGAAATTCAAAAGTGCAAAGTGTATACTTGTTCTCCAAAGTTAACAAGTTAATGGAAATATCAAACTATAACTGATTTGTTTTAATAACGAGCCCGTTTGGATGAGTTTTTTTTTTTTTTTTTAAAGAAGAAACGCTTATATTTTGAAAAAAAAAGGGCTTTAAAGAAAAAAAAATTGTATTTGGATGAATTTTTTAAAAAAAACAAAAACCACGAAAAAAAATCTAAAAATGGCTTTGTTCAAGTAGCTTCAAATACAAGTACCTTTTAAAGTACTTTTAATTATTGTATCTAAATATAAAATTATTTGACTTAAAAAAAAAAACTCTACTCTAAAAAATACCGTTCAAGAAATACTTTTTTTTTTAAGTCTGCCCAAACAGGCCCAACATCTACGCTGCTATCACTATAGCAGAATATGGTAATGCTATCTGTTTAGGGGCCTTTGCTTATATGCCATATTGTTATATTATTTTAATTTTCCAATTTTGACCAAGAAAATGTGGGTGCCAAAATGAGGCTAATAGAATGAAAACAAAAATCCCAGAAATTAATCTGCATCGACCAGCTAAAGTAGATTCAAAAATCTGTCTTAGATATATTTTTCAAATTTTTTTTTTGTTTGAGAAAAGAATTAATTATATATATAGTTGCATGAATTTAAACAAATTCCATGGTGACCAGCAGGAAACATGGGTTGTGCCACGTTGGTAGCCAGCTCATCACGTGCACTGCACACTCCTTATAATTATTTTGTGGTAAAAGTAATGAGAGTTTGACCAACCAAATTAATTAATATTCATCATGTTGTCACCTAAAGTACCCATTTTCCCTCTGCCGTGCCGTCACAACTACTCTTCTTGACATTTCATTCATAATTTCATATTTTCAAACAGAATATTGGGGATTAATTAATACTCCATCATTTTATTCATCAAGTAACATTTATTATTGATCATAAGTAGAGAAAATTAACAATAGGGAAAAAAAAAAAGAATCATTCATATATGATATCTATGAAAAATAATTCTACACTTCTCATCGTACAATTTACAATATTTGAAACTCAACTATAGATCATTTCACGATCTCCAAAAACAAATGAAATCGATCGAGAGCTAACTTCAAAACAACGGAATCAAATTTCACTAACCATTTCGCCGGCACGTATATATATATATATATATATATATATATATACACACACAGACACGTGTATATGATCATCATCAATAGTATTAATATTTGAACCCCTCGAAGCATTTTAACTAATGATGCAAAGGGTTTGGACCGCTGGGGACGAGGCGCTTCTCGACCCCATAACGAGGGTCGATTTCACTTCCCGCTGGCGGCCCCGGCGGAAGGTCATGGCTGTGGCGGTGGCGGAGATGGCGGCGCTTGAGAAATGGGGTGAAATCAAAACTGCTGGCGGTTAGTGCTTTTCTATGAGTGATCAAGGGATGAGTTTCGTGGTCCGAAGACGAAGAGGCAATTATTCGTGTGGTGTTTTGAAGGTTTTTGAAGCTGTGGAGTTCATGAAAGAGTAGTATGAGGAGAAAGAAGGAAAAGAATGGGTAGAATAGAAGAGGTATTTTCATGATGATGATGATATATCAAGTGGGAGATATTGTTGAAGGGGAGGCATGGATATAGAGCAATGAAATAATTAATAAGAAGAAAAGGGTTCTTTAAGTAGGATTGAGAAAAAAATGAAGGGTTGACAGCTTAGAGTCTAATGGGCCAAATATAAGATATGGAGAGGAGGGTTGAATTTTATGTACGTGCTTGCTTTCATGTGAGACTTTTGTGAGCTAGTTTATATTCTAATATAATGTGGGGGCGGGGGCGGGGGCGGGGGCGTGGGGGGTTTCAGTTTCCAATAAATGTTCCTTAGAAATCAAGAAAGGAAAAAGTGTCATTATGTGGATTGTCAACCCCTGAATTATATATTCTTTGATTGTGTTTCTTTGAATTACTATTTATATCTCGAAAGTGAAGAACAATAGTCAATTGATGAGGAAATAAGATTATAGGAGAACAAATGGAAAAATTTTGCTCGATTATCTAATTTAACCAATTATACTACAAATGTGATAATGTTTATTTTAAAATCGACAATTTTACTTAAATTTTATGTTAATTATACGATATATGTAATCTAGTTTAAACTAGAATTTTTTACGAGAAGCCATGCCCATGTGGTGGGGAAATGCAATGCGGATCCACATAATAATTCTTTGGATAGCGATCAATGCACTGTTTGGAAAAGGTAAAGATATTATTAGCATTAAAAGCAGAAAATTGAAGAAGAAGGAGACGAGGAATGGTAATTGCACTAGCTAGTAGTATAGGGTTCATCTTTAGTTCCTAATAATGCACAATCATGAAGGGGCACAAACAGGGAAGAATTATGAAAAGCTCACTGTTGATTTGGGGTACTTGATTCACCCTTTAAATTCCCATTAATAACCATTTGTTCCCGCCTTCTATTTCACGTATGGGGTGGATAAATTTAATGAACTATAATTTAGCACGTGAGGTACTTGGTACTTGTTATTTATCTATTTTCTACATCTACAATGGACTATTATATATATATATATATATATATGGGTTTAACAGCATGCTGATTTATTCAAAATAAACTCTAAGGACATGTTTATTTTGTTGTTTAACGGCAGTTTGTGAAAATTAACCCTTGTCATCACTAAATAAAAAAATAAAAATACTTTTAGTTATGCGAGGAAAACTATTGTCAAAAAGTGTAAACTGTAGGCAATGCATTATTGACAATGGTTTGGCAAATGTAGCAATTTAGTAGCCACAAATATTTGGTTACGTTTTTCAAACGTGTAGCCGATGCTTTGTCTATTGTTTGACACAACATTGACGACTGATGGGTGTTAAATTCATCAAAAATAAATCTTACTATTTTAAATACAAAATAAATTTATAAATAGGGTGAGCAGAGTCGATCCTATAGAGAATTACTACTTGATAACTTTCAGAGATAACTAGGTGAATAAAAACTAAAAATAAAAATTGAGGGGTTTTAATAAAATAAAATAAAGACAGAAAATTAAATAGAGAATAAGTTAATATGAGGAAAAGCTCAGCCAAGGCTAATTTTTCGCACAACGTTTTAAGAGATTGATCATTAATTCAAAGATAGTTCTTAATTTCATGCACTAGATTAGTTATAACAATTGGAAACGCTCCTCCGACCAATCCTTCCTTATTTTTAGGCTAGACATGCAACACACTATAAATAACCCCTAATTAACAGATAACCCTAAACACGTGATAGAATTTAATCAGTTAACAACATTAAGAATTAGAAGGACCCAATCCTAAACAATAACCTAAAATGCGTGATCCTTTAAGTTAGATTGTACATTTTTCATAGCACAATTTAAAAGCTCATAACAATTTAAATTATGCTATTTTTCACTTGTATTGGTTCAATTAAACAATTACGGATTTAATCTTACCAATTAGATATATATTATTCTATCAATTGAACAACAGGTGTGACTTGCACAAATAATAAAATAACATTACGGGATGGGGTTTTCTCGAAAGAGTACAGTAAAATATACAAATAATGCATAAAAATAAAGAAACAAACAAACTAATTAGATCTCACAATCTATGCTTAAACGTTGGCTTGAATTAATCATTGATTGAATAAAGAAGTTTAGACACGAATGGTCATAAAATATAAAAGCTGAAAATTTAAAGACTAAAACTAAGACTAGAATAAAGATCAAAGATACCTAGACAATGGTCTACAATCGTGTATATATAGGGCTCAAACCCTAGATCAAATTCCTAACAGGTCAAGGATAATTCTTCGGAAAGCCCTACACTCCGTAGGCAAGAAGAGAGTTTGTTTCCATATTGAACTCTTGTCAAAACGCGATCCTTATTTTCCATTCTACCGTAGCAATTGCTTGCCACTAGGCGTGATCACGCCTTGAGTCACAAGCATGGTTATTTTCATGTTTAGCCCTCGGACTTCCTTGTATGACAACCCTCTGCACTTTTTACCATCGTTTAGGCCTTTTTTAGGCTCCTTTTTTCATATTTACACCTAAGACAAATAGGAAATAAATTTGGTGAAATGCTATCATATTTAAAACCCAAATTTAATCAAAACAAGTGCAATTGTGGCCTAAAACTTGGTAAAAATAACATACTATCAATGATGATTTGTTTTAAAGCAATGCCATTTGAATATCAATCATGCCTCCAAAAGTGTAGCCGTAAAATTAATTAACTACGCTTAGCCTTACCATAATTTATAATTATAGTTAGATCGACTGTAGTAAATAATACTATTGTCTTTTTGCCCAGGATTTGGGATATATTAGTGAAAATTTTCAATAAGATTTTTGCTTTTTTGGCTATGGTTTGCTGCAGTGATATAGTTTGTCTGTTCGAAATACTTAGGTACCAATGTTTTGAGGTTTTGGGATGTTAAAATATTGGGATCAGATTTGCTTCTTACTGTTTCTTTTTTGGTATCATACAGCTTTGGAAAATTCTTGCTCGTATTCAGTATGATCGAACCTAATCAATCATATAGCAAATATTAATACACTTATTATGTGATTAGTTATTCTCTCAATACTGTACACCAATTATATGAAAAGTGTACGAAACTCATCACATAATAAGTTAAGGTGTGACCGAACCCAGTACGGACGAGAATTTCCTGTTTTGATATTAGTTGTATGTGCAAATATTTGATATGCTCTTTATGCTTAACCATGTGCTTAACACCCAACTCTCCTTACGGGAAATTTTTAGCCACACTGGGTTTGACTATATCATAACGAGTTATGTGACAAGTGTTTTACACTTGTCATGTGATTAGTGTACAGTTTAGGGAGAGTAACCACTCACATGGCAAGTGTTTTAACACTTGCCACATTATTGATTGGGTGTGTGGCCAATTTAGGTGTAGACAAGAATTTCCTCCCAACTTATAGCGATTATAATTTTCCAAGCACTTCACCCCAAGTTTGCTGAGATTACCAAAAAAAATCCTTCTACACCTTCTAAGATTTGCCCATTCAAAAAAAAAAAAAAAAAAACTACCATAAGGATTTTGCAATTAGGGGGAGGAGGTAGTCATGTGATAGTCGTCGAGATTTAGAAAAGGTGTTAAGGCAAGACCAGCGGTACTACAGGCGAGCAAATCAACAACCAGAGAAGGAATTTTATTATTTTTGGTCCTATAAGTTGGGCCTTTTTTGATTTTGGTCCAATTCATTTAATTTTTCCTACATTTGATCCCACATCTTACAAAATTTGTCAATTTGAGTTATCTGTTATCTTTTCCATCAAAGTTTTAATGGTAGAAGTCACTTGCACCGACAACTCCAGCATTTAGGTGTTGGTTGGGGGGGGGGGGGGGGGGTACACTAACCCGCCACAAGTTGTCTACAAATAACAATCACCCCCTTAAAATTTTTCAAACCTTACATTTACCTCAAAACATCCATAAAATTCTTTCACACAAACATCTTAACAAAAGCAAGTAGTATATATCCACCATCTACTTCCATAAACTTGCAGCAACATCAAATGTCAAAAGACAAGTTGGCAGTAGAGATTTGCTAGTAAGTTTCCAAAGCACGACCTACTGATACTGCTGCAACTAACATTTTCACAAGCTACAGTCTCATATGCGCCGTAATTTGTCTAGCGCCAAAACTATCCCCAACCACTGCCAAACGAGAAAATTACAAGACAAAATCTTAAGTTGGAGGCTGCAGAGACTAGAATCTTCTTCAATAGGGCAAGCACAAAATAAGATCCATTTGAAGCAACAACTTCCTCTCCGTAAAGCAGCATCTGATTGAAGTGCTAAACACCTAATATCCCAAGCAAAAATAACTATAAATTAATATCACAAGAATATGAAAGAATCTCTGTGTACAGAGAAGGTGCCGATGCAAAATAATTAAGAACCTACTAAGCCAAATACTCGCTCTCAATAAAATCAATTAATTGCACATCATTGTTTCGAGCGGCTACCAGTGATTCGAACAATGAAAAGGTCATCATCAATCCCTCTCCATTAGCCACCTTAAACTAAAGCTAGCAAGTCCAAATAACATATATATAGAATTCCTAGGTCTACCAATTCCATTCAACCTTCACTGTAATATCAAGATTGCAATATATATAGAATTCCTAGGTCTACCAGCAGACAAATGAAGAGAGAAATTGTAAAAGCTTCACTTACGGCGTGCAGATTTAGAAGCATCAAAAGTACATAAATATACCTTGAAGTCAAAGGCTGCAAGCCGGGCCTCACTTACCACGCCTTCCATTTAGCCTCATTGTCCATCTTCTTACATTTTCCCCACACAAAATCAGTCCCGCTAATTCATTTTTGCACAAAGAAAAAGATTTAAGGTAATTTCAAGTCATAGAAAATGAAAACAAATCATGACTAAGTAGAAAACAAATTAAATGGGGGGAATGTGTAAATGGATTCTCCCCGTGCCTCTGCCAGAAGTGGGAATTACATGTCTCGGTGGAAATGGTAAGTGTCTAAGCAAAATTACAATTAAAGACAAAATTAATGTTGTGAAGAATAATTATAAAGGATAAAATTGGAAAGCAGTAATTTCGTATCCAAACTGTCTTATTTTCGATTTTGGCCTTTAAATTGAATAGTTTATTAAATTTAATCTCAATTTCGAAGGGCAATGGCAATAAATTTGAGAAAAAAAATTGTCATTTTAGATACTAGCAACACCGCGCACTCTACGTGTGTGCAAAATATAAAAAATATATATTTCAATTTAATACTTAATTTTTTTATCATGAAAATATAAATATTTTATTAAATTTCTTTTATAATAATGCTTTTTAAATAATTATTTGAAATAATTTATTAAATTATAATAATTTAAAAATAAAATAATTATATGAAATAAAATTACATAATAAAGAATAAACACAAAGAGAAAAAAAATCAAGTAATTGTAATTAGAGAAAATGGTTAGTGGATTGAGAACATGGGTTTTCAAATTGGATTGTGATATTACAATATTGTCATCTCTATTTTTTTTTATTGCATGTGTTTAATAATTAAAAGGATAAAATTGGCACATCAAAATTTGGTATCTAAATTAAATTGATTTCATGGAAATTTTCAATATTAACCACAATTGTATATAGTTCTATTTATTTCATATAGAGTTGAAGGGCAACTTTTGTAAAGTTGTAAAAAACAATTGTCATTTTAGACACAAAAGTAGCTTTCTTTTTATAATAGTATAGATAAAATAGATTTTCTTTTTATAATAGTATAAATTATAATAGTATTGATAATGTAGGTAATTTTGATCATCAATTAATAGATTAAAAGTTATTTTTTATTAGAACTAGCAACACCGCACACTCTACGTATGTGCAAAATATAAAAAATATATATTTTAATTTAGTACTTAATTTTTTTAGCATGAAAATATAAATATACTATTAATTTTTTTTTATAAGAATACTTTTTTAAGAATTATTTGAAATAATTTATTAATTTATAATAATTTAAAAATAAAATAATTATATAAAATAAAATTACATGATAAAGAATAAACACAAAAAGAAAAAATAAAGTAATTGTAATTAGAGAAAGTGGTTAGGGGGTTGAGAACATGGGTTTTCAAATTGGATTGTGATATTACAATATTGTCCTCTCTATTTACTTTTTTATTGCATGTGTTTACTAATTAAAATGGTGAAATTGGCACATCAAAATTTGGTATCCGAATTAAGTTGATTTCTTGGAAATTTTCAATATTAGCCATAATTTTCTATAGTTCTATTTATTTCATATAGAATTGAAGAGTAACTTTTGTAAAATTGTAAAAAAATTGTTATTTTAAATATAAAAATGAGTTTCTTTTTATAATAGTATAGATAAAATTTTGAAAACCGACTAAAACTGACTCAAACAAACTAAACGCTGCTATTTAACTAACAGTATTTAACAAAGCTGACTTTTTATAATCAGATCATTCACATTCTTCGAGCTGCTGAGAAAATGAAAGAGCCAAGACGAATTAAAAGAACGGACCCGCCATCCTGCAAGACCGCTTATTACTGTGATTTATCTGAAGACTTAATCCACATCGAGCTTTCTGAGATTAGCCTTCACAAGGATGAATGTAAGAAGGAACAGAAAAGGAGAGAAGATCAAGTTACGAGTGCTAAGAAATATGAAAAAGAAGGTAATTGGTTTTCTTCTCTTTTTTCTTGTTCTTGTGTGTGTGTGTGTGTGTGTGTGTGTTCTTTTATGTTTGTTGAATGACAGTACCCCTTCTTTTTTTGAACGATTCCCTGGTTCATCTTTTAATGCTTGGTGCTGGTTTTTTTCTTGTTTGTGTGTGTGTATTCTTTATGTTTGTAGAATGACAGTACCCATTCTTTTTTGTTTGCTTTTTTTGAACGATTCCCGGGTTTATCTTTTAATGCTAGCTGGTTTCATAATTTTTATTGTGTTTTCTGGCAATTTTATGACTTTGGCTTATCATGACATGCAGGAATTATTCTTGTATTTCCAATTTTAGGAATTATTTTTGAATTGTGTTTGTGTTGTACTTTTCGGTTTGACTTCGTTGAAAGGTTTCTTTTCTTGAAGGCCCATCTTGTATTTGTTCATTCTCTACCTTCTATTTGGGGCTTGTTTTTGCCTTTAAATTGAGGGTTGAGTTTAAGACTTATTGTTTGTGGGCTTCTGTTTTTGGAAGTCTTTAACTATCTTGATTAGCTTCATATTGTTCCAATTGTTTGATGTCAACTTGATGATTGGACTTAGCAACTTTGGGGTTTCTTGTAATTTATCGTCACAACATCGTAGCTCCAACAGACAGGTATTTATCTTGAATATTTCCTCTCTCTTCAATTACCGTGTTAGAAATTTCTAAATAAAGTACTATCATTGATCTTAATTTGTTCTTACAGGTTGACTAAGCTGAAAGAATGTAAATCTGTAAAGCGTTGCTGTGAAGTTTCACTGATGAAACTGTTGCTGCTGCTATACTACGCTGTATTTCTCCATTGCTATGATTAGCTGATTTTTTGAACTAATGGTTTTGAATCACTGGGATCTAATGTTACTATAGTACTCTATTGGTGCGCTTTGCTGATTTTTGTACTAATGGTTTTGAGGCACAGTGATCTAATGGTGCTATAGTACTCTATGCATTTTGCTGATTTTTTGTTCTAATGGTTTTGAATCACAGTGATCTACTGTTGCCATAGTACTCTATTGGTGTGTTTTGGTGGATTGTTTGAACCAATGGCATTTGAATTGCTCTACATAATTCTAACATCTTGTTTAGAACTCCAAGTTTATCTGCTAAAAATTTATTGTAATGTTAAAAGCTCATTCACATCCGATCGTCTATTTGCAAAAAAAATCAATCGATATGAATATCTGCTTTCCATTCGGTCTTGCTTTCGTTCGGGGAATGAAATGTGCCCCCTACAAAGTCTGTTCCAATGGTTTATGTGTGCGTGCGCCTGTGTATTTGGTGTTATTCTTCTTTATATTTTAAGTTTTGAACATTCTATAGCAAGGCTGAACTCAAATAGATCCTCTTCACAACATTCGAAACGACCGTATTATTAAATTTTATGGGAGAACGTTGCAACAGTTTGAAAATTCAAGGATGGAACAAAGTCAGTCGATCACCCAGTTAGGAAGAAGCTCCAGACACACACACTATTTTTCACAACAAAACTAATATTACTGCATTCTTTCTCAGAGACAACCCAATTGAGAGATCAAAGCTAAAGACGCATAGGTTTTAGGATACAGAATATATACACAAACGGCAAATTCGCAAACATAAAAACAGTTGAGAAAAACGTATCACCCATATTTCTGCTCATCCTAGTACTCAGTAGACCAAATTCCAATTTCCAATTTGTTAGAGAAATGATCTTCAGACACCCTAAGCCCTGTTAAGTTTTCCAGTCGGAACAGGTGCCCGAGCCCATGATGACGGCTTAACTCCTCCAACCAATAATTTTGATGCAGTGGCAGCACTTATTTTTCTCCTCTTGGCTTCAAGCTCCAAACGCCTTTTATCAGAAGAAGTGGATGATGCAGAAAAAATTGAAGTTGAATGAATAAGTGCTCTCTTGTCTTTTCTGTTCCTCTCAAACTTAGTGGCGAATTTAACACGTGAAGCAGCAGCAGCATCCTCTTCAGAGACGGGAAGAAGTCTTATACCAAGTCCTGCTTTCCTAGAACTTGCCTCCTCCTCTGCTACTCTTTTCTTCTGTCCCCTGAGTCTGGCTCGCAGTGATTTATTCAATGCATAATCATCTGAATGCCTGGTATCAGAAATACGCTGCAGACGCACCAGTACAGGTTCGGCTTCTTTCTTCTTCTTCATATCTCCCTCCTGGTGTTCAAGCCGTTTAAAAGGATCATCCAGCTTGCTTTTATCTGAAAAGGGGGAACATGTGAGATTATGCTTTAGAAGAACTTCTGGTTTTCATTCGATAATTTTACAAAAAGTAAGGCAATGTTTTCTGCATCAGCAGAAAATATCAGACGGATTTCTGCACAAGAATACTCACCATCATCAACTGGGAGCACCAAAGTTTCAGCATCTTCAGCATCATATTCCTCAACCTTTCTTCGGGATCCACTAATGACCACATACTCACAGTTTTGTGGATCTGTTTGAATAACAATCTCATGTCTGCAGCACGCAGACTTCATTGTAAAGCTCCATATCTGAAAAAAAGGAAAGAAAACAAGGGTTCATCACCAGAAGTAGTCCTAAGATTCCATTAAGTTTAGTATTCATCTGAAACAACAGAATACCTTTGTAGAGTAATAATTTCCAACTTGCTTTTTTTCTGCATTAAACCTTACACCCTTTGCAATCATGGACTCACATCCCCCACACCAAACATTAAAAGGCATCTCGAACCTGTAAAATGAAAGAACACAATAAGCATAGAGTAGCATAAAATCTCAAGATATAAATATTGCAAAAGCTCATGCAACATCACCAATATTGTTGATATAAGATGCAGTTATTCCTTCAACAAGGGATCAGCCAAACATTCATCATCGTCAGATCGTTTTATTGAGCTATACTTACTAACTATGCCACTATGCGGCCACAAAATTTTCTTCATCAGAACTTTATTTATCAAACAGCTGAAACAACATTTCTAGCGACAGTTATACATGTCCAAAACTCAGTCGTCAACACAATGAGAATGCAGGTTGACATCAAATTTGTAAAGAAAGCCAATATTCATACTCCCTGTGTCCCAAAGCCAGTGCTACCATATAACCCAGCAGCTTTTGAATAAAGTTGAAATACTATTGCCATTAAACGAGCAGTTGAAAGTTAGTGTGTAAAAGGATTATGTAAAGTAATATGATACTCTTTCCTTTTTTTTTTTTTTTTGGGTGGTTGGGGGGGCAGGTGGATCATTTAAGGAAACGAAGCTCCATTTCAGGATATCGGAAAAGTAACAAGAACCATAAACTTGGGCACAGAGTGTATTCAAATATTCAGTATAGCTCACAAAGCTGGAGAAATATGTGAAAAAATTGATTTGCAAATTAAGTCATGGTAAGAAACGTATAAGTTGGCCCCAAATTCACTTGTGCTGTATTGCACTGTTCAGCTGGATTCAAACAGACACTCATGAATTACATAGCAGAGATAATAATTCTAATGCCTTCTCAATTTTGATGCTCAAAGAAAATATGAATCATGGAAAGCTAAAAATTAAACTCGCTGAGTGTTCTACCTTATAATCAAGATGCCTTGATCTATTTTTCTTGCTCGCTCCCTCAAAGCATGTTGACCATGAAACTTGTTCAAGCCACCCTGAAAACTTAAGCAATGTAAGACTCCATAACATATGCATAGACATATTTATGTACATATAGCCACACAAATCACAAAGCTGGACCAGAAAAATACCTTCTTTGGTTCCCATTCCGGTGGGTAGTAAAAATTGTCTGCCCTAGCGGCTGCAAGAGACGACTGCAATAACCAAACAAGCAGATTCAGTGAATGAGTAATAAAATTAATTGAAACAAAAAACATAAAGCATGTGTAAAGAAAGTTAAAATAAATTCAACATTACGAAAAATGTGACATGCCCCGATTCTACCCAGAAAATATATTCTGCGCTACAAATAACTAAGATTACAATTATCATCAAACTTGAGAAATTCTTTTCTTATTTTCAGATATTTTTACCCCAAGGAGTTAAATAATCAAATCCCTGTTCTTCAAATTAACCTAGTCGACCCCAAAAATCCAGAGACACGAGTGATCTCAAACCTAATTCGATCCCTCGAAGAAGCGATTAAGCGATTAAGAACGGTAACTGATCTCAGAAGATAAATCGTAATTTGTAATCATTCTAAGAATTTCACGTTCGTAGCAAAAATAAAAGATTACTTTTAATCATAACAATCAAAACCCCAAACCCTAACCCTAATGATAAATGACTAATAAAGCAAACCCAGAAAAATTACATACCATTTTGCAATCCGGTTATCTTCGGCTATCGAATTTGACGAATGTCCGATTAGCTCTCGAGGGTTGATCTTAAATTCTGGATGGAGTCCCAAGGGGTTTCTACTTTTCATTTATTTTGTTTTATATAGTTGTCATCAAGATTTGAAGACGGCGCCGTTTTCAGATTCGAATTGGGCACCTAGCCCATTACACGTAATGCCTTATGGACTTGGCCATGGGCTAATGGTCTTAAAACACTTCTCGCTAAGACTGGAGTCGAAGAGAAGCCCAATATGAGTAGGGCTATCAATAAAACAGATTTAAACTATAAGAATAATTTTTTATTAAATTAATAATAATAATAATAAGTAATCATTAATATGACGTCACATATATCCCATAATTCTTTGGCGCTTGTCTATTAATATATTTTCTACTAATTTTGAATTCACATGATTTGAATACATGTAAGAATAGATATAATGCATAACCCTTCAAGTAGTATTATTCTGAGAATATCTCTTTACTTTTATTCTTTTAATTCTTCAGATATTTTTGTTGTTAATTATATCGGGCCCTTTATCATATTTTCAATTTTTTTTGTCGGATTCACATTTGGAATCGTTTAACAAATTCATTAGCAAATATTTTTTGTAATCGATTATTTCTTTAGTTTTATTTATATTGAATTATATTATTAATTGATTACAGATAAATTTTCTACTAGTGAAATCGATCGTTGGGTTGTGTTATTGGATTTTAATTCGATTTTTTTTGACACTCACCTCCAAGCTGAAGCCGTTTGACAGCCCTAAATTTAAGGCTAAGAAATGATTGTACTTATCAATTTCAAATTTGTTGTGCTAAGTTCTTTAACGTTAACGAGAAGAAGTCCTAAAAACCTATGTGTCTTCAACATAAAATGAAAACTCATTAACAATTAATAAAAACGATTATTTCTCCCGAAAATTTTTGGGCTTACGAAAAACATGATTGTACAAGTTTTTAAAATCTTATAGTGGCAACAATCTTTTATATTATCACAATCGTTTTGTTGTTAATATGATTTTTTTTTTTCCAAGTGAGAGACACCAAAAAGAAAAATTTATAGTACAAAGTCCTCTGGTAATGAGATATTGAATACGTATGAACTATGAAGGATTTAAACGAATAAGGCCACTAGATTTTCTTTCTCAAATTACGTTACGCAGCCTACGAAAAGATCATATATATATATATATATATATAAGCATATGTATATAATGATGAAGCATATCTTTGTATGATATTGTGAAAGAGATATTTCGTCAACTTTGTAAGTGTACGAAGCTGCAAACATGGAGAATATTATATGGAGCGAGGTACCTAACACTACCGCTTTACCACGCAACAGTTCCCTATTCATTGAACTGGGATACGAGGGACTAGGGGACAACATATACATGCCCAACGCTGCCTTAAAGATTTCACTTTCTTCAACGTGTTCAGCTTGTTCAACTTCCACTATGTACCAAGAATTTTAAGGAATCAAACAAAAATTTAGTATACATTTTCCCATATATATGTATGTCTGCGCACAATTGAATTATTACAACAATAAACCCAACATACATATTTGCATCTTTCAATCAATATTTTCCTCATAAAAGTAGGCATAATTATCTCCATCTCTCTTGAATTTACCCGAAATTACAAATAACACCCTCAAATTCCCCATTTAGTTTTGAGGACTTATTGTTAAAAGAGGTGGAAGCATTGTAATATTTTCCTTTTTTTTTTGCTCCTAGATTTCTTTAAGGGGAATTACTCTTACATTCATTGAATTTAAGTGAAATTACAAATAACCACCATTGTTTGGAAAATAACCAATACCCCCTCACATATATTAACGTTTACAATAATACCCTTAATGTTTATTGTGGTGTGTGAAGTGATCTTTAAACTTCCAGAGCCATTGTATCGTTGTTGTCAAGATAATCGAGCTACACTCCATTTTTTTTTTGTTTTCCAAGTCCGTCAAAACCCCTCTATAAATTTCGTTAATGTTTCATCTATTTGAATTTAATTGAACAAAAACTACACCAAACTCTATCCGACCATTACCTTTGCTCCACACAATTCTTCCACCACCTATTGGTCCTATCCCAAAATGGACTACGTACACAATGTGTTGTCCGTTGCGAGTAACTCAAGAGCCATCCAAATCCTATCGGAAAAATATGCCGGAGAGTGTCACCCATCATTGCAGCACACTTGCCGCCAGCGGCGCTTCTCTAACATTGGTCGAACCCCAGTAAAATTACCATAATTCAACTCGTCTCGTCGAGTTGATCAAAATACTATATTCATTCATGCAATTTGGCGGAAAAAAAAAATGAATGATTTAGATCTTAATGTGTTGTATATATACTTGTAAACAACTAACTCATATTAACAACTAAGAAGAGAATTAAAAAGGAAGTCGTATTTTACATAACTGGCATTTCATTTTAAATGATTTCAAAAACATCGATATACTACATACAGAGGGTCTTACAAATTTTTCTACTCTAAACCCAATCTAATACGCGAATTATAAATTTAATTCTGTGATTCTCTCTTTTTTTAATACATGATTAAGACAATAAGGGTAATTTATGAACCCAACTTAATTAGATCCGTGCATAATTAACATAATTAATGTAAAATAATTTATTTCTGTATCAAATTTCTGTATCCACCACAATGAACTATCCAGTTCTATGAGGGACTAATTGGGCACAGGCACTACTAATAAAGTGAACTTCTTTCCTCCAACTTCAAATTGGAAGGGAAAAAAAATTTGATAGAAGTTAAAAACATATATGATGTGGTTTTTTCTTTCTTTAAATATAGACTTTCATATTGGCCAATTAACCTGATATACATACACCAAATATATCATGAGGACTATGGTCCAACATGGAAAATTCTTGTATATATGAATTCGGTGTTAAGATCCCATATGTAAATTAAATGATTCATATTGTATTTTATTTTGTACATTAATACCTTTTTAAAGTAAATTAATAATGTAACAAAATCTATACCGTTTGTTGCAAGTATGAAGGCCACACCGGTGCATAGATGAATTTCCCGTCCAACATAGTTCAGAAGGATAACTGTAACGTTGATAGTCCTCGTTTTGTTTTCGGTGACTGACTGCGATCATGTACAAAAGGAGCTAGCCGCTATTGTTGAAGCCTTACTCCTGTTTTTATTTACTTATGGGAACTGGAATTTGTCAGGCATCTTAAATGCCTGTACAACACTAAAGTTAAATTCTATCTTTGGAACCTATTATTGGATCTACGTGCACATATATATATATATATACATATATACTAACGCGTATAATACAAAATTTGTGTAGTATGTTAACTTCATTTGAATTTTGTCTTTTTTTTTCCTCGGTTAATTAAGTTAAGTTAGTGAAACATCAGCATCCCCCAGTTAGATATCAGCAACAGTAATCTGCAGGGACAAATTGTCAACATCATTCTCACACCACTTGGTCTGGGGTGGGGCTCTTCTTTTTCCTTTTCTCTGAAGTCCTAAACGTGCATGCGCATGCTATAATGTCTGCCTGTGTTTGACAAATCTCTGGATACAAGGATATCAATTTCCGTATTCACCTTTCTGATTAGACCATGCTATATATATATATGTGTGTGTGTGTGTGTGTGTGTTAATTAATTTACTGATCATTCTTTGTGCAGCAAGCTTCTTATTCTAGTTTATTTATGAGAAACCCCTTTTGCTATAGATAGAGAGAGATAAACAGTTCATAATGTTCATATATATATATATATGTATCAAGTTTTGAGCTTTGCCTTTACAGATTCGTCTTTCCAAATAAGGAGGATTCCAGTACTATAACAGGTTATTATTTTCTGAATTAATTATTTCCTTACTTGGTTTCTGTCACTAGCATGCATAGATAACATATATTTATTCAAATTTAATATTCAAATTTAATTTTGCACTTTTTGTAAACTCTTTCTGCTTTTACTTTTCTCTGAATATTATATATGTGTCTTTGTGTTTTCATGGTGGCATGCATTTACAGTAGTGGTCATAAATTTATTTAATCTTATCTTGCAAGTATATATTGTGTGCGTACGTCTATTTATATTTTGTTTTCTCCTTCTTCTGAGTTAAACTTTGGCTCAAATTTTCAGGGAGCAGAGCAAGTAATTAAATTTTTACTCCCAGCATTTACTCTATTATAATTTTTTCATGTGACAGTATATTAATTATTTTTTCCTTAAATAATCGTATCTTTGAGAATTTTTCGCCCGTAAAGTAAGAGCTGATAAACAAATATATAATTACATGATGGATATTTGTGTAGTGTAGAGCTATGTTGAAACATTTAAAAAAAAAAAGAATTTACGAAAAAGATTGACCTAACTAAGACCTGATATCAGTACTAATAAAGGAAAATATTAATCTCGAAGCTCTCCTATTTCATATTATGTAACAAAATTTCAAAAGAACAGGGTAATAAACCTTGTATCTACAACTATAGGGATTTAGAACCCGTTTGAATGGACTTTTTTCAAAAAACAAAAAGCGTTTATATTTTGAAAAGAAACACTTCAAACAAAAAAGATTGTATTTGGATGAATTTTTTAAAAAGAGTAGAGGTTAGAAAAAAGTCAAAAGGGTTTTCTTGTAGAAGCTAATAAAAATACATTTTAAAATATTTTTAACTACAGTATCCCAACGCAAAATTACTTAACTTTAAAAAAAATTCTACAATAAAAAACACAATTTGGGAATCATTTTTTTAAAATCCATCCAAACGAGCCCATAATATTCATTCTAAGTTGGAGCATTCATTTATGCTATGTTTGGTTCTTCGATTTCAATAAAGAAAACATGAAGGAAAATTTATTCTTGGTTTCAAATTATAGAACCTCATGCTTTAAGTCTTGATCCTTTGCAATTTCCTTTTATTTTTTCTTATTAAAATTCATGTTCAACACATACCTTTAGTAACCATGATTTTTCTTGTTCACTACCCCGGAAATAGGAGACATAAATTGTTCAATAATTAATTTTCATTGACTGCATTTTGACCAATAAAATTGTTCAATAAGTAATTTCCATTGACTACATTTTGACCACTAAAATTGTTCAATAATTAATCTTAATTGACCACTAAATTGTGGGCTCATGCAGTGCTACCTATTTGTATACACTGAGTGTGTTATCTCACATGATAACATCAAAACTTCAGTTTATATTTTATTACATTATAATTTTCTTGTGCAATGATGGGATAGCGAGTAATGTCACCGGTTTCTTTGCTCACATACCCACTTGAGTGAAAACATACCGCTACTCATAGGACGTGTAAGCCTTGACACAAAAAAAAAACTACTATACTAGTGACACAAAAAATTAAACAACAATGTGAAAAAACGTCGCTAATAACACGACATAATAATATTTTTTATTTTGTCGTTAGCGACATTTATTAAGTGACAATAATTTTTATTTTGTCGTAATTTGACTCAATAATGACAAGAATGGAGGGTGTTTCCCTAAGTTTGTATGAATTTAATAAAATATTTTTGAAATTTATGAAACATTGGATCTTATTTCAAATTACATTTATCATTTTTTATTTTTTTTCTTATTCAATTAATTACTATACCAAGAATAAACCATCACACATGCGCCAGCTGCTTCTAATGGACCATGCTGTCTTTCTGGCAAGTTGATTGAAATTCGAAGTGTACTAGCACTGGCAATTCCTAATTGCATTTTTTTTTTATTTTTATTACCAGTCAAAATAAGAAAACGACCCGAAAAGCATAATATACCGCTCGATCCAGCGGTCGACATTGCATTTAATTGGCCTCTGTATTGCAATATTATTTATGTTTACATCTTTATTCCTCTTTTTCAATTTTTATATGATAACATTAGTTCTCTCTCATTTGATACATTGATGAGACACTAACTAACTATAATATATGTCACATTAATATTTTAAATCCTTCGTCAAAAGTACACCCCCCTTTTTCTTTCTCGTCGAATCAATGCGTGAAATTAATATCTTTAATTATTGTGATTGCATTTAATTTGATCAACTAGATTTTCTTGGTTCATTATTAAAGTTGAAAAAGACTTGATTAAATTTCACGTTTGCCCTGTGGGATATAGAGCTGATCTTGAGATGTGAGGCTCTAGGTGACTTTGAATTTGATCAGGACTAATAATTTTGGTCCTATTAATTGTGCAATCCAATGATGCATGATTTCTTGACCAATTAAAACCCGCCTAACATCAATCATGGTCATCTTCTTTTTTTCTTTCTTTTTTTCGAAACGAATCTATTACAAGTAATGAATTATATCAATAATTTATTACAATCATTGCATTAATATTCAAGTAAAGAGCAAACCATTATAATTAAATATCATCAAATAATAACTAAATACAAAGTACTATACAGTAAGCAGAAATTAGTGTTAAACTATAAAAAAACCGTATATATGGAAAATTAAACCCATAATCTCCACATTACCATTGAGGTAAAACCTCATCAGCAATCATGATTCATCAGAAAATGCTAGTTACTTAAATTAATTAATTGGCTTTTCTCAACGATAAATAAATAAACTAAAAGTATGTTTCTTGTATGTGTCCTAGTTGTACACATTAATTTTTACCTTTTTGCTCATATAATTTGACCTTAAAATTTGACACATTCTCAATTTCCAAAATTGATATTGCTTTAATTAGGATTAATCTTGTACATATATAATGGCGTGCTAATCAGCTGATATCTTCGGCCTTTGCAGTAGAGAGGTGTGGATTTGCCGCCTTTCGCATTTATTGAGCCACCACATTTATTTAAGAGGCCATACATATGCATATACATCAGGTATGAAAGATCATTTGCAGCACAATATTGTCGGATATATAACTGATAGCAAGAGAATCTGTTTCTGTTGTCTAGTGTTGTGTGTTGTTTGCTTCTCTAACTTGGGAGTATTTAATATTTATGTTGCTCACATTTAACATTATTTTGTCTTTCGTTGACTATATTTATTGCAAAAAAAAAAAAAACTATACGTAGAATAACTTTCTCCACAAGTCTCTCACGGGTCAAGTGTTTTATTCTTCGCATGGTTCTAAAGAATTCTGCATAAAAAGCCAAAAACCATTTTTTTGGGTTAAATACCAAAAAAGTTCAAAAGCTCTGGATGAAATTTATATCACATGTAATACATTGTATTTAATCAGGTACATCAATCCAAGAATGTATCTTGATCATATATTGATAAGTAGGGGGAAGGTTGACATTTAATTGTCATACATGTATATGATTCCTTAGGTTCCTGCTTGAAAGAAATTATATATATAGTTTATTCGAGCATTTTGTAACAAGTTAAGTTCAAATGAAATAAAATTACTAATTTTTTTCACTTCTTCTTTGAGTTTGAGTATGCACTTGCAAATTGTTTTTCATTTCTGAAGTTTATGTGAACTATAAGTAAAAAAGACATAAAAAAATAAGGGGCAAGAAAAAAAGATTGCCCCAAATTAAACAATTTAGCTTTCCGCAAATTTTTGGTCTAATGGACATATATTCCACTTTTGGAGACGAGGAGAGTTTAGCGCCAAGAGGATTCAAATGTTGGCACTCTATGTTGTGGGTGGTGTGTGTGCAGATTGTAATAAATAAATAAATAAAAAGTTTGGCTTGTTTAGTTTAGGTATACTAATAAGTGAAAGCCTTGATTGGATACATTTTCTAGACACAGAGAGAAAATAAAAACAAAACCCTCATTGAATATGTGTATTAATACATACTTGTAGTTCAAATTTAAGTTTTGAATATGGATATTAAAGATTAAATTCTTGAACTTCCTTTCATAACAACATCCTAGCATATTGTGCCACCATTTTTGAAACGCCTTCTCATTCATATGTCTTTGTTATCAGTGAGGTTAAATCTGCATTGATGTTAAATCTACCAATTATTAATACTAGTGCAAATGCATATATACGTCTTATTACTGCACTTGGCAAATTTATTAGAAGTCGCTATGTGTATATATATCGAAATCAAGAATGCAACTAACAATGCACCAACTCATGACTTATGACCATTTATTAAGGTTTTTATTATTATTATTATTATTTTCCATAGATCTCACGGACATGCGATATAATAAAACTCTGATGCAGATGGAGTAGCATTTCGTAACTGGGTCATTAATTTGTTGCATCGTAAATGCAATATATTACGTACTTAATTGTTTCTTAATCTTACTTATAATTTCAGGTCAATTGTTTTTGAATTTTGGTACTCCACATGAATTTCTTTTTCTTTTTTCTTTTTATTTTTTTTTATTTTTCTGTTTTCCAGAAAATCCAATGTGTTTACAAGCATTATGGAAATGAGGTTAAAAGAAACAGTAAACAAGCTTAATGAATTAGCTCTACTATACAACGTATAAAAATGAAAGGGGCCGGAATCATGATAGGTTTACAAAAGGTGCTTCATGCTTAGAATATGGTTACCATGATGAGACTTCATTTTTGGTTCCAGACCCTATTCAATCTTGATCTAATTGAATGCGAATGAATCACATTGTACCATATTTTCTAAAACTTCTCAATGGCACATGATTATCATTTGAAAATTGAGAGTATATAATCCGTGTAGTGGATTAGTTGGAGGACTTTTAACTGAGGAAATATGCCACTATGGGTACAATATCAAACATTCGTATTCAATAATATTAAAGCTGAATATGGCCTGCCATATGAGTCCAAAAATGAGATTTACCCACATTCTTCTATCACCATATAGTTTCCAGAATAGATCAACTCCCATTCATCACAAGTTTGAACTGCATGCGCATGCAGATTACACACAGAGCTAGCCTCCAAGTAAAATTTATATACACTTGGAAAATTACTACTCCAAAGTAACATACACCATTTTAATATATTGCTCGATATATATATATATATATATATATATGATACTCTTTTTCTAGCTAATCCACGTTGCATCAATAGTAAACATCAAACAGGCAACCTTTTTCATGTGCATTTTAATCATGCTAGCTCACCATAACCTAGTTTACAAAGCTTAGATCTGCCAACAATTTTAGTTTTTAATTATCATCTTCGGACTTGAAATAACAAGCTTCAGGGGGGAAATAGCGAACAAGTAGTTATTTGAAATTAAGAAAAATTTATGCAGCTGATTCTTTACCAATTAATGAATTCCTATTGGTTGATGCGTAATAATAACTGCATGTTTAATTCACTTTTATTTGAACCATTTTCACTTGACCGCCAATATATACATCTAAGAGCAACTAACCTATTTATAAACATATCCAGATATACGTTGTGGCTATAACTAGTACTCAACGCTGGTTGTTCACTCAAATAATTAGTCAATTTAACTGATATTGATTATATATTGTAATTGTGTCGCATTGATTCGAAATTTGATTATTTATTTACCATAAATATTTGTTTTTGCATATTTACATGCGTTTGTTTTTAATACAACCGTCTTTTTCTTGTTCTTTTTCTTTTTTATGATTATATTCTGGAGAAAAAAATTGCAAATTAATACACAATAGTGATTAGCTCAATAATTTCTAAGAAGTTATGCTGCTCTTATCTGTCATGTTCCCTTTGCAATCAAACTCGACATTCTAAAGCATTTCAAAGGTACGTTTAATTTATCATTCACAGAGGAAGTTAAGTGCGTGTAATTAATTTTCCTTCAAACATTATTCAATTTTCTCATTGAATCCACAACTTAAATGCAAGAGACTGACCAGCTTTCCTTTTATAAAACCTTAAGTTGAATGCATGAATTGAAGCCAATCAAACCATTTTCTAATATGCAAGATATTCAAGAAGAAGTTGGCTATTATAGCAGAATTATGGGGTTCTCATGACATACAATAGAATCAAATATTTATTTTTACCCCTACTCATACAGAAACAACATGAAAAGATAGGGATTCAAATAAAGTCCTCAAATATATATTATTTAAACCCATGATCATAAGCAATTTACACATACATACCTGAGCTAGATATAGGGCTCAATCTACAAATCCCGTATAAGTGAGGTCCTTATTGATGAAATAACGGAAAATCTGGGGTGGTGGCTGCAGATGAGTAAACTGAGCTGGGCTGATCACCTGTCAATGAAACCTGATTAGTGACCGCATAGTGACTGGAATTTAGTGATCTGTCATTGCTCAACATTTCCCAATTTCCAAGAAGTCCCATGAAACTGCTGCTCGGATCTATACAGCACGAAACAGCAGCAGCAGAGCAGTGATTATAATCAGAGATATTTGGGCAAGATGTAGCAGATGAGCTCGAATTACCCAGCAATTTCTCGATCGTGCCCACATCGGCTAATTGCTGAACAAATGAAGAAAAACAATTATCACCGCCGTACGGAGAAACCCTTTCTCCTGAATCTTGATTAGGGTCTTCAAATGGCCTATTTGAAGACCCTAATTTGTGAACATCGTTTTGATTAGGGCTGGATTTATTATTCTCCAGCTGTTTGATCATCATTTTCTCCCTCGTTCGACACCTCGCCCTCGCCCTCGCCTTGTCCCTCGACTCTCTCAAGTGATTAGGTTTAGTTTTTTGCGGTTTTTGGACCTCGTCTCTCTGATTATAATCCGGCATGATTACACCTTCCCTGATCTCGTGATTGTTCGAGTTCTCCTCGATCCCGGACACATCCTCGCATTCGGAGAGAAACGATTCGCTCTTTGCGTCGCTTACCATGGAGTTAATGTTGTTGTTATTATTTCCCTGTGGGTTGTGATCTTTGGTGAGCTCCTTGATGGCCTTCTTGGATTTATTAAAGAGCCACTCGATTGTCTTGCTGGCCTTATCATATCCCAGCAGATCTTGAAGGTCAAAGAACTTGCGAGCAACTTGAAGCGATAATCTCATTCTCCGGTCTCTAATCCCCTGCGCCGTGCAAATCTTGCTATGCCTATCCTTCTTCCCGGTCCTCTTCCTCGGCACGGCGCCGAGATTTCTTCTCCTGGCGGGCGGCGCAATAGGCCCATTGCCAGAGATTGTCTGATGATAATGATCGTCTACGCCAGCTTTTGCTTTCAACTTTGAGGCCCCATTACTGCGTTTCGATGTTTCCTTTTTTACGGGAGGAGTGATGTTTCGATGATGATCTGGTGCAGAGTGATTATCCGCTGCTGCCATGAGCGGATTGTTAGGGAGTATCTGGTTCAAGGGCAGTTCGTGTTCGTCGAAAAAAGGTGAGGGGAAGTTGGGGAAAAATGGAGGGTCATGATCTAATTGTTTGCTGGAGGAGATTTTGTTGGAGATAGGGTTTTGATTATCAGGAATCTGAAAAGATGGACTTTTGAACAAAGACTCAAGGGGTCCGTCATTGTTGGCCGAAGAGAACATGTCTCGGGGCTTGTAAATGCACGAGTTATTTTATTTGTCTCCTTTTTCTTTTTCACCAACTTTTTTCAAAGAGCTTTTAAGGTGTACTGTTGAATAAAAGTTTTCTCAACCGGAGCATGATGAAGACTGCAAATTGGATAGAGAGAGAGAGAGTGCTAGTGCATATATGCTAGGGCAAGAACTTTTGAAAAATGTGGAAGAAGATGGAAATGACGCGATGGCGATGGAGGGAAAGGTGAAGGAGAGGCCAGGATGGTGGGATTATGGGTATCTTAATTGAGAAAACGATGCCTATATATATGTATATAATTGGTGTATGTATAGGCTATTATCAAATACGACCCCCAAGCTTTATCTTTTGTCTTCATCAACTCTCTTTTGAAGCTTTTAGAGAGAGAGAGAGAGAGAGAGGATAAGAAATGTCGAGGTCTACGTTGCGAAAACTCACGTGGTAGCTTGCAGGTGAGCAGAGGACGACCTAGACCTAATTCAAGTGGTGGCCAAAGACCCATTGTCAGGCGTATTTAAAATTTTATTTTATTTTTTAATCATATTTTTGCAATAAAGCATAATTCAATGCCTCGAGCATACATAATTTAAAAGTAATATAATAAAATATAAGTTTTTTTAAAAAAAATGGTACTGAAAATTGGAGATTTGATTAATATCCACGCTTATTATCCCTTTAATAATTACAATATTGTAACTTAATTCAAGGTTTAATTTAGTAATTTTCATATAAGAGTATGCATAAATGTATATTTTTGTTTGTATAGGTAGAGTTGTAGCAAGTTGTTGTGGGCGTGAAATGAAAAAGGCATAGTCCAATAAGAAAAATATTGCGGTTGATAGGAAATGTAGGTGTCCCCCAACTGAAGGCTAGAAAACCTAAGGACTAAAGGGTAGGACAATTATTTGAAGCAGTATTAAAACTGCTTTATTTCCATTGAAGGCCATGTTTCTTTGACTGTATGACTATGTGTCCCTTTCAGTACTAAAGTTGATTTGAACCCTAGCTACCTCTCTCTCATTCTTTCTTTGTTTTTTTTTTTCCTAATTATCAATTCTCATTTAATCTAGATAACTTTTATTTTTCATCCCTAATTTTAAGTTAATCCAATTTCATTAAAAAAAATACTTAAACAATACTAAATAGTGACAAATATCAAGATTCGCAAATTCAGTACTGCCAAGATTAAATGCATAAGCTTGTCGTCATTTTTTTAGGGTTCAAAGTTCAAACTAGCTATTTATTTAAAATCATAATTTTCCTCCATCCCATAATAATTGTCACTTTAAGCTTATACACAAGAATTAAAAAAATAAATTAAAAGTATTAAACATAAAGTATTTTAATTAAAATACCCTTTTAATAAATTAAGCTATTAATTTTTTCTCATTAGTTATTAATCTCTCTCTTAAGGGTATATTAGGAAAAAATTAATAAATTCTTTCTTGATATGTGAGAACGACATATATTATGGGACAAAAAAAATTTCCTAAAGCGACAATTATTATGAGACGGAGGGAATATCTATTATAGTTCAGCTGAGTAAGCTATAATAATGTAATCCCGAACTAGCTGGATAATTAGTTGTGATTAATAACTTGTTAATTAATTTACTGTGAAATTAATTTTTACTACAAGTGTCATGCTCCACATAGAAATTAAACAGCCCAAAGAATCTTTACTGCATTGACTCGATGTTGGCTGATCATCCAATTCTTTCCTTCAAAAACAATATCATTCTAAAGGAATTTTCAAAGTCACGTTCTGAAAATGAAAGGACCAAACCAACCGTATCCGCAAAATATCCTGAATGGGATTAATTAATGGTGTAATTTAAATGATCAAGTTTTTCAACATTCAATTCTACAGCTCGTTTAAAAATTTCTTAGTTCGATTTTAATAAGGACCGATGTTATCGTGGTTAATTATTATCATTATAGTTTATGATCATAATTAGTATGCAAAATTTATTTGCATTACATTTTTTTTATTCTACGTAAATATCCAGATCGTATCATTAATCCGAGGTTAAGCACTAATTTGAAAAGGACTTGAATTTGATGCAAGTAGTCTATTAATGGAGCCTGAATTAATTTTCAAGTCGCAACCAACTAACTATTAACCTAATATATTATCTAACAAAGTCATAAGATTGAGAGGGTATTTGATTAAGCTTATAAACTAGTTAAAACATCTTTTAAGATGTTTGAAATCTAATAAGATGTGGTGGATTATTTGACAAAATTTTAGGGGCATAAGTTTATAATAAGTTACTAAAAATAAGAAGTTTACAAGTTTATAAATTTTTTTTAACTTATATTTTAAGATCATACAAAACTGCTTAATTTGTTTTCAACCAAATTAATTACAATATTGTCATTATTAATATCTGATAATAAGTTACAGATTATTTTATTTATCCAAACACTTTAATAACTTATATTTAAAATATCTTATAAATTTCTAAAATATTTATAAGATGTATGAATTTATAAGAGGTTTCAAGTAAACTTAGTCAAACACCCTCTAAGTCGGTCAAGGTAATTATTTATACTAGTAGGTGTTGTACGTTTTATGCGTATGCAAAATAAAAATAAAATATAATTTGATCACATGTTTAATAAATTTATTAATTTATATATTATAAAAAATAAAAATAAAATAATTGAAATTAAATTTATATATTATGAAAAGTTAAAAAAAACAGGTAAAAGTTAGATTGAGTTTTATTATTAAAAATAAATAAAAAGATAAAGTATATTAAATATTATTATAATAACTTTAAAAACAGTTATATTATGTTTGAGTGTCTTATCAAACAAATATAATCCGATATCGCACTTATATATATATATATATATATATATATATATATATATAGATAGATAGAGAGAGAGAGAGAGAGAGTAGCTAGGATATTTTTAGTAGTAGCCCAGTAGGCCAGTGTCACTTAAAAGAAAAAGAAAAGAAAGGAGCACCTTTTATTAATGGAACAATTTTTTATATATTCAATTAAATTGTCTCTCAACATTGTTTTATGATGAATTTTGTTCACCGTAAACTTTTCACTAAATGCTTTGTTGGCAAATTTTGGTTTAATTAATTTTATTCAGTAGATTCTATTATAAATCAATTATATATAAATGTCTTTTATATGTGGCAAAGTCTATCTGTTATAAATTCTTATTTAATAACGAGAATATTTTCTTGTGATATGTTAAAAAGGATAAGTTTAAAATTTCAGTAAGCGATTCCATTATTGTTTATTTACTGAACTTCAGCATAATTTCCTTCTTTAACTGAAATATCACTGGTGACGTAAAATATGTCAAGCGTAATGAAAGAACAAAATAACATTCGTTTCAGAATATATATTAACTCCCAACGTAAAAAATTTAATAATTATAAATATTATGAAATTTGTTACCAATTAACTATATATGTTGACTGCCAACATAAAAATTGTCGGAGAACTATTCAAACCCTTAGATTAATTTTCATAAGCAAAAAATCCACGAATAGTTTGCAATCGCAAAAGGCCATTAATTCTATCAATTTCTCATCCCTAACAAAATACATTCCCTTAACTAACAAATCAAATTATTACAAATTTAGTTTTTATAAAGAATGTCGCTGATCACAAATCCATTAGTAAATGTTTTGTAACTAATTGTTTCTTTCCTTCTTTTTATATTGAATTTTGTCACAAATCCATTACAAATGCCTTAAAATTATGACAGAATATCTTAATCTCAAATTTTTCATTAGTAAATGGGGTGCTTTTTTGTAATACAATCAAAGAAACCTAGTTATTTACTTTTAACCCCATTTTTGTGCAAAATTATTCATGAGTTTCTTAGATTGTTTTTTCATACATATATTTAATGATAAATTAATTTTATTTACCAGTGTTTCAATTGATGAGATGATGACAAAACTTTCTTCTTTTATTTTTGTTGCTTTTAGCCACGTTGGGCAAATAATGTAGCGCATGCTCTTGGGCGAGTTGCAGCTAGGGATAGAACGTTTTTTTTTTTTTTTTGACATTTGGGGAGCAGAGGCACTGGAGTGTATTGCTGACTCTTTGTTTTGGTGACCAGTTACAAATTGAGGAAAATTGAATAAGGGGGATTTCTCTCGAGTTTTCCATCAAAAAATTTTAGTTTCCTAATACAATTAATTCGAAATATTTTATAAATGTCAACCAAAGAATTATACACATACACATACACACACTCTCCCCCAGTGATCCATCACTAAAATTATTAAAAAGATTACCGAGGAATGGGAAAAATCCCTCGGTAATCTCTTGGTAAATTTCTAAGGAATATTTTTCCTGGCATAAAAAGGGGTGCTATTTCTCCCGCCAAGTGTGCACCAAATTTTTCTACTTGTTACCAATGGATTACCAATAGAATTTTATGTTACCAAATTTCGTACGCCATCCGTAGGAGTTCCGTTGGTATTTGCAAGAGATCTGTTCCATAGGTGATTTCCGTAGGTTTTCATTGTTTTCTTGTAGTGAGAACAAAAGAATTCGTACTCAAGACTTCATGGTGTCCAGTTGAAATTCTAACCATTGACCTTCAACCCTAATGGTATTACCTATACTAATTTATATGTAGGTTCTTTTTAATATATTATTTTGTGAAGATTTCAATATTTTCTTATTTTATTTAATTTTAAACATAAAAATATCTCAATTATAATTGAAAGGTCTTAAATGCAAGAAAATATTCCATATTTATATATCTTAAAATAAAAAAATAATAAAAATTAAATTCATTAATAATGTCATTAACACAAATCAGTTTTTGGAGCTTAACACAAATTTAATTAAAAAAACATTATTTATGAGGTTTTCGTATTTAGAAGGTCAAGGTTAATTTAGCCAAAAATAAATAAATTGCTAGGTTTTGGAAAGAAAAATTGGTCGAATGTGGGCTTCTAGATTGAAACTAATTTCATGTACTTTTTAAATATAAAAGCTAATTTTAGGATTTTTTTTTAGTATTTTATCTTTAGTATTTATTCGTAGCAAGAGTACTAAATAGTAACTTTGATAATTAGTTGTACACGATAATATAAATTTTATATCAAGTCATTCTTGTAATTCCATAATTTCATTAGTTAGACTATCTTTATATATATATATATATATATATATGAATATAATAACATCTTATGTAATATATATATGTCTCTAATTATTAATGGTGAAGACGTAATTCTTGCCACAGTTAAATTGATAGCGCTATCATTGTACTGCCAAAGCAGTAATTTTTCTCATATATATATATATATATATGTATATATCATTAACATTTATTTTTCCTATAGTTTGTAAAAAAATATATAAACAAGGCCATTGTATTTCAAGAGCTAATTGTGATCGGAAAAATGTAAAAACATATGGTGTAATTAAAGTTCCTCGTGTATATGTGTGGCTTAGGATAAGTCCACATGATTTGGTCAAGGTGTTGCACATATCATTGACAAATACAATTCATAACATTAATACAACATTTATGGACATAACCATGCCAATACATATTTGTTTTGACATCCTACCTAAATTGCAGGATCCTGGACCACATTGCAACATATAGGTTCTTTGTATTGTTGCTTTTATATATTCACGAAAAAAAAGCACAATATTTTTGTTTATTTCATGACCAGCAACCAAATTTTCTTTATAGGTCTGCAGATTCCGACCCAATGGTCGACTAATTTAAGTTCGAGTACTGCAGAAATTCAATATGAGATAACCAGCCACAAAGATGCAGTAAATATATTTGTGTTACTCAGATGTGAGTGCCCTTTTGATTAGTGGGATCATGAAAACTCAGGTTATTCCTCTCTACATTAGATAAAATTTTACCTCAAAAGTAAATAATTAATTCGATAGCAATGAATTTGTCAATAATATAATAGATGATTTGAGATTTTCTTTTAGTTTTTTTCATCGTTTTCGGGAATTAAGTTTTGATTCTGAACGAAGAACTCTTAGTTTCTGCAATTAGTTATTCAACGAATAAGATTATTTTAGCAATAAATGTTTACATTCACGTCAAGGTCGAGTTGGGGTCAAATATGGGATGCCAATTCTATACCCATCAAATTTTGCAGTTTTTCAGATGTGACTTGTAACTCAATACGACAAGATTTAATTTCATATCTAAAAACTATAATAAAATAATACAAACATTGTATTTAAATCTATATTGATCATTTTAATCCAACATATATAATGTAATTTTCGAAATTTTCTAAAGCTCAAACCAAGATCCTGACCGAAGTAAAAATAAAGTAATAAAATCAAGTATAGTATATATTTAAAGCGTGACAGGGAAAACTATTTCTATTTCTTTTAGTTCTAACTAAACTGGAAGATCGTTTTGGTCACCAACTATTACTTGAATCATAATTGTCACTACGCTTAGCTTTAAAAGTATCAAACCAAAAGAAAAAGGCATAATTTAAATAAATAAATAAATAAAAATAGCATTTGGTGTTTGACGCGGTAGCTATTTTTCTTGCTCAATTATATATTTTCCTAAAAAGTAAGATTATAATAGAATATACGTACTTTAGCAGTAATAAATCTTAGATGTTGAAATTAACCTATATATACAATTAGATATATATATATATATATAATACATCACATTTTCTAAAGTTTTATTTATTGGTTAACCGTATAAAATAGAAAACAACATTAGAGAAAGTCTTGGATGATAACCGTGAGGATATTGACCTTTTATGATGTAAAAGAAAGAGAGAGTTCTATTAATTATTCCAAGGGAACAATAAATTGGGTTTGATTTGAAAAAACAAAGCCGAGATTTTGTGGGTTTACGAATTTAGTTATTGTGATGTACTACTTTTTAATATTTTCTAGAAAAGTATGGGTCATCTGCGTAGCTTCGTACCATAATAATTTCAAAATTTAAATGAACTTGACTTTTCGCTACAAGTATTTTGGGACATATTTGAGGATTCTTAGTGTTTTTCTTTATTGGTATCATCATTGTGTCCTGTGATATTGCTTTCTGACTGATTATCAAATCAGTATTCCATCAGAAAATATTTTGATTATTCAATAATTTGTATCCTATTTTTTTCTTTTAACTCGTTTTATTCTAAAACTAAAGCACAGTTGCTATTTGTCAAATGCTACTGTTTAATCTCACCCAAAAAAAAAAAAAAAAAAAAAAAAGCTAGTGCTTAATGGGCTTCTTTCATTTTAAACACAACAGTTTGAAAATACGTAATCCATTAACGTTTTTGAGTAGTGGGAGATAGTTGGGCCCGTTAGCGAGACCATAAAGAATAGCTGAGCCCAAGTGAAGATTGGGCTTTTATCTTGATATGGCTGCCCTCGAGACCCATTACATAGAATTACTTACTTTCATGAACAGACGTGCATCTACAGATTTGTTAATATTTCTTGAGTGGATAGAATATAAGTAAAATGTGGTGCATTCCTGAATGCTTTTGTATGATTGTTAGAAAAGAATATCAATCACTTGTTACGAAGTAAATTAATATCACGACAAAAGAACATCCATGACTATTGGCAAAGCAAGACAATTTATTTCTTATAGGGGAACAATCTATTACATTATTTATGACTCCATCTTATATTAAGTATATATCTATTCATACCATGTTATGTTAAGGATTATTCCCACCATGTTATTAAATGTTTTGTAGTGCATGCACCAAAAGAAAAAGGAAGGAAGGAGAGAGAGAGAGAGAGAGAGAGAGAGAGGGGCAGGCCTCGATCGCATGAAGTTTAGAAACATGAGATCGATACAGTTATGTTCCTATATATATTTTAACATGAGCTACTCTTCATGCCAGTCCTCGTAACTTCGGGGCAGGATTAATGATTAAGCTGGTATCGTGAAATCTAATGTTGTCTGAGGGCATTATGAATACAGCACCACTTTCGGCAGTGCATGAAGAATTCATAAAAGATGCAATAACAGCATGCTACCATATGATTAAAGCAAATTTATACACTGTTCACATTAATTAACACCATATGCACTTCTTTTTTCATTTATTTATATTTAACTCCACATATTAGTTCGTGAATTTTCTCTGACTTTTCTGGAAGGAAAAAGAAATTGCAGCTTAACCCTTGGATAATTGGATTATGCTTGATCGTGACAATCAATTATATCTATGTTTGTGACTACTTAAGTCAATGCACACCCCCCCACTTTTGGCTTTTGTTTCGTTTGGATGTTGAAAGACTAGAAGTAATTTCGAATATGCTAGAGCAAGTAAAATATCTAAATTTTGGAGAGTTAATTATTGTGGCAACAATTAATCAATATATGTATTTACAATCTATTTATCTATCTATATATGTGTGTATGAATATAATGCCCCACCCAAAAAAAATAAAAAATTACATAGGTTGAATAGGGAGAAAAATGATGTTGTATGAGTATGACCTTACTTATATATACGTTGACCGATGATCCTTTACTTTCCGACAAATGGACAAGATTAGTTTATAATCCACGAGATTGAGACCACTTAGATTTTTCTTGGTCCACTAACATCAACTGTCTCATTCATCACATTCTCTTTCTTTCTTAAATCTTTAATTAAATAAAATAAAATGATTAATACGGAAAATTAGTGAGCCCTCTTTCTATGAAGCTTCTCAACTTTCTAAAGTATATATATATATATATGTATGACCTCTAATATATATAAATAGATAAATTTAACTTGTGGGAGGCCATAGGCTTAATTTAAAATATATATTTCCTGCAATAACTATCCCTTCTCCTTTGTGTTTATTTGTTTTCTTAAGTTTTTAGTTCATTCGAACCAAATGTTTAAATATATAGACGACACAAATACGCCAAAAAAAAGAAAGAATAGTGTACTTAAGTCGCACTTGCGTGATCCAAAACCAAAAATCGAAAGGCGCTTTTGGCTAAATTTTGTTTTCTACGAAAAAAATCGAAAGTTCTCCCGTATATAGAAGACTATAATTTTTTTTCGGTGCGTGTTTTTTGTTTAAAAAAAGACAATAAGATTATTTATTAAAAGAAAATATTATAAGATGAAATCAAAGTCCACTTTCTTAAGCAGATTATACAAATTTACCCACTTGTGAGAATAGTGTGTTGATGGACCACTTGCTGCCACTCATTATTCATGCCATTTCTATGAATATGCATACCATACATACACACACCTATTTATATACATATGTATATATGTATTCTTAATTGACTTCTTACCTCAATTTATATATAATGATGCATCATTAAGACATAAATTAGTAATGATTGAATCAACTAACTCTTAAAGCACCTTCAGGAAAATTAATATTAATAGTACAACAAAACAGAACAGGGCACAAGATAGATTAATTTCATTACCTTATGAAATGAGTGACCTTAACACTTATCTATACTATTATAAAATTAAGGAAAGTCATTTCTGTCTCATAAATGGCGGTTATTTGTATGATTTTATAAAATTTTTCATTCAATTTTATGTGAAATAAATAGAGATATGTAAAATTAATGAGGCTAAAATTGAAAATTCACGTGAAATCGATTCAATTTGGATACCAAATTTTGATGTGTCAATTTTACTCTTTTAATTAGTAAACACATACAATAAATAAACAAACAAAAAGGTCAATATTGTAATATTACATTCAATTTAAAAAACCAATGTTCTCAAGCAACAAACCACTTTCTCTAATTATAATTATTTGGATTTTTTTTTCTTTTTGTGTTTATTCTTTATTATGTAATTTTATTTCATATAATTATTTTTTTAAATTATTATAATTTAATAAATTATTTCAAATAATTCTTAAAAAAGTATTCTTATTAAAGAAATTTAATAATATATTTATATTTTTATCCTAAAAAAATTAACTACTAAATTGAAATATATGATTTTTATATTTTGCACAGACGCAGAGCGTGCGGTGTTGCTAGTATATCAAAAGAAAAAGATAATGAATGGAGTGAAGATATATATCTTGGATGAAAAAGGACAAAAAAAAAAAAAAATTACAAGAGGCTTCAAGTAACTACCATCATTACATGCATGTCGATTTTAAGTAAAAACGACTAAATTAACTTTATCTTGAGAACATATTCAAATTAGTCTTTTTTTTTCTTATCCCTTTCTTTCCACAGCATCCCAGCTCTCTCTCTCTCTCTCTCTCTCTCTCAATTTGTAAGTTATTTTATGTTCACTTATATAAAGTGAGTAAATAATACTGAAATAGTTAAAAGAAAATACATTATTCATGTAAAGATTTGGTAGCTGTCGTGCCTTACTCAAATTCTATATATAGGCATGCATGTTTTGAAATTTCTAAACCTTTTCTATTCCACTTTAATTACACATATTATGCATGTAAATAATATAATATATAAAAATTGAAACATAAGATTTGACCAGCGTGTTAATAACCACACAGTTAGTTGTTAGTCTCTTTAATTGCTTGTGATCTTGACTAACACTTTCCAATTAGTTTACAAAGAAAAATTCAAAACTCACACTTTTTCTTTCTTCCTAACTATGTGCATGTGACAGCCACCAAATAAATGCGGAAATAATTAAGAAATCTAATTATAAACACCAAAGAATTAAACTATATTAAAAAAAATAAAATCAATAGTAGCACCATAAAATACAAAAAAGAAAAGGAAAACAAACAATTAACAAATCAAGTACTAGTAAACTTGGCCGTACCTCGATATCTCCGTCTTTTACGAAACCAGACACGCTAAACACAATTAACAAATGTGATTTGAAGATGAAAAAGTTGATCAAGGTCCATTAATTATGATTAAGTCCATGAACTTGGAAGTTAATTAATTTTTTAATTACCACTACAAATGTGTGGTTTGTGGGGGAGGGAACATACGTCATGAAAGCGTGAGTCTGATGTCATCATAAACCCCACAAACAAAGGGCTTTCTCGTGGGCTATTGCAGTAGTGGGGGTTGAAGCTATCATCAAATCCTTGAAGAAAATAAAACAAAAATAAGGGATTATTAAAGAAAGAATTTAGAAATATAATAAATAAAAAGGGAGGGCTATAAAAAGTTTATGGAAAATGGGGACCAAAGCAGCCATGCGTGTGACCATTTAGCATCACAAGGGTATGTCTTCTCTTTCCACTGCCCAAAGTGAAAGAGAAGAGAAAATCATCCGTACTTTAAAAAATAAAATAAAATAAAATAAAAATTTTATATAATTTTAAAAACTCGATTTGTATGAGAATATTTTGTTAAATAATCATCAGTTTCATAAAAACTTGAATTATCTCATTAAGATAGTCAGAATTAGTATGCATGCAGTAGTTAATAGATAGGACAATTAAATAAGAGAGTAAATGAGTCGAGCTTGACTAATCTTTTGAACTCGAGTTCAACTAAATTTAAGTGAGGTCGAACTTGAGCTCAGCGAGCCTGTCTTCTTGGACAAATTTTTTATAATACAAAACTATTCTAATATTATATTTTTATTTATTGTTTTTTTTTATTTTAAAATATGAAATATTAAGAAATAAAAAAAAAAAAGCTGGCAATTCGACTCGTAAATTTTCAAATATTCACAACTGAATTCGAACTTGAACCCAAAAAAATCGAACTTAAGCTAAGCTCTAGTCGAGCCGACTCATTATGTTCATGAGCTACTCGACGACTCATCATCTTGCAGCCCCACAATTAAATAAGTAATTGTAAAGTGGCTAAGATTTTTACTTGGCATTTCTATATATTGAGTCTAATTTTCGGGTGTTGTGAAAAGGAGCTTATGATCAAGATAAGTGTGCAATGGCAAAATAATGATCATTATTGTCTTGCTCTGAAGTCTGAATCAATGGTAAGCGAAAAAAAATTATCTCACAGTCACGTTCTCTCTTCCCCACACAGAGAGAGACAAGCACAGTAAATTCAAATTATGGTGCTAATAAAAGGGGAATAAAAAGTTTACTAGGCTTAATCATAATTTTGTTCAACTTTTGTCAGCTGTAGAGTCTCTTATTAGCAGTGTAATCACTCAGACTTTGTTGGTCAAGGGACCTTTCAGTGCACCATCACTTTTTAAACTTGTTTTTAGTAGTTCCTTCTTTTAACATATATATATATATATGTATGTATAGATATAGATTTGTTTTGTTCATTTCCTTTTCCTTTATCACAAAATGCAAACTAATTAATGTATAATTGGTCGCTGACTGTGAGATTGAGGGCAATGTATTTGTACAAGAATTTGTGTTTATATGAGTTTGACCTATCTACTACTATTTTACTACAACTAAAAATCCCAGCTTGGTTTTACTTTGATATTGACTGATCATTAGTGATAATCAAATAAAATGAAGAAATTAATACATATTGGAGACAAAACTTGGACATATGCATAAGGGTTTGTCTCTCTTTTTCTTTTGGTTGATATATAATGGCTTTCACATCGTACTTTCTTTAATTTAGGTTTGACAAAAAAAAAAAAAAAAAAGGTTGGACAGTGGATGAATTAATATATATACATATGTAAGAATAAATCTTGATAACCAAAATCTCGCTTTTGAAATTCACAAAACAAATCCATGAATATCACAATGCTTTACAATATTCAGAGAACAAAAAGAATTTCTTCCAATATTAAAAAAAAAATGGAAATTAAAACGAATATCATAACAGTACAGGTTATGTAATATCATATTTCGAATCAAAACTATTTTCCAAAGAAAATAAATAAATAAATAAATGTCGGCATCCCACCAAGATTCTATTATCATCTCCTAATTTTCAATATTATTCACACAACAAGAATGAGTAGTTCCCAATTATATGGTAATAAAAAAGACAATAACTAAATGAGTTATTCACCCACTATATACCTAAAAGTTGAGGTACAACGTAGTATTCAAAATCCAAATCATAACACCCAATATCAGGACAAGAAAAACATATTACTGTTGCCAAGGGAAAGGCATTACAGTTTGCATATTTATATGTGTTTATATATATATATATATATATATATATCCAAACATAACTGAAAATTAAAAGCGTTAATTGTCTTGAAAAATCGTATGTTGCACTACGAATTTAGTAGAGTCCATTTATCTCCAAATAAAACCATAAAGGTTTTTTTTAATTTCCAAAAGGACAATAAGCTAGCAAAGGAGTAAATGTCATGAATACATGCAACTGAAACCGAGGAAGCTATTGCATATAGAGACAGAAACTGTATGCAAGAAATAAAGAGAACCTGGAGTAGGGGGGTCGGTGTGGGTGGGGTGGAGGAGTGTGTTCCAAGACACAATGATTACATGGGTCTTGGGGAAGCAGAAAGCTTTGGCGTGGAAATAGCGAGAGAGAGGGGGGCATAATATGGAACAACGTGGGAGCCTTGACCACGGTACCAAAGGGGGAATGATATTCATCTATATATATACATATATATTTGTGTGTATATATTTATTTTCCCTTTTTATCATCACATACACACATACCACACACACTAACTATGCTTTATTAATTATTTGTCTTTGGTCGGTCGACAATCTGTGTGTTGTGTTCACTGTGCTGTGCTTGTGTTCCCCCCCACCCCTCTCTCATGAAAATTCTTTCTTTCTGCGGCAGCAGCACTCAGAGAGTGTAATTATAGGCTTTGAACCAATCACTAAGCAACATGCCATATTATAATTAATATGTTGTATGTGAGTGTATGTATATGCTCAAAAAAAGTTCTCTGCACTGATAGCTACAGAAATGGATATGTAGAGAGAGAGAGAGAGAGAGAGAGAGAGTAAGAGAGAGAAAAGAGAGTGCCGTAAGCAGAAAGGAAAGAAGATTAACAGTACCCGCATACCTCTATATATGTTAGGAGTGAAGTTGGGGTAGTGTGAGGGAGAGAGAGGGACCAAGACAAGGAAAACAAAACAAATAAACCAGAAAGACACCAACAAAGCCCAACACAAAAGGAAAGGGTTATTTGATGGTAGCTAGGATAAAAAGAGAAGGGTTTCTTCACTACTCTCCACTCTTCACAAAAAGCACCACCCCATAAAAGCCTGTTTACCAGAGAAAGAAGAAGAAACAAAAGTCTTGAAATAAAAAAAATCAACAACAACAACCACAACAACAACAAAGTGGGTAGGGGCGGGGTGGGGGTCACAAACTCTCCATATATCCCATATCAAAAAAAAAACGAAGGTCTGTCTTTTACTTTCCTTTTTCTTTTTTTTTTTCTGTTTTTTTTGTTTTCTTTCTTGAAAAATATCCCCTTTTGCCCCCCAGAAGAAGTAGAATCAAACAATTCTTGATCCATTCCTTTCACATATTCTCTCGTTTCATCTTTATGGAAACAGAGATGGCATGATTATCAAACAACCCTAAAGTCAGTTTGATTTCAAGCCTCTTGTTTTAACCTTTGGACACCATAAATAATCTCTCTCTCACACACACACGCTTACACATAAATCGTGCTGGTGGGGTTTCTCAGGGGGTATTTGAGATATTATTATGTGCGACGACGAAAACTACAACAGCAAGAAAGAGAATCAAGAAAACATTTCACAGGGCATCCATATTCTAACCGACAACATTGAGGGTTTCCAAATTCAGGACCAATCACTAATCCTCCCACAGATGCAGCAACACAACACCACCAGCGATGCCTTCGTCGGAGTCGGCGCGGCCGGAGGCGGCGGCGGGGGATCCACACTGACCTACCCCGATGTCTCACAGATCCTACCGTGGACCCTCCCTCAAGTCCACAGCTTCAACCCGCTCCACTTCTCGACCCGTGACCACGACCCGTTTCTCCTCCCCCCGCCCGCTCCCACATCTTATGGTGGTTTGTTCAACCGGAGGCCATCGGGGTTGCAATTCGGGTACGACGTCGGGTCGTCGGAGCACCACCACCTACGGCTCATTTCAGAGTCTTTGGGGCAGGTGGTGCACCCCAGCTCCGCCCCTTTCGGCCTCCACGCCGAGCTCCAGAAAATGACGGCTCAAGAAATCATGGATGCTAAGGCTCTTGCGGCTTCTAAAAGCCATAGCGAAGCTGAGAGGAGGCGTAGAGAGAGAATCAATAACCATCTTGCAAAGCTCAGAAGCTTACTCCCAAGTACAACCAAAGTAAGGTTTAAATTTTGTCATTGTAATCATTAATTCCCATATTATATATTTTTTGATACACATATAATACGTACCAAGATATGTTTTTAGTATACATTTCCACCAACCAAAAAGTTTGATTATGCCTTTGGTTTTTTGGTGGGTGCAAAGATTGAATTTTTTTGGTACTCCAAGATCCTCTTAGATACATGATGAACAATATTTATATCATGACGTGTGGTTTTTCGGTGGGAATTAAGAAAATGCCATAATGGAGTTCTCTTTTTTAATCTAGCAAGTCCGTTATCTGGATTCATATTCTATTGATGTGTGCTTTAATGTACTTATTAAACTTTTTTTTTTATTTTTATTTTTTGAATGCGATTCCCGAGTGGTGGTTCCGAGGAAAGAAAAGAAAAAGAACGATAAAAGGC
Organism: Petrea volubilis; assembly: GCA_026212405.1. NCBI lineage: Eukaryota > Viridiplantae > Streptophyta > Magnoliopsida > Lamiales > Verbenaceae > Petrea > Petrea volubilis. The sequence continues at coordinate 6,650,824 of CM047882.1, read as the reverse complement.
AAGAAGCGTTAATATCGGTCAGTTTGATATGATAAAGAGAAACCATAGAACAGTCGAAAAGCTTCCCATGGAAAATTCTTGCCGGATTTGAAGTCAAAAAAATTTAAGTATGAAAGAAAAAAGATCCTCAAAAGATCAAACTACTCTTAAAAAGACAGACAAACAAGCATTCTTGTCAGTCAATTCGGCTTATTTTCACACATTATTCCACTCTCTCAATATCCCACCATTAATTAAAGTTTTCTTTCTTTTCCCATTCTTCCACCTGCGAAAAAAAAGTACACTTTTAGTTCTTGATTGTAAAATTTTAGCTTAAAGATTTTCTGATTGACTGAATAATGCAGACGGACAAAGCTTCATTGCTAGCAGAAGTGATCCAACATGTGAAGGAGCTGAAGCGCCAAACTTCTCTAATAGCGGAGACGAGCCCCGTCCCGACGGAGATCGACGAATTGACGGTGGACAACGCGTCGGATGAAGACGGGAAACCTGTGATCAAAGCCTCGATCTGCTGCGAGGACCGGTCGGATCTCTTGCCGGACCTCATCAAGACTCTAAAAGCTTTGAGGCTAAGAACATTGAAAGCTGAAATCACGACTCTTGGAGGTAGAGTGAAGAATGTATTGTTCATCACTGGAGAGGAGGATCAGTCGAGCAACAGTAATGGATCAGAGAGCGAGCATCAGCAGTACTGTATAAGCTCAATACAAGAGGCTCTTAAAGCAGTCATGGAGAAATCCAACGGGGATGAGTCGGGTTCAGGGAGTGTTAAAAGGCAAAGAACCAATATCAATATCCTTGAACACAGGTCCCTTTAAAAGATAAATCAAGTTACTTGCTGCTATAATTTTATTCCTTTTTGTTTTTGTATTTTGTGTGGTTTTTGGGTTGTGTTTTTCTTTTTTTTCTATAATATGAAGTGTGTGCTAGTTATATATTTTGGGATAACTTGTTGAAATGGGAATCAGAATTAGAAAAAATCCAGATAGAATTTGAAGTAATGTGAAACAGACAGGAGTGGGATATTGTGGGTTGGTGAGAGTTTTTGAGTTACGTAGTTTTCTTGAGCATTGTAATTTGGAAAAGGGATCTTTTTCGTGAGGAGAGAAACCTTAGATCAAAACCTAACATGGAAACATTTGGACTTTTGAGAGGCTTTCTTGATCTCTTGTATCCCTCTGTGACTCCATGGTTATTTTGAGCAAAGGTGACGTATTTGTCCTCGTGACACACATGCTACAAGTAATCCCCACAGGCCACCACCATCCAACCACCACCTCCGCCACCGCAACTGCGGCCACTGGGTTTTCGGCTATGGATTTACTCCATTCCAGAGGTGTCAACATGGACTTATTATCCAATTGGGAATGTATATAAGTTAAGTGATTGGTGTATTTCCCTTTCTCCCTATGTTATGTCAAGGTTTGATCAAGTGGTCATCAAATATTATATGTATGTTGACCCTGGGTGAGGTTTGCTGTATCAAAGTGCAAAGATTTTTGGTTGCACTGGCTAGTGAAAAAAAACATGAATTTTAATATTTTATCTCCTATGTAATAGTGTTTCATCTTTCGCACATTTGGAATTTATGTAGTTATAGATATATTAAGTACGTATATATCCCTAAACTATTACCTATTAATTTATCACAATTTTACAATTACTTTTTGAAAGTAAGTAATTATACAGAGATGGTTGTATATAATCTTGGATAAGAAACCAATGGCGAGTTATTTGTCCTACCAAAATCAAAATATTTAGAGAAAGACTTATTAAAATGAAGATAAAAAAGAGTATGAACGAATTAAACGCTTATTAATTTGCAATATAAAGCAATTCAAGATACAGATATCTAAATGATCAAGATTTGAAGATTAAAAACATTAAATTTGCTCATTATAACTGACGGCACACACACACACACACACACACACATATATATATATATATATATATATATATATAACCGGAGATTTAAATATTCCTTCAAAAATAATTCAATTCATGAAAGAGATGGAAGAAAATAGGCATCAAAATGTTTTTTTTTTTATGTAACAGTGGAAAAAAGAAGTGGAAAAAAAGAAAGAAAAAGGAAGAAGAAACTAAATGGGAAAAGATTAAAATTTTCAGGTGTAAATTGTAGAATCGGTTAAGTGATGGGCCTAGGCCCATATCATAAAAGTTTTTTCTGGGCGCAATGTTGGAATAAGCAGTATTATTAAAACGAGTGAAAATAGAAATCAAAACAGATAAGAGGTGGCCCATGCAGCTCTTGAACCTGCGACCTTCGCGTTATTAGCACGACGCTCTAACCAACTGAGCTAATAGGCCGTTGATGTTGTCTGTCAACTAAAGCTTTAATTAACGTGTTGTACAATCTTAAATAATTAACATTAAAAGTCAAAACATTGTGGGTGTAAGTTGGTGTGATTAACTAGTGAAGGCATTAAATTAGTCAATTATATAGTATCTTAGGTGTTCATCAATTATAATACTTTAGGGTAAATATCATAACAATTGGCGTGTATTTTTGGAAAACTTATCTTGTATGGTGTCAAATACAGCTTAAAGATAAAAAATATCAAACTATATGTTAATTTTAGGGATTAGTTCTTTTACATCTCAATCCTTTATATTATCATCGTCCATCCAATTTTAATTTATGTATGAGTCGTAGTAAAAATAAACGAGATTGTGAGTTTAAAATAATTTTAGTTTTCACATTGTTGTTGTATTTCAATATTTTTGTTAAATATACATGATTCACTGTAGTAACAATTAAGAGAAATACACCTTAGGAGTTTCAACATCAGTTTACAAATATGTATTCGACTATTCGTGCTTGCTAAGTAATTTTGTATTTTTGCCTTTTAGAAACTCTACTGAATGCTTTTATAATATAGTATTATTTCCTTTTTAACTCATACTTTTGATGAGAATATAGAATATATTCTATTCCCAAATATTTCCCCCATATATATATATATATATATATAATCCCATCGAAGTGCCTAACTGTGCCGAAGCACCGGGCTCCTACCATCCAATCTGAAAGACATAAATACCCCCAAGTTCAGCGCGTTTCATCCCAAAAGAGGATGGACAAAATCGACCTTTAGCGGAATTCAAGCCCACCAACTGAAATAAAAACAATAGCGACATTCTCATGATATCCAAACTCCGCCCCAATTTACGTTAGTGTCTTTCAAAGATCTTTATTTCCTTTTTCTTTATAATTTTGGTTTTTCCCTCTGAGCCTCCGTTGAACTTTCCCCTTCTTCGCGGTTTGCTTTTTTAACTTTTCTGGAAAATCAATCATTGCTTACAGATAGCTACATAGCAGGGACTGTGTGTGATTGTGTGTGTGTTCTTGGCGATGATGAGTTGGAGGAGAGTTTTCAAGTCTCTCCAAGTGGTCTTGGCTCATGGGTTGCTTCTCTCTTTCACCCTTATTCTCTCCCTCAAGCTTCATCATGCTGTTGACTACTCTTGGTGGTTTGTGTTTCTTTTCCCAGTTTTCTTTTTTTCCTTTATAATTTTGAATTTCAAAAGATTTTTATGGTCGATTGTGAAGAAATTGAAATTTCGGCAGTTGAAGGCCTTGTGGTTTTATTTGATTAGTTTAGGATTTAAGATGTTACTTTGGCTGAGCTAGAAAATGTGGGTTTTTAGTTTTTTTTTTGGTTTTTTAAATTTCGAATTTGTTTTGGGTTTTTATTTGTTTTATCAATTTTCAACTTCCAAGTATATGTTACTTGAATTTAATTTCGAGGACGAAGCAAGAATTTTTATTTTCTTTGCTTCTTTTTTGGGCTGGTGGGGGTGGACGAATTTTCATGAAATATAAAAGGTATTTCTTTTGTTTTGGGGGGCAAAATTTTAAATTTTCAAATAAATGCATGTACAGTTTAGTTTGATAAAGTTTAGGTGGATGGCTATGCTTTGGCAAACCTTAGTGCAAGAATTGTCTCTGTATTTGATTACAATTAGAAGGTTCTGAAGATTTGATGTTTTATCACTAGTGTGTACTGCAAGATAAGGTAAATTGCCTGAATCAGGGAGATTATGCTGGTGATCTAGTCGAATAAGGTTTACCTAACAACCAACCCCAAAGCAAATTTTGGCTGAAGGCTATGACTATGAGAAGATAATATGAAAGATAATATTGTGTATTTGTATATGTAAACATCACTTTGTGCTCCAAACTGTAGAATATTTTTAGTTAGCCCTTTTGAGAGTGTTAGGTGTTTAATTATAAAGATGAAACTCCATCGGGCAATGGGCGTTGATTGTTGTGGCATTTTTCTTTATCACCATCACTCCTACTAAACTAGTTTAACCAAACCATTCTTGTCTTTAGATATGCTTGTTTTCTTAGCCTAAGAGTATAGTAAGGAAAATGAGTTGTGCCTATTTTCTTAGACTACATTTATGCATCCCATGCTTTTCATACTTTTAAGTTGATTCTGTTTCTATGCTATTTTTTTAGGTTGATATTTTCTCCTCTCTGGTTATTTCATGCGGTTGTGGCAAGAGGCAGATTCTCTTTACCTGCCCCATCTATGCCTCATGGGCGCTATGTATGATGAAACAGTCCAGTGGTTTTCAAAAATCCCTTATCATCTAGAAAATTAAATTTCTGTATTCATTTTCTAGCTACATTAGTGCCACTATCTTAACATTGCTTGAAAACTTACATGGACAGTGGGCTCCATTTCATGCCATTGTGGCTACTCCATTGCTCGTTGCTTTTGAACTTCTCCTTTGTGTATATCTTGAGAGAAGATATGGTAAACTTCCTTGTCCCTCTGGTACAGTGCATGTCTCCATTCTCTTTATAAGACAATCTCTCGTCCATCATGGACTTATCCAGTTTCGAAAATGATAAATGACAGCTGTAAATCTGAAGTTTGTATTTATGCCTCTGCTAGCACTAGAAGCTGCAATTTTGGTCGACAACATTAGGTAATACTTCCCATCCTTGTCGAGAAGTTTATTCTGAATCTCCTAGAGGATTTTGAGCTTTGAGTTATACCTTTTTGTCTGTATTACACTTCAGGAAGTGATAATCTTGATTGTTCCTATGTATTCTGCTGATTAGGATGTGTAGGGCCCTTATGCCTGGAGATGAGGAAAACATCAGTGATGAGGCAATATGGGAGACTCTTCCTGTAAGTTTTAAATAAATTGCCTGTTAAATAGCTCAAACTCATAATTCACTCCATTTTTTGTCTTTCTAGTGCTGTAGGCTTAAGCTGGCTGGTTACTGGAAATTTACTCTATAACATGATGAATCTGCAATATCTGTATACACTTTTGGCATATTAAATGCAAAAACAATCTTATATCTAGGCTACAGATACATTTTTCTTGCGGCAGCCTGAAGCTTTTGAGGGTTTCTTTTGCTTCTTCCTTTTTCTCTGGTGAAAGAAAGGCTATAGCCAAAACACTGTATGCGGAGGAAAAAATGTAAAAGTGTGTAGTGGATGAATTAATATCTCCAAGAGATAATTTGCATGTTATAATCCTTCAGTTTCCAAATTACACGGTGAAGGAATTAAGAAATAGGTGTCTACATGCCAATATTCTTTAGTTGATCAGCTAAGGAGTTGATCATTTGATTTTTAGTGACTAATTCTGTGACTGAATGCCACTATTATTGATGATTAGCTAAAGATTTAGTCCTTTGGCATTCTCTGTGTGTGAATATGTTGTTTGTTCTTATACATCATCAGATTCCCTCACACTTGATCAACTGAAGATTTCATTTTTTTTTTTTTTTTTGTCAGCACTTTTGGGTTTCCATTGCGATGGTCTTCTTCATTGCTGCAACAACATTTACACTTCTGAAGCTATGCGGTAAATTCAGCTTCTTGCATATTAAGAAACCTTGTTGTATTTGATCTTCTATATCATCTACCCCTGTGCTGCTAAGCTTAGCTTAAAAAATGTTAATTTCTTTTTGTGAGCTCGATATTTCAAAACAATGGATTTGAAAAGTTTCGGAGAATGAAGTGAATTTCCTTGTTTCTTTGTATGAAAATCTAAACATTTGCATTTTTTTTTCTGGCTTTGAAAACATGGTTTTAGCACATTTCTTTTCAGCTCTATTCATTTCCTTTATTAAAAACTTGTCTTCATGCTGTTTCCTTTATTTAACAATATGTAGGTGATGTAGCTGCTCTTGGTTGGTGGGATCTATTTATCAATTACGGGTACATACGATATTTCCTTTGTCTTTAAACGCACAGTAAATACTGTCTATCACATGGTACAATAGTTTGTGTCTTTGGTTCTCAGTGTTGCAGAGTGCTTTGCCTTTCTTATTTGCACGAAGTGGTATAATCCTGCAATTCACAGACGTTCTTCTAATCTTACATCAGCGTCAGCATCAGCGTCAGCGTCAGCGTCTGCATCTTCGTCTTTAATGAATATTAGATATCTTAACTGGAATAATGGTGTCTTTGTATCTGCTGAGGAAGATCATCGAGAAAACCGAATGTGCAGTTTGCAAGACATTGGTGGGCATATCATGAAAATCCCATTTCTTGGTTTCCAGGTCATGCTCTTTATGTACTTGGAGGTAAGCTGAGTTAAGAGAATCCCAGTGCTACCTGTGTTTGTTATGAGTTCATCTCATTATTATTATTATTTTTGATTCCAGGGAACTCCTCCTGTGGCTAAACATATTCCTATTCCACTTCTGTTTTCTCCTCTTCTTCTGCTCCAAGGAGCTGGTTTTTTGTTTGCCATATATAGACTTTTTGAGAAAATCAATCTGTTAATACATGATGAAGATGATTCTGGAAGCACATTTAGGCTACCACAAACAGCTTATGACTACATGGGATTCCTGCGTCGTGGATCGAGGTGATGCCTGCAGATAAAATAAAAAGAGCCTAAATGTTATCCAAAGTCATAGTCTGTTACTAATGTTTGTGGGTACCTCTTAGAACAGGTTACTTGGTTGGTGGTCAATTGATGAAGGAAGTCGAGAGGAGCAAGCTAGGCTATACTATGGCGGAGAATCTGGGTGAGTTTTCTGAAGTTGAAGCATATATCAATTCTGTGCGGTATTTCACATTAATTTTCTTTGAAGTTGCAGTGGTAGTGCTTACTTATGTAACCCTACATGATGGCAATATGTTTTTGTTTGGACATGACCATTCTCTAGATGGATGACTCATGAATTTTCTTTATGCCTGACAGGTACAATACATTTTCACCTGAAGCTGTAAAGAAAATGCCAAAAGCTGAGCTTGCTAAGGAGGTGATTATCTTGAGTAATGGATTTTTGTGTGGATGTGTGGATTTTTATGTTTGGTTTTCCTATAATTTCTTTTGTACTCACTCACCTCTGTACATCGTTTTAATGATCGAGTATTACCATGGTTATCGCAACTTTTCTCAGATATCGAGGCTTCAATCAGCACTCGTTGCGCAAACAGAGATCACAAATATTAGCCAGGAGGAGTATGAAAGACTTCAAAATGTAATATTCAAACTTCAATTTGATTTCATTTTCAGTCTGCAGAATTTTCTCAGTTTTTGTTTTAGAAACACTTTAAAAAGCTGCCACATAGGGTATTTTATTGGAATTTTAGTGTTGACGGTGGTAGCAGCGTGAAAGGACTTTCAGACAATTTGATAATAACACCACTAATGGAGCATCAAGGTGACTATAAGTGAACAGCGTATCTCAGATTTATGATCAAACAATCAATCCACTATCCAAAAGTAAAAGTAAAAGCAAAATGAGAATAGGAACATCGAAGATATTACATAAACATGTAATGGACCTGTTGTTGTCAATTGCTTAATGCATTTATTAGATTTTCATCTAAAGCAGCGGCTTGTATGTTGGTTTGAGCACTGGTTTACTCAGTGCTTAAACAGCTGATATAGCTTGTTTTGTTTTATTGTTTTTCCTGTGTTTATCGGGTTTGGCATGAAAAAGTCTACTGATATGTACTTATTTGGTTTGTCAGGAAAAAATCCTATGTCGAATTTGTTTCGATGAACAAATAAATGTAGTTCTCCTACCTTGTAGGCATTACATTCTCTGCAGGTAAATACCTTTATACTGCTGTTATTTTCTTCTCTTTTTTTTTTCTCGCTTGCATCCAGTCTTCTCTCACTTCACGGTTATCGTTCATGATTCAATTCTTTGGCTTGTTAATGAGTATTTTGCGTCCCACTTGTTATTAATGCACGGTTATTTGAAGCCACTCTGTTTAATACCTTGGAAGTGTTGTAAAATTGCTGATGATGGGTTGATTTATATGGTCAGCACGTGTTGCGAGAAGTGCAAGAGATGCCCGATCTGTAGGGTATACGTGGAAGAGCGTTTACTTGTGTACGAGGATGTATAGCTGTGCATACAACAGGTCTGGTAAGTAAAGTGGAGTCGTGTGATCCACATTTAAGCAACTGATTGATGATTAGGTGGTGATTGCAGTTTTATCAAGTCATTTCGCCATCGTAAAACTGCTCACGGTGTTGATTCAATCAACTAACCCAACACAATGTTTGGTGCTTGGACCATACGAAAGTATACTTCAGCAGTAATTAGAAGTTGTGATTATTGGCTTTTTAGGTCTGGGGGTGATTGTTTTGGTTCAGTACGTATTTTGTGTTTGTATTTCAGAATTTGTATTTATCATCTACTCTGCATGACTTTCAGAAAAGTACGTTTCGTTGTTTTTTTGTTCGCCTCTTCTTTTTTCAGAGAAACCCGACTAAACACTAATGTTTTAAAATGAAGTGGGTTTCTTCCCATAATAACAAGTGATTTTCTTTTTGAAAAAACCACATCCGACCCGGCCTTTTAGAGTCTTACTAGGGAACAAGTGTCGTCACTTTTGGGCTTTGTGGCTTTTGTGAAGAAGGGAATATTATCGGGAAATTGGCCCACATAAAAGCCCATAGGAGAGCATTACTTTCGGTCAAACTCAAAGCTTCTCAAGCCAAGGCTTGTGAAGATCAGTATTTCGAAGGAATCTTCGATTGAAGATAAAAATTCCAGTCAATAATTCCGGGCCTTGTTTAAACGTCTAAAAGTTGAATTACCATTGAAATATGACAAAAATTGCACAAGTGGGAAGTTCATGAACCTGGACAGTGTTACAGGTAATTTAAGGTTGTCTGCAAACCATACTGAATTGAAGAAAGAGACTCAGACTCAGCTGGGCCTAATAATGAACATGTATTCAAGGGAAAGGGACTTGTGTGGGTATGAAAATTGGGCACCTGAATTATGTAGAAGCCAGAGAAACCTTGGTAACAGAAACATGATAAATGGGCCACATTGTGTCTTAAAGGGCTCCCATTGTCATCACGAGGGCTGCTCTACGCTTTCTTGCATTTTCCCTGTTCCTTTGCCTCACTTAAAACAGGACACAGAGGGCCTTGTACAACTAACAACAAAAGGAAGAGAGAGAGAGAGAGAGAGAGAGAGAGAGAGAGAGAGAGAGGCAGGCCAGAGTCAAGCAAGAACTCAAATTGAACTGTGATGCTGCGCCCATACTGCAATGAAAATTCAAAGAGAGAGAGAGAGAATTAAACTAAAATTAGTGATAACTAATAAGGGATGGCTTGTCGTAGAAATCAAAGGCCAAAGCACCAGAATCAACATGCAGATTACGTTGTCAATCCCAAGTATATCTTAGTTGCCTGTCAAATCATCATAATAACTGTTTCGTTGTTATAATACCTCCTCATCCTAACTAATTATTAATCATACTACAGTTGATAAGGCTGTAGCCTTGTAGACATAGTCATCTTGACGTTGGCAGGTATCAACAAAGCACATGAAAAATGCATCTCAAATGTTGTACGCTTTTAATTAATTTCTTTGTTGCCACCGACAATTTGGACCGCAACTCCAACCAATCCAGGGAACAAATTCAATGGAAGCATTAATGGTTGGAACAATTATAATGATACGTACAACCCCAACATGAGAGTTGTTGAAAGGTGGCTGGGAGGAGGAATTGCACGTGGGGAAGGATAAGGCTGCCATCTCATCTCAATGTGTCGGGGTTTGGCTTTACTTGCTTGCTTACACCCTGGCCGACACCCGCAACTTTCTTTCATTGCTCACCCTCACGGCTCACACACTCGTTTTTACCTTTCTTTTATTTACTGTTTGAGCCCTATTTCCTAACTCTTAATATTCACCCTTTTCAGTGTTCATCTATTGACTATTGGGTATGTAATTAAGTTCCAATTTTTTTTCAATATTTTTCTGCTTTTTGCTTTTAAAATTTCTTTCTTCAATATTTTCTTACTTAGGAGTTAGGACACTCTTGATCTTAAAAATGCATGAAAAATCAGAATTGATTCGATTGAATATGTATGCATTACATTATTCTTATCGACCTTCATGAACACTTATATTAATCATTGAAATTGTTAGTCGCAAGTGTGGAGTCTGAATATTTTATTTGAGGATAAAATTAATTTTTTTATAGAATATTAAACTTATTATTTAGGAGACAAAATTAGTTTAGAATATATGTACATGTAAAATTTACTTTAATTTAGACTTGAGAGAGAGGGTGACGACCGCCTCACCAACCCCCTAACTCCGCCACTTATATGATGAAAGACGAATCACTATTACAATAATATTTAAGATGATCTCACACAATGATTTAATTAGGCATGTTAATGGGTAGGGTTTTATCCTACCCAGACCCTAACCCTAAAAATACCCGATTAGATATACCATATATCCTACCCTACCCGATTTAAATATTTATCCATTGGGTATGCGTATTGGGTCTACCCTATTTTTAGGGTAGGGTATAGACCCTACCCGATCATATATTTTTTTTTATTTGCATTTTTTTGATATTGTGTTTTTTTTAGCTCACACACATAGTTTTCATGCACACACACACGCACTACACATATTTTTTCACACTGCACACACACTGCACACATATTTTTTCACACACACACACACTGCACACACACACACACACACACACACTACACACACTGCACACACACAGCTGCACACACACGCACACTGCACACACACAGTGTATGTGTGAAAAAACACACACTGCACAAAAAACACACACTGCACACACACACACGTGTGCACACACACTGCACACACACACACGTGTGCACACACACTGCACACACACACACACACATACACTGTGTGTGTGTGAACAGTTTCACACACACTGTGTGTGTGTGAACAGTTTCACACACACACTGTATGAATTTTTTCACACACACACACTGTGTGTGTGTGCAGTGTGTGTTTTTTCACACCCACACCCACACTGTGTGTGCGTGTGTGAATACAGTGTGTGTGCAGTGTGTTTTTTCACACACACACATACACTGTGTGTGTGTGTGTGTGTGAAAAAATTCACACACAGTGTGTGTGTGTGTATGAAACTGTGTGTGTGTGTGTGTGTGCAGTGTGTGTGTATGAAACTGTGTGTGTGTGTGTGTGTGCAGTGTGTGTGCGTGTGAAACTCTGTGTGTGTGTGTGTGTGCAGTGTGTGTGTGTGTGTGTGAAAATTGTGTGCAGTGTGTGTATGTTAAAACACAATGTGTGCATGAAAAATGTGTGCGTTTAGTATGTGTGTGTGTGAAAAATATGTGTGTAGTGTGTGTGAAAAATATGTGTGTGTAGTGTGTGTGAAAAATGTGTGTTTGTGTGTGTGTGTGAAAAATATGTGCGCAGTGTGTGTGTGTGTGTGAAAAATATGTGCGCAGTGTGAATACTCATTGGGTAATAATGCGTGTAGTGTGTGAATACCTATTGGGTATCATTACCCAATGGGTAGGGACGGGTAAGACCCTACCCTAATCCATTCATTTGTAGGAATATGGGTTAGGGTAGGATATGAGTAAATTTTAAAATTTTAGGGTATGAGTAGAATACGGATTTAAAAAAAATGGGTAAGAGTATGATAAAACCCTACCAATTGACAACCCTAGATTTAATTAAACTAACAAAAACAACATCCAGGAAAATCATGGTTATGATTTCAATCCAAAGAATCAGCACAAAAGTATACAAATGGAACCCCCCCCCCCCCCCCCCCCAAAACCTAACAAAATGTCTTGTCTAACAGTCTAAGTAAGTGCACTTAAGAATAAATACATTTAACTTGTTTAAAAATGACAAAACAACTTTTCCTTAAAGAATAAAAATCTCAGTTGAAGTTCCTTTCATTTCACAGCTATACCTACAGTCCTTGGATTTTGGAATTAGCACTAAAATGAGTAGCCCCACAAAACGAGTTTTTTGCAGTTTGACCAAAGATATAATCATATAATCCCCCATATGAGGCCAATTTTAGCTTAAAGTTTCATGGATTCATTTGCTTATTAGTTGGTGAGCATTCATCAAACTGCCCATCATTTAAAACATTGTTTGGTCTGTTTGGTTCAAGACAAACAAATTAAACAAGATTTTTGTTCTTAATTTTTAACAAGTTTTTGACGTTAAGACAGTTTTGCGTTTCGACCAACCTCCAATAATAATAAACTTTATACTTAATATATATTTCATGAAAATATTTTTAATTATATGTGACATGCATATATGTGTGAAGTAAAAGATGAAATACTAGTCGCGAGAAATGTTTAACTTATAATCATCAAGTGGTGCTTTAGGCGGCTGGAAAATGATGGATTAATGAGCGTGATTAATTTCTTTTATTAAGAAGATCTGATTGGCACGCTTTTTAGACGTGCCCCTTTGAAACACTGTCCAAATTTCCAAAAAGGGTTCGCAAAATTGTTTTGACTGATCAAAAAGTGGGTTTAGCAATCATATTATTAGCCACTTTAATGATTTATGAGACTACGATATATTTTTAAAATATTGAGAAATTATTAGCAAAATCTTGCTTTTGTGGAGTGCTGGTTATCCGATTAATCATTGAAATCAAAGGTAATCAATCAGTTTTTAGAGGAATAAGCCTTTCCTAGTTTGATTTGAATAATCTGCTTTGGGAACCAAACAAAGGCAAAGTGAAGGTAAAAATAAAATATAAACCTTAAAATGTACCTTGAATTGTAATCTGAAGATGAAATTCAGCTGCTAGCAATTGGCGTTCGAGGTCTTCAATTCGTGAATTTGAGATCTTGGACGAAATATTAGTATTTGCCTACTTTTACAGAATGAATTGCTGATATTGGTAAATTGTTGATTTGTGACTATTGGTTGATACAATAACATGTCTGAGTATGTTACCGTGTTAAACATGATAGAAACAAAAGATCATATCTAACTTAAAAAGCCCCCCACCACCCGCAAAATGCAGAGTCAAAAGAATTGAAAGAAGAAACTAAATTTAATTCCTTCATCAAAAAGAGAAAAAAAACTAAATTGAATTCCTTTTTGTAAGTTGCAAATCAAAAAGTAAGCTACATGATTATTCAAAGTCGAACAACGATAAAAATCACTAGGAAGCACTCCTCTCTGCCGCTTCACACACACACACACACACACACACACATATACATATATATATATATATATATATATATAGAGAGAGAGAGAGAGAGAGAGTCAGATTGAAAAAGTGTATGTTGTTAAATTCAATTTTTACATTTACATATACAGACAATATTTCTGTACTGACTACTGATGAATCCCTCAAGCTTTAATGAGTCAAGCAGCCACCTGAATGTACGCAAGTACTGTTTGGAACAATGATTGGAAATGAATGAATGAATGAAAAGAAGAGATTTCAGTTTCAGAGCAAGTTGCCGAGGCAGATAAAGATTTGACTATATATACACACACAAATAATTGATAATTGGGGCAAAAAGAGAACCCATGAACTGCACATGCCAATTAATCTGATGGCTATACACATCTCTGGGCCGGCACTCATTATCCCAACAGCTGAAAAGAAGGATTCGATGACAATCTTGACTTGAATCAAATCAATTAATAATATGTTGATATGTATACAAAGAAGCTGGCCCTATACATGGGGGCGATTAGTACAAAATTGTGAAGCCTTAGGCTCAATTAATTCTATTTACACTCTAAAATTGAAGATTATCCGATATATTGTGGGCCGTGTTTTAATCATGATAGCAAAGAAGCATGACGACACATCGTCTGATGATGTAAAGCTTGGCCCTTTGTTCTCTGAGGACTCTTCCGAGGCCTCTGCTAGAGATCCTTCTCTTGCTGCTGCTGCTGCTGCCCATCTTCATTTTTATTTTGATGAGAGGGAGAGAGAGAGAGAGGAGAGTTTTGAATCGTCTTTTCTTTGTTTAGAGAGAGATGTTTTTGAGTTGTGAGTTGAAAGTGATCAACTGGTGAGGGGTTCTTATAAGGAGGGTGTGTGGTCCTAAATTCCTAATAATGAGCAGTGGTCGAGTAAAGAGCTAAGTAAGAAAGGCATCAAAGGGCGTGCACTGGCCCCCCGACCACACAAAGACATTTCCTCCTACCCACGGGTCCCACCACCCCACTTGGGATTCCATCCACATCTCATATACACTACACCCCCCATTTTCTTTCTTTGCAATTTATACTTTGTTTGGACACAAGCATATTTTCACTTGGAGTAACTGATACATGTATATTGGCTAAGCTTTAGTTCTTGCTTCTTTGTTACAAACCAGTGCTGGGGCTAGGGTCCCCTAGTCGGGGGATGAAATTATTAATTGCTATTTGTCAATGATATAAATAATTAAAATAAAATAAAATACAGAGAGTGATCAAAGGACAAACATACAATGAGTGCATTAAAAGATAATTAGAGTGGTTATTTAAATTTAACAACACCCCCCCCCCTCTGTCCCCCACAGAGGTAATTTTGAAGTCAAAGAGTGCCTGAGCTATATGTTGCTCCGCCCCTATTACAAACTTCAAGTTCAAATAATTTTCTATAGGGCGAATTACACTGACTATCTCTGAGGTTTGACTAATTTACAAAAAATTTCTTATTTTTTCAAAAATTACCAAAAACCCCCTAAGGTTTCAAAAATATTACAAACTTATTCGAATTTTCGAAAATACCCCTTTCTTTTTTTTGGGTGATTTACGCTGACCACCCTGAGATTGGGTTAATTTACGAGAAACCCCCAATGGTTTCAAAAATTACCAAACCCCCCCCCCCCAAAGTTATACAAATATTACAACTAACACCTACTTAGGTTGACTTATTAACAATATTAAATCTTTTTTTTCCCCTCTGTAATATTGTTATCATAAAATTTTCATGTAATAGATTTGAAAAAAAAATGTGATTATTTATTCAAATAAATATTCTGAATTTAATGTATTAAAGGTATCTACCAACACATCAAGTATGTTATATTATCGCTAATACGGAGTAAATTTTAAGAGAAATGAGTTAGAGTCCTCAAGCTAAATAATGTTTTCAAGTGCATTATTTAATTTCAATTTTTTATTTTAATCAATATTTATATTTCTCATTTCACATAATGAATATATACGATGCATATAATTATATTTTTATCAAATATAAATTTAGCACATATTACGTATATTTAGTATAAATTCATAACATTAAATTCGGAATATTTATTTGAATAAGTAATCACATTTTTTTTCAAATCTATTAAATAAAAATTTTATGATAACAATATTACAGAGGGAAAAAAAAGAATTAATATTGTTGATAAGTCAACCTAAGTATGTGCTAGTTATAATATTAGTATAACCTCAGGGGGTTTTTGGTAATTTTGAAACCACAGGGGGTTTCTCGTAAATTAGCCTAATCTCAGGATGGTCAATGTAAATCATCCAAAAAGGGGGAAGGGGTATTTTCGAAAATTCAAATAAGTTTGTAATATTTTTGAAACCTTAAGGGGTTTTTGATAATTTTTGAAAAAGTAAGCGGGTTTTCGTAAATTAACCAAACCTCAGGGGTGGTCAGTGTAATTTTTCCTTTTCTATATGTTCTTATTAATTATTAAATGCCAAATACGAAATCTACAATGTAAATTAGACGGTTTCCATCAAATTAATTAGTTCTCAAAGTCATATATAGTTCTAAGCTTAGATTAATGATGGAAATTATATTATACTTTGTCAGATAAGGAATGTATTATGGTCTCCTTGGCATTATTATAGATATGTAGGCTTTACTCACCAGCATAATGAGGTCAGCCGTCACTACAAGAATATACACTCTTTAGTGACAAATCAATATATTATAAATTTAATTTTTGTGACGGATTTAATTTATAAAAATTCTATTTATAAATGTCTTGTTACTGATTATTTATGTAATTCTATTTACATTAAATTCCATCACTAATCCATCACAGATTCCTTAAATCTGTAACAAAATCTCTTAGTCACGAGATTTCTGTTAGTGAAGGGGGTATTTTCTTGTAGTGTGTTACTTCAATGAGGTAGCATATTTCCATAGTTTATGAGCTGCCTGACATTAATAATTTCTAGATAAGGTCATGTTATTGGGTTTGGGCCTATTCATCTAACCTTTTCTTCTTTTTTTTTTGTGTGTTTTATCAAATCTCTTTTTATTTCTGATTTTGTTTAGTCCTACTAAACAGGCAATATAAGACAAGTAGGAATATATATATATATATAGGTCAGTTGAATCCTACTTAATATTTGCACATCTTATCTTAACCACCTTTTTTGTTAAGGTTGATGACAACAATTATGTCAACTAATCTAACTTTTGACTAGACATCTACATACATTTTTGTGAGAATTGCATTATCAAGTCATGGAGTAGACATGTAAAGCAAAGTTTATAGGTGAGCCAAATATAGGTCAAATGTTAATTCTATTTTCTAACTAACCAAGATAAGATGTCATAAATTTGGTTGTTGCACTTTATGTTATATATACATAACGTAATTAAGATGTTGAAAAGAGATATGAAAAAATTTTAAATATCTCTAGCACACTGCTATTTTTAAGTCCATGCACTGCAGCTAAAGTTATTGGTCAACAACTTTACTTTTCTAAAATATTTGGGCTATATTTCTTAGAAAGTAGCTCCATTTTTAAACTTAAATCCTAATTTACAACCATCCTTTTAAAGTGTCAAATGACCGTTTTAACAAAGTGATCAAATCTCGCTCATCAATTGAAACATAATATTTCTATCAAAAAACCCGATGCGAAATGTATTTTTAGAAAGACCTTTTTTGAAAATAACGAATATCTAAACATAAAATTCCTATAAATAGAATATGGAAAAGGATTTTTGAAACTCATAAGCTAAATTTAAGGTCAATGGACTTGGGATCAAAATAAGAGTCAAAGAAAGCCCAGCCCCCACCGTGAATTACAAATTGGCGAGCCATATTCTCCTTCGAAACGAGTATTTTAATATTAGCCCAAGAAGCAGAAATATCAAGGTTGTGAGACTCAAATTTAAGTTATATATCCTAACTTTGTTTATAGTTTTTGTCAGTTCAAATATAATAGCTCAAAACCCAAGTAAATGATTGATTAATTTACAATTATAGATGCCTTAGAAAACTAATTAAGGCAACCCATTTCATCTCGGGCACTTCCCATATCTCTAAGGGCGCCATCTTCTATATGTTAACCCTAATTTTAAAGCATTATACAGGTCATTGTTGGTTATTGTGCTCAAGGCTTTTTTGTTCTTTGTCAGTCTACATTGTTACTTGAAGCGACGACAATCGACAAATACCAATTAGTTCGACTTCTTTAAGCCTCACGAATGTGAGTATTATTTTGTTGAATAGTAATTTATATTCTAGTATATGGTAATATATAGTTTGGTTCTTAATTTGAGAATATCGATATAATATAGGAAAAATTACACTGACTATCCCTGAGGTTTGGCTAATTTTCGGAAAACTCCCTACTTTTTCAAAAATTATCAAAACTCCCCTAAGGTTCTATCCATATTACAAACTTATTTCAATTTTCGAAAATACCCCTTCCCTTTTTTTGGGTATTTACATTGACCACCCTGAGATTAGGTTAATTTACGAGAAATCCCCTATAGTTTCAAAAATTACCAAAACCCCCCTGAGGTTATACCAATATTACAACTAGCACTTACTTAGGTTGACTTATCAACAATATTAATTTTTTTTCCCTCTGTAATATTGCTATCATAAAATTTTCATGTAATAGATTTGGAAAAAAAAAGTGATTACGTATTCAAATAAATATTCTGAATTCAATGTTATGAATTTATACAAAATATACGTAATATGGCCTAAATTTATATTTGAGAAAAATATAATTATATGCATCGCATATATCCATAATGTGAAATGAGAAATATAAACATTGATTGAAATAAAAAATTGAAATTAAATAATACACTTGAAAACTTTATTTAGCTTGAGGACTCTAACTCATTTCTCTTAAAATTTACTCCGTATTAACGATAATATGACATACTTGATGTATTGGTTGATACTTTTAATGTATTAAATTCAGAATAATTATTTGAATAAATAATCACATTTTTTTTTCAAATCTATTACATAAAAATTTTATGATAACAATATTACAGAGGGAAAAAAACGGAATTAATATTGTTGATAAGTCAACCTAAGTAGGTGCTAATTGTAATATTGGTATAACCTCAGGGGGTTTTTGATAATTTTTGAAACTGCGGGGGGTTTCTCATAAATTAATCTAATCTTGGGGTGGTCCGTGTAAATCACCCAAAAAGAGGGGAGGGATATTTTCGAAAATTAAAATAAATTTGTAATATTGATATAACCTTAGGAGGGTTTTGGTAATTTTTTAAAAAATAGGGGATTTTTCGTAAATTAGCCAAACCTTAAGGGTGGTCAGTGTAATTCGCCCTATAATATATTGATTGATATGTAAGAAATTAATAAAAATATATAATTTTTATGAAAAATAGAGAGTTACTCTACAAAATTATCATCTAACTAAGCTTGCATGCAAATTGATGAGGAAACTTGTTTATTTCTCGTCACAGCTTTAATAAATTCCCATGATCTACGCACTGAAGGGACATCGTAAATTTCATTTTTTTTTTATTTTAATTTTGATCTATTCAGGAGCATCGCTGATAAATTATTGCAATCGAAGAGTTTCAGTTTGAAGTGTCCCATGCATGCTGGTATTTGTCGTACTTTTCATGCATATTGAATTGTGCGGGTTGAACTCAACAAGAAAGTCAGGCACACGCGCGAACTTCTCGTGCTTCATACTCCTCTGGTTCCACCCATCCTCCACATCATATAACTAAACTTTTTATTTTTTCAAATTTCAAAATGAAAGTTTGAGTTTCTTACCAAGTGTTGGTGGATCGATTTGATGAAATTTGTTTTTGTGTGATTTTGATAAGTCAATACTTTAATCTCAATTTTCTCTATGTATTTATCGCATATACGTAATACTGATATAATTTTGATTTCAGCAAAGGTCAATGCTGACTTATGTAAATTGTACATAATGCATAATTTTTTGTAATGCATGCCATGCATATACATGAAATTTAGCGCTTGCATGTACTAGTTTCCAAACATCTAATAGTCAAACACGAGAGTTTGAATATAACATAGACATGACCTGTAACATGGCGAGATCCTTTATTTCAAATTGTATTTCATCTCCTATTTCAATTCATAGATATACGTTAAGTGTAAAGATCCCAAACCAAGTATATAATTAAGGAAATAACTTTATACACATGTCATGAACGTGAATTATGGAATAAGAGATGAAATATCATTTTAGAATAGAGGATCCTATTTGGTAACATCTTTCCCTGAGAAAAATTGCTTACTAACTTAGAAGCGTGACCAAATTGTATATATAATCCAATATAGACCCGGTACAAGCTATATAGAAATGAATGACACAACTTGTTAATGATAAGTTATTGGTACGGGCCGTTACGAACGAGCATTTGAATCCTCGTGCTACGCGGGTATTAGCTTAATTATAGCTTTTGCTTTCTAAACTCTTGTAATTAATTCTCCAAGGGCCACACGTAAATGTAATTAAGCAAAATTACGTTATCTAAGTGATTATTTTTATGGAGAGAAGCCAGTAATTAATTGTACTATTTAATTGGATTATACAGTTGTAATCTTACATGCGGATCGAATTTCGATACACTTTACTTGGGAGAGGGAACACATCTGAAGTTGAGCTTACGACTTCATGACAGATTGTTACCTGTGTGATTACTGAATAATTAAGTTAATTATATCGATCACTACATTAAAGTATCTGTTCTTCGTACAAGTACAGCAAAGATCACTGCTATTATTGTTGAAATTAGTAGTAGTATAATAGTTTCTATTTTTTAAGCATAAATCATAAATGGGTTGAGTGCATTAGATGATTCAATTTGCTCATGCCCTTAATTAGCCATGGTGTTTCGCAGCAAGAACCGTAAAGGCATATATGGTAACATAATATTGTTATCCGGGTTGGCTGAATCAATCAATCAAAGTATGCATCATTTGTATAACTCTATGCTAGAAGACAAGTTAAAAAATAAATCCATAGAGTAAGGTCAAATGGGGTCTTGTAAATGTTGTACTTGATACATAAATTATAATAAGGGATAATTACTCCCACTATCCCTGATGTTTGGCCTAATTACAAATAACATCCTCTTGTATCGGAAATTACCGATACCCCCCTAAGTTTTGTGGATTTATTGGTAAAATAGACGGAAGTAGTACAATGTCCATTTTACCCCTTAAATATTTGAAATATTTTTTATTTAAAAAAATAAAAAATTAGGAATATGACTAAATGGACAAAAATACCCCTCTTTAATATTTTTGGGGAAAAATTATCATTTTCTTCCAACAAAACCCTAACCCTAACCCCAACCCCACCCCACCACCACCACCACCACCAAACCGCCGCCACACTTCACTCCACCGCCGCCTCTCTCCGTCACTCACACCACTACCGCCGCCCCCCACCCCAACCTTCCTCTTCCTCTTTTTTTTTTTTTTTCCTCTCTTTCTTTTTCCTTCTTTTTTCTTAGATTTGGATCTGAGATTGCTCTCTCCCGCTCTCTCTCTCTCTCTCTCTCTCTCTCTCTCTCTCTCTCTAGTGGCGGCGGGTGGAGATGTCGGGCGGTGGGAGGCGGCTGCGGCGGATGGAGGCGGTGGAGGGGCGGGCGGAACGGTGGTTTCTCTTCCCCCTCTCCCTCTCTCGACCTCCTCCCTCGTCTGTATCTCTCTCCCTCTCTCTCTCTCTCTCTCTCTTCCTCTCACTATAGATCGGACGGTGGGCAGCGGTAGTGGCGGCGGCGGCGGCCGCGGATGGAGGCGGTGGAGGGGAGGGCGCAAATGGCGGTGGAGGTACCCTCCTTAGTTGTATCTCTCTCTCCTCTCCCTCATCTCTCTCTCTCTCTCTCTCCTTTCCCTCTGTATCGCTCTCTCTCGTCTCCCTCTGTCTCCAGCGAACGTAGGCAGTGGAGGCAGGTGGAGGCGGAGGCGGAGGCCGGCGGAGGCTGAGGCGGTGGACGGCGGGCGCAGATGCGGTGGAGGAGGTACCCCTCACTTCTTTCCCTCTGTATCTCTGTCTCTTGTCTCCCTGTCTCCGGCTGACGGCGGCGACGGAGGCCGGCAGCGGCGGCCGGTCGACCATCTGTTTGTGTATATATATATATTTATAAATAATTTTCATATTATATGTTTTGTATATTATGTTTATATATATTTATATTATGTATATAAATTTAAAAAATGTGCACATATATTTATATAAATATATATTATGTGTAAAGATGTATATATATATATATAGGCATTATAAATAAAAATGTTCAAATATATTTTTCTATTTATTCAATATAAAACATAAAATTAGCCATAAGGTTAAAAGTGTCCATTTATAATTGGTCAAATATATTTCTGCCTTCAAAAGGGCAATTTTGGAAGTTCACTTGGGTTTACAAACGTTGACCGTTAGTCAATCTAACGGAAGATGGAAATTGAAAGACGAAAACAAAACTCAGGGGGGTATTGGTAATTTTCGATACAAGGGGGTATTATTTGTAATTAGGCCAAACCTCAGGAGTAGTGGGAGTAATTATCCCTTATAATAATATACTTGGTGATTGAACGAATGTATGAGCTCCATGTAATTCATTTTTATTATGTTTTCTGAATTTTTTCACTAAAGTTATAACTTCACCTTTAAACAAATGACATTTCGGATCATCTGTTACAAAATGATGCTACATTTTTTCCTTCACTGATTAATACACGCTACATGTATTGGTAAACGATTGAGACAAGGAAACAGAAAAATTTATGATATGAAATTTTTTTAAAAAATTCTCTTTTTTTATCTTAATTATCCACCAATAAATGTGACATATATTGATAAATGACGAAGAATATGTGTCACCATTTTGTAGCAGAGGATTCAGGCTGCATTTAATCACCCAATCACCTCGAAAAATGGGTTTCACTAGCTACACTAGCGGGTAGTGACATTTTTTATAGCAATATGGGCCTTGAATTCTTTATTTTCGTACATGAGCAGTGAGCTACAGTACATGGACTACACTACAAGATAGGCCACTACAAGTGGACCATCACATAGAAATATTACTAATGAAGATGTTTGGGCCAGTCCACTTCCAAGGCGCAGCTATCTTAACAAAGTCTAGGCGCAGTCCAAATTCTAATATTAACCTATATATTATCAATTCGATCAAAAAAAAAAAAAAAAGAACCATATGTTATCAAATTGAGATATCGGGAACAATCGTATAATAATTATAATAACCTATTTGACTTCATAAATTTCGATTTTCCCATTTAGCAGTGACGAATTGACAACTAAGTCGAATTAGTACAATTCCTAAAGATAGTTATATAGTTAAAGTGGGCTTCCATTTGGGGTAAGTTTGACACCTAGGGTTGTCAATGGGTCAGATTTGGATTAAATCAGAAAAATCTAAATTCGAAAAGCCTATTTAGTATCCGAATCCTATATGATTTATATTCATATCAATTGAGTTCGAATCTGAGGAAAAAAAATTCGAAACCCAATAGAAAAATCTGACTCGATTAACTGTTAAAAAATTTAAACTTTAAAATCAAATAAGCAATAAAAAATTATTTCTTATATAAAAAATAAAATTTAAATAAGTAGAAAATTATTTTATAATATCTATAAAAACTATACATTATTTTTTGAAAAAAATTACTATGAAAAATATAAAAAATTGTATTATAAGTTATAATGGTTTGGATATTACACTCTATTTAAAATTCTTCACTAATATTATATATGTAAGGTTGCTAGTATAATAAAAAATATTATTAAAGTTTAATTCAGATTTTTAATTGATCGGACTGCTTTATTCCAAATCCAACCCATTTATTTCGGATTACGGATATTTGCTATCGCATCTAATCCATCGAATATTTTAATCGATCGAATATGATAATATTCAGATCAGACTCGGATCGAATTCGGATTAAAATCCGCTCCAGTGACAGCCCTATTGACACCCATAAGGCTGAACGTAGAGCCTAATAGCACGTAATAGTTTGTGGGGCCCGTGTTGTGTCGCATTCATTAGCCCAGAGAGCATGATAATTTTAGCTATATTTCCATAATATTACCATAAAACAACTCGGGCTTGGCCATTCGTTAAATTTATCAATAGCATCGAGGCATATATCTAAAGACGGGGTTTAACCCGGTTCCTCCTTGGCCCTATTAAATCACACATTCCTCTTCGACTCAGTGAAGTGAGTAAATTTCGTTTGACCTGTTCTAAAACTTTATGGCGTCAATTTCAATGAAGAAATAATTTTGAAATAAACAATTACAAAGTTAAACTTATATTCATGTTGATGTAGTAGTTGAGTTTAATTGAAATTGAACCTTTTGGAATGTTTCACTTTAGAATGTTGTTGGATGGGAATCAAATGCCAACACAGCCACTTTTTTTATGAGGTGACGGCATCTTTTTGTAGCCAATTACAATTAGTATGTGTCATACTGTTAAAAACTCAAAACGCTTAATTTGTTGTTGCAGCCTCTTTCGAATCAATGGACAAATGGTAAGATTGCATCTTATAAGAATCAAATTAAGTTCAACAGTTGGGCACATTAAGGCATACACTGGCCTCCACTTTGCAATATCCTTTTTCTTGCTAATTCTATAGAGGGGTAGGGGTGGGGGTGGGGGCCTTTCCTCATTGTTGGTTGTTGAAGTTGTAGTGTCCTTAAGTCTAAATCAAGCACTTGTGTATAAATGCACTTCCTTTCACTTTTTTGCCCATTATTCTCTCTCTCTCTCTCTCTTTCTCTCTCTCTCTAAGAGGATATTTGTTCGTCCCCCTTACTCTATTTAGAACTCTGAACCTATGATCGATATATTTGCAGAAGTAGTAACTTACTACCATACTATCTACTTATTTCCTATTTTTTTTGTTTTTATTGACTAAAGCTAGTGTTCTTTTGTATTGAAATGGCAAGTAGATTTTTAAACTAACCAGTAATAAAAGGGCTGTAGATAATATAAGATATTACACAAAAGTTATCAATCACTTTTCAAGAATAATAATACTTCGACGAGGAAGATTCCTTTACAATTTCATCTTGAGCATATTTCCTAACTAATATAAAAATATATACAAGTTATATTCAAACATAAAGTAGAAGAATATGAACTATATATACGCAATTACAAAAACCTATTCCTATGGGAGCCCACTTTCTTCAAAGGCTAGCCAGAAGAGAAAAAGCAAAAGGGCCATTATTGAAAAATTAACATGTTGCACCAAGAAAATTGCTCAACCATCTTTCAATCGTGCAGCAAACTTTATCCAATTCCTAAAATGACCTCCACCGACACCTTCGACAAAATAATAAAAAGAAAAATAGTGGAACCACAGGAATATAGGAACATACAAAATTCATGTGAAGATGTAACATGTAAACAAAAAAAGAAAGAATGTAGACAAAATTACAAACATCAATGAAACAATTATTATTAGTTTTTGACAATTAAAATAATGAAAAAAACCAGACACATTAGGCCAAAGTGACAAACGTACAAACACATTTTCCTCCGTGTATGATAGTGTAGTATATGTTTTATTATCTATATATGTATGTACCACCACCGCATTAAGGTCAGGAGTCGGGACAACATTTGACAGCAACACGCGAATCTTAACATATCCAACCATTTTCACAAGCGCTAGATTTTATTCCAAACATAAAACTCCAAAACCACTCCCACGGCGGAGCCGCCGCCGCCCACCACCGCCACCTGGCAACCACCGCATTGTGAAAATTCATGTCTTCACCAATTACTGCCAAAAACAAAAGCCAAAAATAGTGCAAAATTTATTTATCCACGAGTGACCCCAAATCACGGATTCCCAAGCTACCCTTCACTCACGTCATCATTTGCCTCCAACTTTTGTCCTTAGCCGTCTTTTCACCTCACTCCCCCCAACTGCCTCCAGCTCACACCTCAATTATTCATCACCGGTGGGCTGCGATCCTCTGCGGTCAAGATCAGCTATCGGAAAATAGAGACTCATGTCTGAACAAATCATAGGGCGCCCATAGGTTATCCAAGGTACAAGCCTTCTTGGCGTCAAGCCTTAACCAGGGTTTTCCTTTTCCGCTCCAGTGCAACAAACTCACCGGACCCGGGTGCAGATCTCTACACAGCCCTTCGAGATTATCGCCGCCGAGGCCGTGTTGGTTCCACCGGTGCTCCACCCCTTCGACATTTCCGGCGAAGACCAGCAAAAATGGCGGCAAAGAGCCCAGTTCGTAAATTCTGTATCGTTTCTGGATCCTCATCCAGTGCTCGAGTTTTTGCGTCAAGCCCTGGTTTCGCCACTTGGTCAAATCGATCACCATTACTCCGGTGTTGAAATAACAGGGTTTGCGGTTTCTGAAAGTGGCGGAGAAGAATGGGTTGGCCCAGAATTTGGAGGTGAAGTAATGGCTGAAGTTCGCGTGACAGTATTCGGGGGCCCCGAGGACTTGAGAATTGAGGTCGATTTTCCAGAGCTTGGCAATGTCGTCGACGACGATGAGGTCGGAGTCGAGGTAGATAATGCGGGTGACGGAGTGGGGAAGGAGGTCGGCGAGGTATATGCGGGCGTAGTTGAGGGGCTGGTCTAGGGCGCGGCGGATGGAGGAGGAGATAAGGTGGGTGACGGTGGCGGGATTGAAGGCGTACAGGTGGAAGCGGAGGTAAGGGAAGGTGGCGGTGATGGTTCTGCGGAGGTGGGGGTGGTGGTGGGGGGTGGCGAGAAAGTGGAAAACGGTGTTTTCGGGGCAGGTGGAGTGTTGGAGGACGGAGAGGATGGCGGCGATGGAACCGCGGAGATAGGGGGAGGAGTAGTCGAGAGTCATGGCGATGTGGACGGTGCTGGAGTTGTCGTGCGGCGGTCGGCAGGAATTGCCGTTGCGGAATGCCGGCGCTTCATGGAATTGTGGGCGGTTCGCGGTGGAGTCTTGGGGGAGGAGCAGGAGGAGGAGGGCGGTGAGAGTGGCGATTACGAGACGGATATTCGGTGGCATCATGGTGCCGGTGGTGGTGGGAAAGGTAGTTTAGGGGGTGGGGGTGTTATTAGGATAGTTTCGCCGGGGGCTTGGGGTGGGGAGGTCTCATGAGTGTGAATGGGGAACATAAGCGAAAGGGGAAGGCGGAAAGACTAAAGAAGAAGTGTTTAAGTGGAATGACATTTATACCCTCCGAAACCTTTTATTTTGTTGATTAGAATTTTGATAGTGTTACCATTGGAGTGTATTGTTTATGCAATTACAGAATTACTTGCAAATTAATTGAAAATTTATATACTCACACTAAAATGGTTGTAATACTTTAAACATAAATCATTTGATTCACTTAATTAATCAAATATGACTTCCTCGCTAGTATATAAAATACATTAATTAAATACGAATCATTTGCAATTCTTAATTTTAAATATCCACATCTTCATCATATTAACTGCACTTTATTTACATATTTATTGTTATTCTACTTTATTATTTACTTTCCTCGTCCTAACTCATATCTTAATATCTTATATTACCAATAAAAATGGAAATTTTAATTTAAAATAGATATTCTTCATTTATCTTCAAATTCGTAGTCAAAGATCATTCTGCTTAATATAATTAATATTTCTAATTAACGTTGGGGAGGGCATATTTGACAATTTGGTTGGGGTATAGAGCATAGACAATGTAGTAGCATGGGACCAAATATTGATTTGAGTATTATGAAATCCAGGCTGGAAAGCCAGCGACTTTTAGTCTGTGATTTAGTTTAACGCTTAAGTACTTTAATGAGGGAGCAAAAATCTTGTGGTGGTGGTTGCACGGACTGCTTTGTGCGCCCTGACACCCTGGCCCGTAGCTGATGACTGCCTCTCAGAACGTCTGATCGAGGCAAAACAGGCGACGGTCTGGATTTCGCCTCTTCACTGATTACGGCCTAAGCTCTTCCTAATTGCGAGCTTAGAGTAGATTAATTATGTGAGTTAATTGTGAGACTTAGGTGAGAGAAAAAGTGGAGTTTGAGTGATCTACATTTGTAAATTCCAATACGTTGAACGTAATGAGTAATTAATTAAACCCCCTAATTAAGGATACTTGCTCATTATGAAATGTTTTTATCTCTATTTTTGTTGTTTTTTCTTCAATTTGTGTTTCTTTATTGGCAGGACTGCATCGTTTTCTTAATTTTAGCCTTTTTGGATTTATCAACATGTTTTTTTTTTTTAAAAAAAAAAGCTTAATTCATAATTATGGCTTGTTAAATGGTTTAGATCTATGTATTATTGTGTTGGCATGTGATAATTGAATTATTTTGATGTACAGATAGAAAAATTTTCATACTCTAAATATTATTTAGCTGAATTTTGAATTTACACATTATAAAGTTAAAATACTGTAATAACTCGCAATAAATTGATAAAACCATTACTATAATTATACTTATATAATTAATTATATATGTACAAAGTTTGAAGTGGGCTAATTAATAATTAAGTGACTTCATATTATACACTTTAAAATCTTATAAATACCATGAACCTTCATCCAATAATTAATGACTAGAAAAGTTAGTACAACATTAGATTTTAATTGCCATATTGACTCCGACCCACCAAATTCTACTACAAAAGAAGTTAATGAAATTAATGAATTGAAACTAGATGAGAAGTAAATTAATTAATTTTTTCCTATATATAGTTCTACATTTTTATAATTTCTTGAAAGGAACACTACAAACATGTACATGGTTAAATTTTACTGTTATTTATTTTCTTTTTTAAATTTTATTGTCACTGAAATTCATGTCATTTTTCAGAATTATTTAGATTTAAAATTGTCAAACAATTATTGTTCATGTATCGGCATCGACATAAAAGCACTATCACATAAAGAGCTATATATCGTTTTAAGATTTAGAGTTTCTAAATTTCAAGAATGCGTCTCAGCCTCACTCTCGGGTAACGTTGAGAATACATCTTATATATTTAGTAGTTTAATTGCTCCTTCAATTGAAAATAAGGAGACATTAATCTAAGGACATGTTGAATTTTAGTTATAAGATGTTAAATTTTATTTGTTCATGTGGTTCACAATTAAGGCGTTTTTTAAACTTGTTTGGTTAGTGTATTTCTGAAATTTTTAATTAAAATCTTCCCAACATCGCTCTTAGACAAAGTTTGTTATAAGTTACTTTTACGGATTGAAATTTGAGCTTCGTTTCGAGCTATAATTCGAAATACAATCCATAACAGATCAAGCAATTTTATACATTGAGTTGAAGTGCTAAAATACCACAAATAAATAAATCAAACACGTCCTAAATGTTTTAATCCTTGGCTAAACTTGAAAATGTTATACGTGTATGCACTACTAGGAAGACAAAACGACAATCACAAGAAAAGATACGCAGACAGAGAGTTAGGTAGTAAACTAGTATTTCCATGCACAAGGCATAAAGTTAGAATGATGGGCTATTTACATGTAACAGAGAGAAATGCATACAGGGGCACAATGACCCTAATTATAGCTTTACAAGCCCGAGATCCCTAAAGATTCCTAAAGGAATGTCCTTTTCCTGTGAAATTTGCAAATTAGGTAATTGGAATGTTGTTTTACCATGCGTGTTTGTGTGTAAAGTACTTCTAAATTACCCAAGACTTTAGCATGGGATTAATAATATCGATGTAGCGGACAAATTACTGATTGCATATACAGAGAAGATTCCATTAATGGAAATGAAATTTAAAAGATTTGTTGATGTCGTGTGTTGATCATCGCTTACACCAAACAAGTCACCTTTTTGTTTCTACCTTCAAATCTTGCCGTGGTACAAACTAGTTAACATTGGCCAAATTGGGGGTTGCCTACTGACTCTTGAAATTGAGACGAAACAAGCTTCAAATTCTTGATAATTGAAGAAAAGGGTATAATGATTGAAAGAAAAAAAGATAATATTCAAAACTCTCGGCGTGAATTGGTTGAAGTTTGTTTACATGGGAAAAAAAAAAACACTTTGCCTATGTGGCACAAAATTTGAAATCTGACTATTTTTCGTCCTATTTGGAATCCACAATGAGTCACAGGTATTATAAATTTTTACAAGTTGAGTGCGAACATTTACATGGAATTCAAATAAAAAAAAATAGAGAGAAAATCATATAAATCCTCAAATTAGGGTTTCACGTCATCGGCATCTACCAGAATCCGATTAAATCATATTGAAAGTCTTGAATGTGAATTATTTTTTTAATTCATGTCTTAAAACTGACACCAGAAACTTTAATATTCTAAATTGAAAATTAACGCAATATATAATTTTAAAATTATAATTTTAACGATCTTTGTCTGCACGAGTTTCTTTACCGTGGACTAATAGAGCCGGAAAGATGAAACTGTGTGAGGCAGTGTATTTAATTAACGCAAGTCTGCTTATAGCAGAAGCGCATAAAGCGTTCCCTCAAAATGGAAAAAAATTTGTTTCTCCATTTCTTGCATATTTTGCTTCAGACGAGTTGTTGACACATAAAAAATTAATTAAAAAAATCATCTTTTAGTTTATTTTATCTTTTTATCTTTTTATTGTTTTTATTTTTTATTTTTACCACGTTAGTGTTCGTTTTGGGTATGAATTTGGTTATCAGGAACTTTAGACATGGCTTCAACTATTAAGGAATCGTTTACTTTGGACGGTATTGATGGTTTGTTAAAATTAACATCCGATATCAAATGTTTACTTTGAAAGTGTTGTACACCCCCATTAACGCGAAGGCCCGCGTTTCAGCCGGTTTGCAGCCGCTTATGTTGACCGACCAAATTGGAGGGTTAAATTAACCATTCAATAACTGGCCCATAATTTTACAGAAATAGCCCTGCTATATCATTTCAATTACTCGTGGTTGCCCTACCTTTTTCCAAAGATGGTGATATTTTTCTTCCATCCGCCTGTGTTTTCATAGAAATCCCTCCAGATCTTTAGCTTATGTGAGTCAATCCCTTCAGATCTTCGTAGAAATGATTTCTGGGAGAAGCAGAAAAAATGATATTGGGCTTCTACCGTCCGATTGCAGAAGTGGTGAAATTCCTTGTTTTTCGTTTTTTACAGAATATTTAATTTTTCTATTATTTTGTGGGGATGGAAGTGATGAATATTTTCCTAGATGATTCAAAGCTGAAATTCTTGAGCGCTCTTTATGTTTTTCCTCCTTTTCTTGTGGAGAAAATCCAAGCCAGGATTTTTGATCCATCACTATTTAAAATTTATCATTTTCAAATTACGTCAATTGTTAGATTTTTGGCTCAAAAACTTAGTGCCTTTTCTGTTCTATAATGAAGATTTTTTTGGGTGTTGAATTTATGTTTATTTCCTAACAATAATACTATGGGTATGAGAATTATTTCCCCAGATGATCAAAGTTGATTATATTGTGCTATTACAATTCCTCTTTTCGGAAAAATGAAGCCAAAAATCTGATTAATTTTCAAGTTTTGTTTTTAAAAAATTAGGTATACATTTTTCTTTTTTTGTTGAATATATGGCTTTGCTTGAGCGTAGGATTATGGATGTGAGGATTCTTCTAGTGTGATTAAAGGTTCTTTAGCATCCCGGCAACGAGAGCCTCTGGGTTGAGATTTTCAGGTGTATTGCCTCTGTGTTGGGATTTTCAGGTGAGAAAGAACGAGGACAAGATAGTAAAAAACCAACTTTATAGGTTGAATTCTTTTTTATAACCAATGAAAAAAACAAGCAAAGTAAACATTCAATTTTAATAACTTAAGTTACTTAACCGTCCAAATAAACCATCCGTTAACTAAGCTGAGGTTAACGCTCCCAGAAAAGTAAACGATTCCTAAGAATATTTAGGTTTATATATAGTTATAGATATGTATTATGATTCAAATGCCAATAATCCTTATTTATGTTTGATCTAGGTATTATTATCATAGTGTCAATTAAAATAAACAGGGTGCCTATATACATAAAGAGATGGGATTCAATTAAGGGATAATTACATTTACTACCCCTCGAAAGATTGAAAACTACAATGAATCCCCCAAAAATTTTTAATATTACAACGACATTCCCTAAGGAATTTGAAAATTACCTAGTCATCCGGTTCCCGATCATTTTTTGAAAAAGTTTCGGTTTTACCCCTGCTTTATTAATTATTAAAATTAAATTAAAAAACCTAAAAAATGTTAAGGAATAATTACATCTACTACCTCTTGAAAGATTGGAAACTACAATTGGTCCCCCAAAAATTTTCAATATTACAACCACATTCTCTAAGGAATTTAAAAATTACCAAAACCCCCATCGTCAGTCGGGAGCTTAATTTGATATCTCACGTTCCTAAAGTAGATGAAATTTGTGCTAGCAAATAGACGGCAAGTAAAATAAGATTCAAAGCTATAAGTTTATAAACAATGCGGCTATGCTCAATTTCACTACTTGCAAGGTTTGTTGGAATTGAGCTTGTTGGTGCAACATTCGTGAGCGTTGAACTTGTTACTTCTTGCTCAAATTGCCTATTTTGACCTTGCATGTCTTCATTCTCTTCTTCGATCGATTAATGAAGGCACCAATGTGAGAAGCCATGTGTTGGGCACCAATAAAACAATTTGTTGGCATTTCTCGGCGTCTTTGCAATTTTGATAGTTGTTTTTCTACCACAATTTGATTGCTTGCAATTTTCTTTCCTGTACTTTAAACCCAAAACACTAGAGGAACCACTAGAAGAAGCCATTTCACATATGTAGTAAATGTGTGATGAAAAAATACAATCTAGCAACACACACACACACACACACACACACATATATATAGAGAAGTGAGCAACGGTCAAAATGAAGAACGAGCAACGACTATTTTCAAATACCAATGTCTAATCTTTCTAAGCCCAGAAAATTTGAACAAAAAATTACAATTACACCCCCCTCCATTAAATCAATATTACAAAAAACACCATATATGTAATTTAATTACAAAGGACATCCAAAGGAAAGAAATTTGTACGGATACTCATGTAAGGGTAAATTTGGATTTTCATTCATATTTTGGCTGACGTCATCCAAAAATGACTGGGAACCGGTTGACGAGGGGTTTTTGGTAATTTTCAAATTTCTTAGGGAATATGGTTGTAACAATGAAAATTTCTGAGGGACCAATTGTAGTTTTCAATCTTTCGAGGGGTAGTAGATATAATTATCTCTTCAATTAATGAGCATAACAAGTGCTTAAACCACTTTAGGGCCCAATTAGGCCTGGTAATGGGTAGGGTTTTACCATACCTTAACCCTTACCCTAAAAATACCCCATTAAACATACCTATACTCTATCCTATCCGATTTAAATATTTACCCATTGGGTATGTATATTGAGTATACCCTATTTTTAGGATAGGGTCTGGACCCTACCCAATCATATATTTTTTTTATTTATCTTTTTTGATATTATATTTTTTTTAAGCTCACACACACAGTTAACACATACACACGCACTTTTTTTCAAACACACACACACACACACACACACACACACACACACTGCACATATATTTTTTACACACACACACATATATATTTTTCACACACACACACATATATATTTTTCACACATGTTTCACACACACACTGCACACACACAGTGTGTGAAAAATACATTGCACACAGTTTTCACACAATGTGTGTGTGTGTGTGTGCAGCATATGTTTTCACACACACACACACAGTGTGTGAAAACACACTAAGTGAAAAAATACATTGCACACAATTTTCACACAATATGTGGGTGTGTGTGAAAAATGTGTGTGGTGTAGGAATACCCATTGGGCAACGATGTGTGTAGTGCGTGAATATCCATTGGGTATCATTACCCAATGGGTAGGAACGGGTAAGGCCCTACCCTAACCCATTCATTTGTAGTAGTATGGGTTATGGTAGGGTATGTGTAAGAAATGAATCGATACGGGTATGGTAAAACCCTACCCATTGACAGGGCTAGGCCCAATACATTTCGATCTCTGTTTTTACAGTAAAAGATACTCATCAGGGGCTCATTAGATGCTTTTAGTTATTGAATTGGGTATGATGATTTAATAATTTTATTTTTGAAATATTTTTTGATATTATCATATTCAAATTTAACAGTTGAATATATTAATTGCGCATTACCCAACTGGGTGGAATGAACAATTTCCTCACTAGCATAGTGGTCTTATGACTGCATTTTAGGATCCTCTAACCTGATTTGAAAAGGGAATGTTCTAAATTCTCAAATTGCACCACAGACTTTCTTTAATACCTCTCGTTTTACTAATTGAGTGTTAGAAGGTTAACATTGAAATATTACAATAAAGTTTTGTGTGATTCATTTTATCTAAAATTTTCATTCCTGAGACGGGTTTTCAAATTTAAAAAGTTAACATGATGGAATATATCAATATATTTACATAATTTCATGGCAAGAGTACAAAATGTTAAAATTGGTTTGATATGATGCAAAGTGTAGCGCACTGACCAAATTAGGTACTCGCAGTATAGGCTCAAGTAAACTATACCAAATTAATAAATAAAACATAATTTTAATCCTCAAACCCATACAAACCAAATCCGTCGATTAGCAAATATTTATAATATTTACACTCACAGGTTTACAAAAGAGCTGAACCTCACTTATTTATATACAAGCTAGCTAGAAACAGACACTACTATATACACATATGTACGCTCAAGCTCAACCTATACCAGTTGTCCTGATGGCAAGCGTCCCTCTAAATACATTTTTATGAACAATAAAGGAAATAGAGCAACAGATGTGAGTCATATTAACTCAGTTGGTTTAATATGCAATGTAAGGATATATGACAATGTCAAGAATCTAAAGTTTTAATTGATCAATGGTCACTATAAAATTATACGATCAAAAGTTAGGTTGAGGGCTCCCACATTGTAACTTTCACAACAAAATAAAACTAAAATGATTTCACCTTATTTCTTTGGTACTAGGTGGCCAATTTAGACAAAACAAAATCATATGACATGATCGGTTACGTGCTGATTCAACTCCAATAGTAACTAACCTCCAGCTATATTGGAGAGTGGATCCAAAAAAGAGTAGTAGTCGGGAGACCAGCCATCGTCGGCCCAATGCCACCCAGTACTTTTCAAGGGTGTCCCCAAGGGTAACAAACTTTCCAAGAGCGTCCTCAAGGGTAACAAACTAAGTACGTCAAAATGCTCAACAATTAAGACTCTTGTTCATAATATATTGCAGCATTCAAACTCATATATACAAGATCTCATCGTCACATAATTCATCATTTCTTCCCCTTTGAATAGGACACAAACACCATAATATGTCACAAATTATGAGATGATAGATATTTTAAAAGCAACAAAACATAATATTGAACAAATATGTATTATTATTTTTCAGCAAACACCCATATTGTAGAACATACTGACCCACCTGTTAAGTCTTTTAGTAGCTTGTTAGTCCCTGATGAAACACCGGATTATTGATGTTCTTGACACCTATTTATACAAAGGCCCAAATAAATATTAACTTGTTGTCATAGTGATAGTCTAAATAATTTATATGAATTAAAGTATAATTATCAGATATTTATATAAGGAAATGACTTATCGTTTCATATTGCCTTTTATTTAATTCTTATATAAGAATGCCATTAATACTAATATATATAAAATTATATAAACTACTTTTATTTTATTAAACTAAGTGATGAACTTATTCAAATCTTATGTTATCTAAATAAGCCATATTATTTTTTTCTTATTTAACATCACTAGTTAATTCATTGAGTTCTTACTCCTAACTTAATTACTATTTAGGATCCAACTTATGGGGTCCTAATATAAAACAATTATTAATATTTTATTATAATTGCAAAAAACCCCCATGAGGTTTTAGAAAGGTGCAAGTTGGTATCTTATGGTTTTAAAATATGCAAAAAAACCCTCATCTTTTTCGAAATCATGCAAAAAATACCATTTTCCGTTGAATTGTGCTACACGCACGGGTAATGAGAAACTGGTAGTCTCTTGACCGCTTTTCTACATCAAAATGCATGTGTTTTAACTATTATACCCCAATTCATTTATAATTTTAACTATAATTGTATAATATTACAAATAAACCCTTTGACTTGTTTAAACTCTCAAAATAACCTAAACTTTAATATCTTTATTTTTAAAATATCAAAAATTTCTTATTTTATTTAATAAATCAAGAAAGCAATAAAATAATTTTTTACAAATAAATTTGATTTCATTGTAAAATATGACGATATTTTTATATTATTATTTTTAAAATATTTTCTACAATGAAAAATCTCTATTTTTCAAACAAAT
The DNA here is from genome assembly GCA_026212405.1 of Petrea volubilis. Taxonomy (NCBI): domain Eukaryota; kingdom Viridiplantae; phylum Streptophyta; class Magnoliopsida; order Lamiales; family Verbenaceae; genus Petrea; species Petrea volubilis. The sequence goes on along the minus strand of CM047882.1, from coordinate 6,614,946 downwards.
TTCTTTATTTTTATTTTTATCAAAATATTATTCTACTCAACCCTAATCCATCTTCTTCCTCCCCAACCCAACCATCCATCTTCATCCGTTGTACCTCTGCCGCTGCCGCCGCCACGCCTCTTCTTCACCCTACACTACAAGAAATTTTGGTTTTAGAAACGGTTATGCTTGGTCGCTGAAAGTATGAAAATGGTTGCTAAAACCTACAGCGACCAAAATATGGTTGGTCACTCGTGGTCACAATAGGGTAGTTACTAAAAGTACTCAGTGACGAGTTTTTGACTTGGTCGCTGAATATGCTTTTTTAGCGACCACCTTGTAATGGTCGTTAAAGATGTAATCATTAGCAACAAAAATTTCACTTGCTATTGTCAAAGATTATCGTTGCTATAACATTAGCATGGTTGCTACAGTTACACTTACAACGACCATATTTTTTTGGTTGGTAAAGTATGTTTCTTTAGCAACCAAATCAGTAGTTGCAATAACTTTTATATGGTTGCAATCATTGTCGTATCATATGTGTTTTAGTGACCATACTACAACCAAAAAATATCGTTGCTAAAGATGGTTCTTAACGACAAGATAGATGGTTGCAATAATTTTAATATTGTCACAAATTTTAATGTAGCTTATATAATTTAGTGACCAAAAATTAATTATTGGTTTCTAATATACATATATATTAACAACCAAATGGTGGTTGCGGAAATAATTTTAGCTAATGTGCACACGCCGATTACTAATCTAGCGTTTTATTGATTGCTAAAACTGAGCTAGTGTTTCACAAAAAATTCATGCCTTTTGGCATTGTCATATGTTTTTTTGCTGCTTGCATATCTGTATGTACATTCAAGTCGTAACTCGCAAAGGTATCATTAAAAGTCAACACAAAATAATTTAACCAAAAATTCGATGTCATCCAAATTGTATACATATGCAGCCAAATCAACAAAATGATTGTTTTCCTTATTCTGGAACAAAATCGACAATACAATTGCTTTCCCTCTTCGGGAAAAATAGTTCATAAATCTTGTAGCAGGATTTGAGAAATAACACATCTTCTCATTTAAACCAAAGAGAGAGGTCAATTTGCCCATAAATCTTCAACTCAGTGAATGCTTTGGATGCAAACCAAAGTACCTGGATTTCAAGCAAAATCATCCATCAAACTCATTGCTTTTTGAAACCTGCAGCACACTCAACATATATAATTACATATTTTTGGCTTCTTACCCATGGAAAGCCTCAAATATTCCCAAACATTAAAAAGAAAAAAAATCAAACAGAATAAGTTACATATACCAAAAAAAAAAAAAAGTACCAAATCAATATGTGGCAGGATGGCTCCTTTATTCCAAAGACCTTTGTAAAAGAATCTTCTTGCTGCCATTTTAAATAAAGCACAGGAGATGTGGCCTACTATCCCAGTAATGTCACAACTGATCACATTCAACAGTTTCTGGATGAGAACAAATCACTGATTCTTTAAGATTGTGGAGAGTCAGAACTCAGGAAAGCTGAGCGAAGGTGCAGAGAACGAAGAATAAATAAAGCATAGAGCTATAGAAACACAAATGATTGACTTTGCTAAATGAAAGAGTTACTATTCTCCTAATGTTATTGATGTTCAAACATTAATTTATAGACAATATGTCGATAAATATTTTAAACAAAGAAAAAAGAAAAGAAAGCATGACAGATTATAGTACTTGTTCAATATATCATAATCAAGTTCTGATTGATGAAGTCTTCAGGTCTTCGTTTTGAAATGATTTTCTGTTCCAGTAATTCCTCGTCTCAGCCTCCGGGCAATCCACCAACGAATGAGTAGATCGCTCATGATTCAATTTTCAGCAATAATTTTCGTTTCTACACTAAGAGAGGGGAAAAAAAAAAAGAAATATGCAATTGAAGTAGAATTAGAAAACTAGTAAAAAGGAAATAAAGATAATAAATAATCTCATACTTTTCTCAAAGGACAGATTTTGAGAGTTCCAAAAAATTTCAGCTCCAATCCCACCTCTAATCCTCCTGAAATCAATCAAATCAACCCAAACTAGATAACTAAGATAACTAATTATGAAAAAATACAGAATAAATAAGCAAAACCTCTACCTCACCACAAGAAAAGTGGGCTTCCAATGAACTTTGAAGTGCAAGAATGGTTCGAATCAAGATATCTTATTAAGCTAAAGTCAAATAAGACAGATATAAAGCACAAAAATCATGACAAATGCTATACAATCCTACTAAGACTATTTTCATTCGTTGGCTTGATGAAATGAAATGTAAACAATTCAAATAATTTTGAATTTACTCTTGTCTTGCTATAAAAATGATTGCCAGCCCAAAATTCACAACTGTATTCTAAGAATTTGGAGGTTCTATAACCTATACTAGCTAACCCAACTTCCTTATGATAGAGTCTTATGACAAAAATACAAGTCTTACGACATATCCATGAGCACAAGACAACTAATTTATGCATCTATGTGTGTGCATGTATATAATATGTAGACGAAGAGCTTTACCCACAAGAACTCACCAATGTTTGAATTCTGCAAACAAAGAAAGAGTTCCCTTGAAAGATGGTTGTGGAGGAGAGAACAAGATGGGGAAAGGGGCATGCCTCTATTACACTAAATTCCTTATGTCGTCCATGGTTAGATAAAGATAAAATGAAGAACATAAATCAACAAAATATATTTCGGAAAACTAAAGGATTATTGTTCACATTTTACTCTTTCTGTTTTTTCTATCAAAGATATGAACATAATCAATTGAAAAATGACTAATCAACGGCTTAAGTGAAGTTTATGTACAAATATCTTTAAACTTATAAACGATTTTTAAAATATAACCATCTATTATTCTTACACTAGAGCTGGGACCTGAAAATACGAATAAACAATTCAAATAGAGCTATAAAAGATTAAATACTATATCTGTCAAACTATACCTTTTCTTCAAAGATTGCCTTCTTCTACAGTTACTTTATTCCAGAATTTCTTTTTCTTCTTCGTCTTGGCTTTCTTCTCTATTGTCTGCCATGTCTTTATATAACAATGTGTATATACCATTGTTTCATACAAATGGCAAAACATTACATGAGATATATAAAATATAAAAACAAGCAATTAACAGGAATTTAACGCAACAAGTCTGAAGATTCTAGAAGCACAGTGCACGTAAGATGGTTAACTCATTAAAAGAACGAGAGACATACATTACAAACGCAATAATGTTTGAATGCATGAGGACTACATCATCAATAATGACTTTTTTTGGTATGCATAAGCATGTGGGAAATACAGTAAATATTGCTAATTGAGAAAATTGGAACACACTATTCACTAGTTCTCACCAAATTTGGAGAAATTAGACTAGGGCACCAATTACGATCAAATAAAATTTGGAATTTGAGCGGCGATAATAATGATAACAATTAACCCTTGAATTGAAAAGCAAAGCTGTATATCCACTAAGCCGTCGAAAATCTTCAACGACAACTAAAATCGAAAGCGCGAGAAATAAGAGTCTGGATGAACCAAAAGATAAGGCGGACGAGGAGAACAAAAAAGGATGCTCTGCCTGGCCGTCTGGGACTATCGGCGAAGGGGATTTGGAGAAAATTTTGAGGGGATGAGATTCGGGGCAAGCGAAACTGAAAAAAAGAGAAATAGGAAGAGATTCGTACCCTCGACCCCCACGACGTGCGCCTGAAAGAAATAAGAAATAGGAATTTGGAGGGCCTCTTGAGATTTAGGCGTTTTTCATGTCAGCATAATAATGATTCAAATTTGCTGAAATTTTCATTGTCAATGTGGATTTTGATTTTTGAGAATGGAGAAGACATCTGACTTAATGTGGGATACTTTTAAAAAGCAACTTATCATTACTTAATATGATTTGATTATTTAATTTGGTAATCCGTGTTAATCTATAGAAAAAAAATATCAATTATTAATAAAATAATTATATCCAATTTGGTAATCAACATTAATTTTTAAATATATTAATTAGCTAGTATTAATCATCATTTTTTATCATAATTACTAATTAATTGATTTAGTAATCATTTAAAAAATAAATTTTTACGTTATCGTAAACAAATACTCGCATGATTTACGTGAGAAATAATATTTAAAAAAATAATAATTTTTCTCTCAAATAATTTTGATATATATATATATATTCTTACTTCCATAAAACAATTCAAATAATTTTGAATTTACTCTTGACATTCCGTTGGTTTTCACTTGGTAATCCATATGAAATATTACGTTGGTTTTTTCATTGGTAATCTGTAGGGAAGATTATGTCGGTTTTCCCTTATTAATCCGTGGCCCTTAGCCACGGCTAGGTCATGTCTAGAAAAAAGTGGCCAAAGTTGGCCACGGTTTGCCCGTGGCTATTAGCCACGGCTTGGCCACGGCTTGGCCGTGGCTAAGCCCAGCCGTGGCGAAGGTTAGCCACGCCACTTTTAGCCACGAAAAAAATCCGTGGCTAATCTCCTTGGCCATGGATTTTTTGCCAAATCCGTGGCTAAAATCCGTGGCTAAATGCCTTTTTTCTAGTAGTGAAAACTATATCCGATGATACTTTTTTTTAAGAACATAGTTTTGTAGGAATTCTGACAGTTTTCCATAGGAAATACGAAAAAGCCGACAGACTCTTTTGGTTTTTCATAGTTAAATTCCGTAGAAAATCACATGTTTCTTATAGTGATATTAATGAATAAAGGAAAATTCGATTATCGTTCGCATTTATATTCATTAATGAGATATATTATTCATATTTGTTTAAAAAATATATTATATGTATTTGATTATAGCCATTTGAATCATAAATTGATACAAATATGGTAATTCAATACTTAGTTTGTTTAATATATGCTTCAAATACATATATATATATATATATATATATATATATATATATATATTGTATAATTTGTAATTTGGTTGTATTCGTTGATTACGTACAATAAATAATATTTGAAAAAAGTAACTTATATATATACTTTTATGTGTTTTTAATAATAATTTATTTTAATAATCATATTATTAAATTTGATTATATTATGTGAATAACAATATAATATATTGTCTCAAATAGTATGAACAAGAAAATTTTTAATGGATATCATCTATTTGCAACTTATAAATGAAAGATAAACATACATGAACTTTGAGGTGTTACTAATAGAAAGTATATATATATATATATATATATGAATGAGATTTATATGATATGTAAGTTTCTGTAAATAAGTAGAATTATATATATATAAAAATATGACTAAACTATAGATACACAAATTCGAGTAATTGATTAGTTACAGTTGAATATCAATTATTTTTCGCAATCGAACATGTTTACAATTGCATTTAATTTTTAAAAATTACAATCAGATATATGAAATGAATACGGGAACATATATAGGTTTGAAATATCCTCCAAATATTTGTGTCCATAGGATATTTAATAAATTTAAATGGATATGGACTTTAAAATTGCATATTCAATTTGTTTAACATTTGTTTACTAAATATATTTCATTTATATTTATATTTATATTTTTTAACTATTTATTTCTTATTCTAATGCACGTTTATAAATTTAATTTACTTTGAAAAATATTTATAATTAAAGAGAAAATCATTTAGCAACACATTTTCTAATTTTGAGACAACACTCTTCATTTAGTCAAAGGAATAGGTTATATGATTTTGCAAGACTTTGTTGACAACAAAAAAATAGAGTAAATATATTTTAATTTAGATTATAGAAAATATAATAAAGATTTACTCTAGATACATAAAAAAGTTACTTCATTGTCACCATTAATATATACAATTATCTAAATTTTATTTATAAAATTAAAAATTCAGAACTTTCATATTTAATGGAAAGTACAATTTAGTAAAACTTAAATTCTAAAACAAGGCTAACTAATCCAATTGAAACTAGGGAGGGAGATAATTAAAAAATACCGCCAAAAAATTAGCTCTACTTTTAATGCTAAAAATTGGCTCTAATTCTCCCGCTAAAAATAATTATAGCTACCCAATATATATTAATACCAATTACTTCTTACTTACCCCTGTTTTCTCTTTACTCAGGAGTCCTCCATTCTTTTGCTTTTCTAGCTAATTTTTCCTGTCCCTCACTTCCAGACGCATCAGGCATCAACCCACTCACATGTATTCTTCATTCTTGATTATCTCTCTCTCTCTCTCTCTATATATATATATATATATATATGATATTATTGATTGGTCCTAGAGAAGTAATTTACTAGAGGTAGTAAATTGTCTTCCCTCTTTTTTATTTTATTTTATTTTCTTTGTCATTAGTACTGTACACCAGTGTATTGTTATTATGTTTATGATAAATGTCACTGGTAATCATCATATTAAAATAATTTTATGAACAATGTACAACTTCTGATTTTATCTCTCTCTCTCTCTCTGTTTTTTCTTATTCTCTTTCTTTTTAAAGTTGTTAATTGCCCTCTGTATCAGTGTAGTATTCCACCATTAAGTTCCTTAATTTTAGCTATGTTCTACTCTAAATTTTTTTTTTAAAAAAATTCTGCATTACAAATTTCTAACTATTTTAGATATTGTCACTATTTTGATTTCAGTGGCATTGGATGATTAATTTTTTGAGCATTTTTAGTTTTTGAATGTACTTGTTGTGATTTGAGTTATTTAATCAACCAATATTATCATACTTTATTTTTTTGAATTAAATTAACTTTAAAGTAATTTAAAATCAATTTAGCTTTGCAAATAGAATTTAGAGGGCATTTGATACTTCGTAATATGTGACAAAATTTATTTAATTGCTATTAATATATTTTTAGCAGCCAATTAGTGAAATTGGTTGCTACGAGTATAATTCTAGCCACCAAATTAGTGACCAATTTAAATTGTTTATAGCATCCATTCAATATTTGGTTGTTAATTTGGTTGCAATTGATAATTTTCCACAGCGACCATGGATACACTTGCTAAAAACTAAAATGATTGTTGCTATATTACTATTCATTATCCACTAGGTTATAGCAACCATCTACAATTACCAAATATTAATTGGTTGCAAAAAAAGTGATGTAATTGAACTCTAGCAACCATATGATATTTTGTTGTTAAAAATGTATATTTAGCAACCATTCTATAATTGTCACTGACAATTTTGTTGCTAAAGCTATTTTTTCTTGTAGTGCTACCACCATCGCCGTTGCGTCTCCTCCTCCAGCCACCACCACCATCCCCATCTTCCTCCTTCGACATGCGGCGGCCGCCGCCATCATCCCCATCTTCTTCCTTCTTCCACCCACGACCACCACCCATCTTTTTCCCCTACAACCATCTCTACCATTGCCCCTCATCTCCACATCTTAGATCTACAAATCTACAAACAATTTTTAGGGCAAAATCTTCAAATATGTGGGCATGTATTTTTCGGACAATTATTGGTCCAAATCTTCAAATTTTCAAACAATTTTTGGTGCAAATTCCAATTTTTCAAACAATTTTTGTGTGTGTATGTATGTGTGTGTGTGTGTGTGCACGCGCGCGTCTTTGTGTGCGTTTCTGTCGTGTAGGTTTAAATATAAGTTCATCAGAATTTTATCTTGAATATTTCTAAATTAATATAATAGGTTCATACTAACTTTCAAAGATCCATTTAGTCATAATTTTGGTTTACTTACTTAGTAACATGAACCCAAATGACAACTCCAATAGATGTTTTAGGTCTAATAACCTATATACGATGCCCAATAGCCCAACTATTGTAATCATATTAACAAGTCCAACATAAAATGAATTAGAGCCAAACATTATTAAAATCTGAGTTTGAGTTCAAGCCCAAGTATATTATCCAAATTGGATTAGGGTTTTGGCCCTGATATCAAATCAACCTACTACAGTGTTGCCGCCGCATCGTCACTGTCTGTGATCACCATAAGTCACCATCTACCATTGCCTGCTGCCATCGGATTTTTTTTTGCTTGGTCTTCTTAACCATTTTCTAAACTTTTCGCCACCTAACAACGTTGGAAAACACTATCCACCACCACACCACTGCTCTCCGCCACTGACCTCACTCCCTCCTCTATCTATCGGAATTTTTTTCCAATTTTCAACCCATTGATTACCGTAGAGATTTGAATAGATTGTTGTAAGTGCTTTCTTCCCTTTATTTCTTTCATAAAAATACGTTTTCATGAAACTTATGTCTTTGTTAAAGCAAATGTTTTTTTTTACGTAAAAATTGGATTTGAGCATGCTATTTTACGATTTTCCCTATGTAAAGTTAAAATTTTCTTTATATTGTTCAATATGTATATATATATATATATATGAACATGCTCTGAGCACTTGGAATACTATTAGTAGTAACAAGTTTCAAAAGTTTTGGGTTAAATTTTAAAAGACTCCCATGTGCTTTGGCGAAATCGCTAAAAACCCCCTATGATAAAAATATAGGCCCATACCACCTTGTGTTATTTTCTTTGTCTCAAAAAAATCTCATTTTGTCCAAAACTAACGATGTTGTTAGTGCATGCACTTACTGTGCGAAAATGAATGATTTTGGGCATATCTTTAATTTAAAATACAAATATATTGACTTATTTACCCCTTTCACTAATGAATTTAAAAATACTATCCTTTTTGTTTGAAATTGCATACAAACCCCTTTAATTTGTTAAAATTGCAAAATAATCTAAACGCTTGCATTTCTAAAAAAGTATGCTATTTATAAAAATAAAATAAAAGATAAAAATAAAATAAAAATTACTAATTTTCCTAATTTTAGTTTAAAATTTGAGCACTAAAAACATCAAAATTAAGATTCTCAAATAAATATTTAAATACAAAAAAAAATTAAAAGTGTATATTAAAAATTTTAATTAGTTAAGACTACCAAACATAAATAATAAAATGTTGCATAAATAATTTCAAAAAAAAAAATCAAAACTAAATTACTAACTTTTATAATTTTCTATTTAATTTTTTATTTTTTTCCCCTCTTCTTCTCTAACTCTTTATCTCCCCCAGATCAATCCCAGAAATCATGGCAATTACCACCAACTCAAACCCTACCCTTTCTCCTTCACCCTTCAAACCCCCCATCATCATCACCACCACACAAGCACCACTAGCACCGCCCAGCACCACATCCTCCAGCCCATGCCGCCGCGCAGCACCGCCGCCACACCAACGATCACCGCCCCGCACCGTCTCCACTCCAGCCCACCATCAGATCTGAACCCTCGCCTTCCCTCTCCCCCAAATCACTCCTGCCACCTAGCACCGCTTCCCCCAACCCACGCCGCCACCCAACCACTGATCGCCGTTTGCTGCTACACAACTAATCACCACCCCGCACCATCTCTCTCCAGCCACCACTGTTAGATCTGAACCCCCCAACCCCGCAATCTCATACATACATACAATATATACATATATATTCTCTTTAATATATATATATATATATATATATATATATATATAGACATATATATACATATTCTCCTCAAATATATATATACACACACACATATTCTCCTTAATGAAAAAGATTACTATTCCTTTTTTAGAACAATGGAAGTTTTCAGAATAAGGGAAGAAGATTTTCAAATTCAAAAACCCTAATCATATTCTTTCTCCCTGTGTGTTAAAATTGGGAATAAATATCTTTACAATGAACATTATAGATAATGGGGCAAAATGGTCCAAATAACTCAAATTTAATGCCTTTAAATTTTATGGTCCAATAGGGCAAGTGTGCAAGCAAAAGTAAAACATATGGGGTTTTAGCCATTAAAACATAACACATGGGGGATTTATGCAATTTTACCAAATTTTTGATCGTGCTATGGGGTGCAGTAGGAATATCCGGACCCATTTAATAGAGTTATAGTTATGGCTCTCCTACTGGTACTAATTGTAGTGTCTGAACTCATTTATCAAGGTTATAGTTAAGGTGCACCCACGAGCCATAATAGTAGAGTCTAAATCCATTTAATGGGATCATCGTTAAAGCTCTCCTACGGATAATAATATTAGTGTCTGAACCCACCTAATGGTGTTATAGTTACGGCTTGACCAAGTTGGCCACTAGAAATTCTGAATATTCATGAGCATGGATATGTAATTAATGAATATGCCTGATTCTGTTGTGTTATATGTTTTGTTACTTGAAAGTATAAAACCTTGATTTCGAAACTCGTTTGTTTTACAAGTATAATTTTCATGTTATATGTATATGTAACTTGTTCAAATCCGATAGAGAGTCAAGAGATCCCTTATTGGGTGAGTGTCACTTACACCACTAATAATCATTTTGCAAAGAATAATACCAAGGAGGGTGACAAGGTCCAATTTTGGGGTTGTGACCGAATCGAAGCTCTCCCTACCTAGGGTATTTAGTTATTTAGTTATTGTCGTTTAGTTATGTCGTTTTCTTTCAACACCCTATTCTAGAGACTATTGTAGCTTAAGTTTCTTGTTCATGTCTTTGAACTAGAGTTGTAATAGTTAGGGTTGTTATCTTTTCTGCTATGATGTTTGATTGAGGTCTTTCAATGAATATTTTATAATTTTTAGTATGTTCTGATTTCCGTGGCTTAGCATCTCCGAGTCTTTTTCAGCTAAGAGGCATCGTCATGCCATGTTCTGAATTCAGGTGAAACTTTAGTGTGCAAAACTTATGCATTTTAAAAAAAAATAATATTACAATTATTATTATAATCAAGTGCAAAATTAATGTATTTTAAAATAATAATAATCATGCAAGCACTATTCAGACACATCGTAAACTTTAGGGTGTTACACAAAGTGCCGGAGTGTCGCAATTTGAAGGGGCTTAGTTCCACCGATACTTGTGTCTTTGGCCGGAAAAGATTTGTGGTGGAAAATGGCATTACTTGATCATTTTGAGTGAGTGAACTGTTAGCGTTTATTTTTTGGGACGGTGAGTGCTTAAATGGCTTGCACTCGGGAGCAAAGTGTATTTAATTCACTTACTCTTTTTAATGTTTTTATTGTACTTGGGCCTTCATCAAAAACAAAAATAAAAAAGTTTTTGGGGCTGATTTATATAGGCCTGAAATGAACATGGCCCCCTATTAGTCTTTAATGTTGATAAAAATTGTCCCATATATAAAAGCCCATAAGTCAATGCCCAATGTTCTCTTAGACTATGTCCGTAGAAGTAGGTTCCCCGCTAAGGCCCAAATTCGAAAGGCCCATAAAGCAAGAGACATTGAAAAGCATTGTTGTCATTACCAAAAACAACAAAAAGAAAAGCATTGTTGAAAGAACTAGGGCTGTTTGGATGGGTTTTCTCTAAAGGTGTTTTTTGTGGTATAATTTTTTTTTAAAAATTAAATAATTTTGTGTTTGAATATAATAATTAAAAATATTTTAAAAGGTATTTTTATTTGAAGCTTCTAAAAAAAGTCATTTTTGACTTTTGTTTTTTTTTAAAAAAAATTTATCCAAATACAATTTTTTTTATTTAAAATATATTTTTTCAAAAAATAAGTACTTTTTTTCGAAAGAAAACCCATCCATATAGGCTCTTAAACAAGCGCTTGGGAACATGTATATTATTTAGTATTCATCACAATCTGATTGACAAGTTGAAGAAAACGTAACTCTAATAGGAAGCAAGCAAATGTGGATAAGGACATCGTCCATTGTGTGTGTGTATAATATATATATATATACATATGTATGTATGTATATGTGTCGATACAAATTGAATGCCAACGAAAAGGTGTGCGTTGATGAGGGCCTTAGGCCTAATTATTCCCCATGCATCAATTTGTACCACCACCGTCATGGTGATGATGGGGTCTTCGAAAACCACATTATTTTGTAACATGCGATGTATCTCACAACTCCTCGTCTGTTTTAACAAAAGCCGAACCCTCCCCACCACTCACAAACATTAAGGTGCTGTCTGGTGGAGACACACGTCCTCATATAATAAATCCAAATTGTATTATATATTCTCTTAATTATTAAAACTTGAAATGTTAAATCATCCATATTATACAAAATCGCAATCTCAAATAATATCAAATTTAAAAATTTCAGATTTTGTCCCTGCCAAAGCCCCGTTATATTCTCAGTCGATTTTCGATTTTTGATGATTTGATAATAGAGAATTAAGTTTTTTTTTTTGGTGGAAATACGTACATGTTGTGTAAGTAAACTAATTAATTAAGGCTATTTACAGTTATGAAAGTTGAAATGTTATGTATAAAAATCATATATATAATTACACTGGGTGGCCCATGGCTTTATGATTGCTGTGTCTATTTCAAGTTTTTGTATGCTTATCCCAATTATCCCATGATTCCATGAACATGTATATTTGCGAAAGTCCCCATTGATTCAGTCTGGATGCAGTGTTTGGCATCAACGAATCCAGGTCCCGCATACAGGAATCGTGATGATATTGGTGTTCTATATAACTTGTAGGTTACTGAATTCATGACCAATTCATATTCTTATAAATCTATTTGGTTATAATCTCACCTTAATCGGACTGGGATTTTCACATGTTCAGGAATAACGGCGCCATCTATTTGGATTTAGCATCTTTATGAGTTCTTGGTCATTTACCTGCTCTAACACACACACACACACACACATTATTATATGCAGATATATAATACACAGACAGACATAATATACATAAATGCAAATATATAATACACAGACAGACATAATATGTGTACACACACATTATTATATGCATATATATAATACACAGACAGACATAATATACATAAATGTGTGTGTGTGTAGTGCCTGTGAAGGGAATGGAATTCCACAAGGGATGAAGTTATCAGCTGCGCGAAATTTCTATTGTCAATATATAATCATAAAAAGTATTGACAAACTGGCAAAGTCAGAAGCTATGTAATTTAGGTAAAAATAAGGTATATTAAAGCACAAGAAAACACAACTGATAAGGACAATTTTGCGGTACACAAAGTCTGCTTGCTTGGCTCAGAATGGGAATCTTTTATGGTACGTGTCCCATTGATGAGTAGAATTTGTCAAATGATGTTAGGGTACGTGTCCCATTGATGAGTAGAATTTGTCAAAATGATGTTAGGGTACATGGACTCCTTTTAGATAGAACAAATTAGATATACTTTATTTCTTAATTAATTTGCAAAACTATTAAGGATCTACTTACAAGCAATACGAGATTGATTATTGCGTTACTTGTCTCACCTGTCGTTAAGTTCACTTATTATTGTTGATCCATCCGGGAGATTGAATATGTGGATACATTCACGGTAATAAAGACTGAAAAAAGGCAGAAAAAATAAAAATTGATGATGTCGATTCTTAGATTGCTCTTCAAGGATAACATTGAGCAACATCTCGATGATCAGAAAAGGAAGAGTCGATGTCCTACTAAAAGGAGAATATGTGAGTCTAGTCGAAAGTGTTTCAATTTATCGAAGACCCTTCAATGTTTAAGTCAGTAAACTGAGTGATAATATACAAAGAACTAGAATGAATCGAACAGAGCTACAAGCTGTCAAAAGTGTGCGTCACCTTTCTAGAGGTTTGCCAGGAGTATTTATAGCAAGTCCAGGTTCTTGTGATTAGGGTCAAATTGGTGAGATTTGGGATTCCTAGGACTGTAGGGTCTAGGAACAAAGATGACACTCAAGCCATAGTAGTGGTTGTAAGTTAGGTACAACTACTACTGAAAACTGCATGGTGTGTCAAAATATGGAGGACGGCGACACGTGGGTCGCATAGTCTCAATTGAGAAAGTCAACATTCGAGGAAGAAGTATGCTCGAGGAGGAGACGCCTCCTCAAGTTGAGGCCATGCTCGATAGTCGGCGATCATATTTGGGAATTAATGGGAATCTCCTCGAGGAGCCCTGCCACATGTCAAGTAGGACACATAGCGATTATGAGCTTTTAAGATACGTGTCAGAGATATCTTGTATCAAAAATACAATTCTAACGTGAATGAATTGAATTGAATTGGCATCATAAATATTATAGGTAATTCAACATATATAATCAACTAATTATAATCTTTCGTCAATTCAGCTGCATACATTAGCGTATTTTGGTGTATGCTCTTTTTGTCGATACTTTTATACGGCTTTTGATATTTAAGATGTTTAACAGTTATGTAAGGTGGTGAATGTTAAAACACACTTTGGTGTGTCCTCAACATCTTAGAGAGGATTTTAAAATTCACTTCTCTTTGTCGTACTATTTTCACCCGATACATTTTAGTACACACACACACACACAACGCATACTGTTAATACAATAGACTAACCAAGCCAGTCAATTTTATCATTTTCTTTTTGACTCGCCATCCTAATTCAAGGTTTTATTCATGCTATTCATATAGGTATAGTTTAATTAGTATTTTTAATCATTAAATTTAAATATGATGATATCAAAAAATATTAAAAAAATATTACATCATAATATTCGATCTAATAATTAAAAATTCAGTTAAATAATATCTAACTGGATAACATCTACTCTCCCCTAATTCAGTCCTATCAACTATTTGGGAGGGGAGAGGGAGAGAGAGAGAGTGAGGGACTGAGGGGGGGGGGGGATGACTTGGTCATGCGAGGTACAATTATTAAGATAAGAACAGCTCTAAAAACCAATGAGACACAACCTAACAATCAATGTTTATGACAAAGATGAATTTGGACCATTGACAACATAAATTAGGCAGGGACCAAAAAAAACTCCGTGTAATGCAACCTAGGATGACTTTAAAAATTTTCTTTTACATGAGTAATTTTAAATTTTTATAAGCTCTATTAATATGGCTCGAAAAGCATTTAAAAGTCATGTCGTATTGAGTGATTTTTGCACTAATTCCAGGCTGCAACTGGCACATATATAAAAACCAGTAATCATGCTTTTCTTGACTGAACTAATCAGAACTGAAATCCAATTAAAAATGTTAACCAATCTTAGCCTGTGGGATTTTTTTTTTTTAATACCTTTTCATTTATATACATGTATTCTGTTGGTTAAGCATGCAGATAATAGTTTCTAATTGGTTGCTTGACTATCACTAATGAAGTGGAATAGATGGAGCCACATCGACGTTTAGGTAACCACATAAAATTATTATATTAATCAAAGAGCTCATTCACACGACTAAAGAATATATTATATTTAATTAGAGACCTATTATGCTATTTGACGTAACTTAAGATTTTTTTTATAAAATTTTTATTCTTCTTTCATTTCTTTTTAGTTGAAATTACTCTGAAATTTATTTGTCGCTATTTCTCATAATACCCTGAAAATTGAATAATAATAACTACAGTATATTTGTTGGCATGCAAAGTCAGCCACACAGGTGCCAACTTGGAGAAAATGATGAAAATAATATGAAGAAGGTGAAAAAAACATATAAATTAAAAATATGTGAAACCCGTGACGAGATTGAGTAGCCCCGGACGGATACTCCAACCCAATACAATGTGCATCTAATTGACTTTGTGGACCTCGTAATTTTAAGTAACAAAATAGTTCTCTTTCCTGGATCCTTCCAAAAGCCTTCACTTTCATCGTAAACTTTATGTAACAGTTTACTTGACTAAACGTTCCACTTGATCATTCATTTATTGGACTCACACTGCAATGCACATTACAGATCAATTCTTTATATTTTTTGTTTTTTTGTTTTTGTTTTTTTTTTTTTTTTTGGAAAATGAATGATAGTAATAATTGTTTGTAAACCCTTTGAAAATTCAATATTTCGGAGGCTGATCAAATTAGTAAGAAAATTGTGAGTCGGGGATGGATTCGCAATTTGTGACCGTAGATATTAGTTTTCGACAAATTTTAGGACATAACTTAGGGCGATTATGATTGTTCTCTCTCTCTCTCTCTCTCTCGTAGGTAATGGTGTGGTAATAATACAAGACAGTGATGTGGAGGAGGAGGATGTGATGGTGATGAATGCTTATCTGCAATAGAAGAAAACAAAAAGTGGAAATAGGTGGACAACTACAACATAGCCAAGTTGCAAAAAATCGATGTTGACTTTGTAATAATAAGTTCATGCGTGCCATGTCGGCAACATATATAGCCAGCTCTCATCTCCCAACTTTTCCAATTATTTCTATCCCAACTTGATTACCCTTTAGCTACGGACCATTAATTTTAATTGGACAATATTTCGATCTTCACTCTTATCCTAACTATTCACTACTCTTGGTTACTTTTTCTTTTATCTCTTCTTTCGATACTTTCATATGACTTTTTCGAAAAAAAAAAAAAATCCTATTCTCTTCTATTTAATTTGTCAACGTTTCTCGACCCACAATTTTGATTTTTTGTTTTCCATTCCCACATGAGAATATAGTACTTTTACTTCGACTAATAATTTTCTCCTAGTGCGGATTTATAATTAATATAAAATTATGGTTGTTGAAGTCTCGACCAACGTTACAACGTAACAAAAACATATAATTTTTTGGGGAATGATGGATCAATAATATCAGAACACATACCAGAAATTTTGCAAATAATATTGAAAAATATGTAATTTACATAAACGTATATGTAGCTAAAATTTGAAAACAAGAATTGATAAAATTAATAAATAAATAAAGAGGTTAGGAAATTAAAGTTTAGAAGTAGTATTGAAAATTCAAAGCATGCTTTGATGATATAATGATAAAGTATTGGTGCTTGGTTGCGTTATTATTTGATTTAAGTGATGGGTAGAGAATATGTGACACAGCTCCTCAACCAATGGGAAGAGTTATGTGGCACACAGGCTATTAAGTGTGGTCCCAACATTACAATTTATTACAAATTGCAACAATTTTCAAATCCTCCGCCGTCAAAAAAAGCGACTTATACACTCCCACTTGCCCGCCCTAGTGGCTCTAACTAAATTCCACTATTTTGTTTTCTTTGACAAATTTCAATGCACATATTATTATTATTATTATTATTATTATTATTATTATTATTATTATTATTATTATTATTATTATTATAGTTTTTTATATGTATATTTGGTACAGATATTTAAAATATAGTGGAGAAAAAAAACCTATTATTATATATATAGTTTTTTATATGTATATTTGGTACATATATTTAAAATATAGTGGAGAAAAAAACCTCACACGCATTATATATTAGGAAAATGATGTGGTCGCATTTTGGTTCAACCACCTAAAGGAGTTTGACACGCTCCTGTTGATATGCTGGTGGCCCACCTGTCGAAAAAGGAGGAACGTAAATGAGACTAGCCTATTTTGCTCCAGTGTAGGCTCTTCGACACTCAAGTTAGCTCAAGGCTATTTGAAGAAGATGATGAACAGTCAAATACTATTTTTGCATGTGGTATTAACAATATGTGTGTGATTACCTCTTGGGGGAGAACCTTTTACTATTTATATGAGACGGGTCTCCTGACGTGACGTGGTTGATGAGAGTTGGTTAGCCCTTCTGACATATAGAGTACATGTGGACATGCTTTTTGTCACTTTTTGAACTCCTAAATTGTGGATGACCTTGTCTTTCATTAATGGGGGAGGGGGGGGGGGGGGTCAAATCCGCTTTTAATGTATATGTTGAGTATTTATGACCAAAGATTGTATTTATGAGTTGGCATTTAATGCGCTGGAGACTGAAAAGATGGACCTATGTGCAGTAGAGGCGTGTTAGGTGACACTAGGTACAGGGCCTGTTAGTCGTGCCAGTTGGGTTTTGCCCATTGGCCGTGGAATTTGGCTAAGGCTAGGCGTAGGACTCGTGCCCTCGATACCACTATGTTCAATGGCACTCAACGCTTTTAAACCACGTGTTCCCTCGCCCCGCCTGCCCTGCATAAGAGGTCTCGAGGCCCCGTAGAGGCCCCTCGTGGCTTTGGGGCCAAGAGGACAACCCAGCTTTAAACCTCTATTAAGGACAACCGACTTGATCGAGGGCTTTGTTACTCCATACTTAGGATCTAGATAAGTTCATTTCTACTGACATGTCTGGCTGAGGTGGTGTTTGACACATCAGAAACATTTCTTTTGAGTAACATCAATTTACATCTAGAAGTATTTCCACCACAATTATATTTTTGATTTTTTTGACATCAACTTAATAAAATTAATTTGTAATCTCTCTCTCTCTCTCTATATATATATATATATATATATTTATATATGTACATATTTGTAAACAAATGTAGCTATGTGACGTACAATAATTCAAAACGCGTAACATCACCTATGAAAGCGGAGTCAACAAAAAACGAACCAACTCCGATGTTTCAAACTTGTACATTAATGATCGTTTTTTCGTGTTAGGAGTTTAGTTACAATTGTTAATGTGACATTTAGTGAGGCTATGTATTTTGTTTCAACTCGGGAAATAAAATTCTAAGTCAAATCTCATCCATTTGATTTGATGTGTGTTAATTAATGGCCAAAGTCTACGGCTTGAATCTTAAACCAAGGAAACCAATTCTTAAATTACAAGTGGTTGGGCAATTAGCCAATTAGTCACAGTTTTCTAGCATGCTGGGATTATTAATTTACCAATTATTTTTGACTTAAATTTATAAAATCCCCATATTATTTCTAATTATGATAAAAAAAATCATGTTAAAAAAAATTATTTAAAATCCCTCATATTTCTATGAATTAACACACCGTCCCTTGGATCCCCTTTTTAAGGATTTCACTAAAAATTTTCAATTTTATCCCTTGTTAAATAATTCAAGTAGACCAATAATTATCATTTTAGAGGAGTTAAATTTATAGAAATTCTTGTGTTATTTCTAATTATCATAAAAAATTCTGTGTTAAAAAAAATTATTTAAAACCCCTCATGATATACATAATAATATTGTACACTTACGGAAATTATATGATATTTTTAAAATGTCAAAAACTCTGAGTTAAACCATAATTTCAATGCATATATTACTACAAGACCAATAAGATTGTAAATTGGAACAAAAAAACCTACTTGATTTTATGTATCGTGTCTTGAAAATTGTATTGCTTACACAAAAATTATTTCTGATATAGGATTTTCGTTGATAATTATTTAAAATATAGGGGGTTATTATACTAACTATTATTTTAAACTAAGGTTAAAACAGTAAATTCGTGGACATAAAATACTAGCATACATGCATAATTGGCGCGTGTAATACACACTATCGGTTGAGAATTTTTGTTGATAGTTTTCATATTACACGAAGTCTTCTATATTAATTTTTATTTTACAGAATTTTTTAATTTAATTAGAGAGAACACAGGAATATTTTATGATAAAAACCCATTACTTTCCTAAGTCTTTCCTCTATCTCCCAAAAAAAAAAAAAAATCAATTCTCTAGATGAAGGTTTTTAGATTTTTGAAACTAAATCGGCTACCCATTATATGGTATTTAATACGTAAAAAACGTATGGCCTAATGAATTTTCTGAAAAAAAAAAATAAATAAAAACAAACAGAAGAATAAAGCAATACTCATGAATTACAAGCCCTGAGCTCCAATTTGAGATTCGATCATGTGCGTTGACCCATAAAACCGGGTCATCGCCCACGTCGGCACAAGAAAACCAAAAAGCAGTCAAAATCTACGTAAGTAAGCTCATTTCAATTTTCTTCTTTTATTATTATTATTACTATTATTATAAGGACTCTCTTTTTATATAAAAATATATTATTATTATTACTATTATTATAAGGACTCTCTTTTTATATAAAAATATATTATTATTATTATTATTATTATTATTATTATTATATTCTAAAGGCCTTTACTACAAGAAGCTGAATAAGATGATAACAATATAACAAGTGATAAAAAAAAAGTATTATCATTAATTAGTTATATTTAGTGATTAAAAATTATCTTGTTACAAAATAATATCAATTAGTGACAATACACTATATAAATTGTAATCAATGATAGTTAATGTTACAAATATGGTGACAAATTGGTGATAATGTAATCATGTCATAATTATAGTGGTAATTTCTTTTGTTATCAAATTGTCGCTATAAATATGTTACTAATTGTCAATTTTGACAATGAAAATATTAATTATTCTCGCCATTAAGTGATGATATTGTGACAAAATAAAAGTTATTGTCATTAAATAAATTCAATTAGTCATAAGATAGAAAATATTATTACTTAATATAAATATTGATGATAATTTTTTTATCACGTAATATTGTCACTAATATTATTATTTTTTTATAGTATCTTTCTTTATATAAAAATATATATAATATAGATAAATAATAATATTGTTATCACTTTCCTTAATAAATCGTTCAGCAAAAATAAGGCGTATTTCGAACAAAAAACTGTAACAGATAAGACTATAATCCTTATTTTATAGGGACTACTTATTTTCTGTTATGTTTATCAACTATATGTTTTTGCTTTTATATAATAATAAAGTTTTTTTAACGTCACGGTCTGCATCAGATTTTTTTTTTTTTGATAAATCATATCCTGCATCAGATTGGGAATTAAAAGCCCGTGGCATATTTTTTCTTTTCTGCCTTTTTTTTTTTGGCCGAAGTTTATAATTGTTGCATTATTGATAATACCTTACCACAAAGACTAATAACTTTCTAGCTCTTAATTTATGATGGGAAATTCTAGCCCAAATCCGATTCGGTTGAATCAGTATTAATCACGTAGCGAGTATTTTACATTTATCCTGTGAATCGTCGATAATTTAGGAAGAATGACAAGTCACTTCGCAAATGTAATATACTTACCATATGATTTGTTGGGTTCGACCAAATTAAGTTCGGATAAAAAATTTCCATTTATGACACACGGATATAGACATGCAAGTAATGATATAGAAATATATAATATGATATGAGTACAGCGATATATATCTTCTATTAAGACACAACAATATCATAATAGGACAGCATATATATCAAACTTTTTTTACACGAGTACTGATAACACGCACAAAATAAACGCGACAGTTCTTTTATGCTAGCAAATTCATAAAGATATATCAGTATGATTATAAAGATATAAAAAAAAAAAAGGAAAAAGTTCACAAGCATGGGCAATTGCATTAACGAAATTTAACTTCTTTGGTTTTTAAATTAATTATATACTTTAGAGAAAAGGAAAAAGAATTTGGATTTCTAGAAAACTAAAAGGATCAAAAAAATTTGAATGAAACAATAATTTTGTATTAATTGTGAGGAATTCGAATTTATAATCAATTGGATTTATATATCGGTACTTGCATGCATTTTAAAATATGTGAAATAGAATTTATTTTCAAAGTATATTTAACACAAAGTTTAACGTCAGACAATCTTTGAAAGATGTGTGAATATATAAATAAATATATATATCTATATATTATTTTTTAATACAAAAATAGTATATATTAATGAACACAGATTGAAAAGTTATCACATCTACTACATTAATATTCAACGCTTTTGAGACGGCAATATAACTAATTTTTGGAAATATTCATGCACCATAGCTTTTGACATATATTGCTACCCGCATTTTATTCTCCTTTAATTGCGCACACACACACCAAAGAAAACGAAAAAAAAAATAATAGCAAATTTCAAATCAACAAGCAACGCATATAATTTCACATTAATTTAAGAAAATTGTTATTGGCAATCCAATCTCATTTTTGTATTAAAAAGTTGCTCAAAATGCCCATTCATTTTCAAACAGGATTAAATAGACTTTACCCCTGAATTATAGATTATATATCATTTACCTGTATAAACTAATAAATGTAACAATTAACATCCAACCCCCCCCCCCCCACCCCTCATCCCTCCAATAATATATATATTTCGATAAAAATATCCTTAAATCTATACAAATGTGTGTCTATATATATATATATATATATATGTAGTTCACAAAGTATTTATTCTAATTCATAATCTAACTTTAATTTTTAACATATTTTAACTAAAAATCAAGTTATTTAGTTTTCAATCAAAAGTAAACTTTAAACTCTTTTAAATATATGAATAATTATATTTTCATTAATTACTTCAATTTGTGTATTTCTTTTCGAAAAAGAAAAAAGAGAATGTATATTCTCAATTTTTCAATGCATTAGCATTTAATTAAATATATGTTATAATTTAATTTAATATAAAAAAATATTAAATTAAGATTAAAAAATATTTATCAACTCTTATCCCAAATAATCAAAGTTCACTTAGAATTTATACTTAAATTTATTAAGTAAAAAGAATTAGAATAGTCTTTTCATATTTTACATTAACGAATTATTACAATAACTTATTAACTTTGTTTTTATTTCTATTTACTTAAGCTATCAATTATTTTTTAAAATTAAAATTATTTTCATAGCTAATAAAGGATTTGAAGTTGAATTTACAATGTTAGATGCAGAAAAAAAAATGTATCAATATGAGTGGTGTAATAAGGGCAATTTTGACTAATTCTTTAAATAAATTGGGGGTGAATGAACATAGTACATGATTGAGGGAGGAGGTATATCTAATCATATCTTAAACTAAATAGGTATTTTAGTCAATTCATCATTAAGAAAAGTAAAAATAGAGTGTCAATAATAATTTTGGTGTGACAATAATAATTCCTTAATTTAATTATGATGACAAGATCAAAATCTGCATATGATAATTCAAAAATCTGTTTGTCATCATCCAATGAGTCATGTGCCTAAATCTTGTACTCTGTGTGTGTGTAGTTGGAATGCTGCAATATTTGTCATTAGAGATAATTCCTTTTTTGGTCCCATAGGAAATCTCATCTACCACACTTAATTCCACAAAATACTTTTTCTCACATTTAGTCCTATAAGAAATGAATATTGCCACATTTTGTCCCATCAATTGATTTCATAACTTGGGGTTAAAAAATATGTTGACGTGTTTGACCAATTTTCTGGCTTGGCGTTGTTAGATGATGAGATGGACAAATACATATATATATACATACGTATATATATATACATACGTATATATACATACGTATATATATATATATATATACAAACCTAGTTCTATCTATGGCCGCCGTCCCAACTACCGCGGTCATCCCCCACAACCCTCGCCACTATTCGCCGCCGCTGCTCCTGATGCTACCCTTGAACCCATCAAAGAAAATTTTTCGACGAGATAGAAAAAAGAAGAGAGAGAGAGATCGCCAGGGGCAAGGGGAGAGAGAGAGAGAGAGAGAGAGAGAGATAGAGAGAGAGGTGGCGGCACAACTAGGATGGGGGTTGTGTAGTGGTGGGGCGAGGGTAAGGTGGGCTAGATGGAGGAGGGGCCAGGCCCAGCGGAGGCTTGGAGTGGGAGAGAGGGCCTAGGTGCGACGGGGGGAGGGAGGGGGAGGGTTTGGAGGAGGGAACTAGGTAGCTGCTTGGGGTGGGGGAGAGGAGGCTTAAGGGGCGAGGGAAGGGTGGGGGCAGTGACTGGGTATGAAGGGTGGGGTAGGGGGCTATTTTCGAGTGTTACGGTTGGGTTGGGTTGAGTTATGTTTAATAATAATAATAATAATAATAATAATAATAATAATAATAATTTAATAAAAATATTAATAAAATAAAATTATAAGGGTAAAAAAATTATTCGAAATTTTACTTCACCTTATTGCCTCATCATCAACATGTCAGACAACTACATTAATAAAAATATTTCGTCCAGTTGCCACTTCAACTCAACGGCCAGACACATTATCGATTTTTAAAACTTCTACGACTGAAATTGGTCAGTGGGACAAATTGTGGAAAAATTCGTTTCCTATGAGACTAAATGTGATAAAAAAAATATCTTGTGGAGCTAAATGTGATTGACAAAATTTTCTGTGGGATCAAAAGAGAAATTAACTCTTTGTCATTAATATGAGATAACATAATATATAGCTCGTCCAATTAAAACTCCAAAATAATTATCTAGACGAATCAAAAATCAAAGATTCCCATCATAAACATGCCAACATGAGCATATTTAATTGGTGAGGTGACGGTAAAGTCGCATTTGTCGGTGAGATTAAGATCGCATTCTCATCTGTGGTCATGTATTAAGTCATCTCCAACTGAAATAATAAATACTTAAAAATAACACTTAGAGATTGGAAAGTGCGCTTTCTTTGGCCTGGAAACGAATAGATTAATTTATCCTTTTGATCTCAAATTATGATAAAAGCAGTTTTGGATAAAGTTTGAATTAGAGGAATAACTGGGATTGGCTCAATTAGGATTTCCGATCTACCTAGTGATATCCCAAGTGCCATTTGTTTTTACAAATATATATATATATATATATATATATATATATATATGTCGATAGTAGAGTTAACCTCACAATTGTAATTGATATTAATGAATGTCAATTTTTATAAATAAAAATATATTTTTGGTATAACATGGGATAGTGTAATAAAAACAAAAAATAAGGAACCTAAAACATTAAAAACGAGTGTTTTTGTTACATGCGAAAGGGACGATTTCGGGACATAATCACATGCATGTAATAGAAAATGCACTTATGAAGATAATAATGAATATGATGAGCAAGAGAAGCACAAAAAATAGTCGTAATTAAATCAAAGTATATCCAGTGATCTAGATTAGCAGTTAAATGATTCTTAACACCAACTATATGTAGTTATTTACAGAACCCTAAAAAGTAGAAGATAAGCAAACTGATGGTAATTGATACCTGGAAGATAATTTAGAATAATAATGATCTTGTTTATCCTCAGTACATAAAGTTGGATTGAGTGACGTAATTTGATCGCCAAACAAGCCCTACCACCGGATTATATAATCCCTTTGGCAACTAAATTATTCCCAAGGGGGAATGGCCATCATCCAAACATTGTCACAATTTTATTTCGCAATCTCATTTTACTTCTTCTAGAAATCTATGACGAATCTTTTTATCATAAAAGAATTTGTTCAAGTACCCAAGACAAGCTATGTAAATATCTTTTCCCTCGTAATTTATTAATTCATAATGGAATTTTATTGGTAATTGGGATATATAAAGATTTTACGTTATATAGAAAAATGATCGAATAAGCTGACCAATTACACAACTTAAATATATTTTCGTATATGAAGGCAGTGAAAAACAATTATTATGATACGATGGTATCATTATATTTATCACGCATTAAAAGGAATTTAAGAACTTGATTAGTTTATAAGTTGTTTTTCTCTCTTACACCTTACGAGGTGCCTTTTCATAAAAATAACAAAACTCCATCATTTTTATATATGAAAAAACAACTTGCCAAGTTAGGACTCCATGATCCTCAACGCCCGACGACGGAATTGGACGTTATCAAATGGTATTGTTTGTGGGAACGACATCCAAATACCTTTTCCCAAATCCCTCGATTAATAGAATTATGATACACCAATCTTGTCTCATATTTGGACTCTATGGATTTGAGTAGCTTATAAGCTACCTCTCTCTCTCTCTCCCTCCCTCTCCCCTAACTTATGAGACATCTTTTTTCTTATAAACAATAAAATTTCACAGTCTTCAGATGTAGGACAATACATTGCAGAGAGTCAGACCTCCGTATCTAATGACGAAATTAGGCATCATCATTATAAAAAATTAAATATATTCTAATTACTTTTAGCATTTCAAATTTATTAACATAAACCCCATTATATTCTTTTTTGATAAGAAATGTCGGAATATTCATGTGACCTCCTTTAGTTGAGACACATGTTTGGCCAATGCGAGGGGCAATTTCGGAAGCACAAAGATTTGAAAATAATTGGTATATTCTTAGTTTGGTCTCGTGTGACAGCCCAACATGATCACGCGTTCCCACCTGCAAGGAGAACCACTACCGCGGACAGATTATCCGTATAACAAATGCATAAATACCGTACAATTTCCTTATTTTTCATTTTTTTTTTCCTTCTTAATTTCTTTCAGATGGGCCCAAAATTTTAAACTCATACCTAATAATTCACATGAACGATATGACATAATATATATCGATCATCTACCAATCACAAACTAAATTTCGGAATCAAATCAAGATCTGTATCTATAGATATTAATTGTATTTCTGATCTAGGGTGGTGTGTAAATTATTCCACCATCTACGTCTAAAAGTTAATTTGTCTAAGAGCATTGACTAAACCGTGATTCTATTATAATCCCACAAACATTTGTTGTTTTTTTTTTTTGAGTTTAGTTTTTTTCTTAGGCTTTGTTCAAATTCTGATGATCAAATACAAATATAATTCTAAAATATTAATATTGCATCTTGCTCAAACCAAACGGCACACAATAGATGAATAACTACCGCAAATAAATCGTCGCAGAAAATTCAAGTATACTATGTAAAGCCTATTATACCAAATAATTAACAACTAGTGCCGAAAAAAATTATAATTACATCACAATCTTATTAATATCAAAGTTGTGACCGACAATTTCGCAAATGTACCTCTCTTTTTCATCATCAACCCGTAGGTCTTTTTTTTTTTTAATAAAATTACATCGTATTAAGATGATCCCACGTAGTAATTTTAGAGTATTTGTTACAAACAACATATTAACAAGTCCTTGTTAGAATCATTATCTCGAAAACTACTATAGTACAAGATAAGACATGTTAGTGAACTAGTGGCATGAATTATTGGTGAAATAATTTGTGGGGTTGGGTAATATTGTTCTTGCATGGGACCAATCAAAACCGTCCATAGCCAAGTGGTGATCGAGTACTTGCAAAACTATGGATTGGTTTATTCAAGTAGCAAGGGTGGGGCCATCAGAGAAGAGTTGAAGGACTATTATCCGTACAGAATCCCCATATTAATTACTATATTTTTGAATGTGTCACCCACCATTATATACTTAATATCACATAAATGATGTATATCTTTGAAATAAAGTTATTACTTTTAGTGGTACCTAGTAATTAGTTCAATTGCAATTATGAAACGAGAGGCTGGACAAGCAAGAATATTCGTGAAAACCATCTTATTCAATATTAACAGCTTAGCCATCAACAAAAGCACAAGAATTATGTTGTGTAAGATAAGGTTTTCTTGACTCATAACGGGTTGAAGCTGTGTAAAACATCCTCAATATGGCTAATGAATAAGAGTGTAAACGAGTCGAGCTCTTAAAATCTTTTCTGCTTAAAATTTATATTCACGCTCAGGGAAAACTGGAGGTTGGTTAGTGTGATCGTCCCCTTGAATTTAAATAATCGAGCTAAGTTTAATTTATGTATATATTTTTTGAATATTTTAAATTTTGCCCTTGTTCCCAAACCAAATAGATGTATTTTTAATATTTTATAAAAATTTAATTTCGTACCCAAAATAATTTTTTTTAACTCCACCTCTTATCATAAAACAACTAAATGCTTGCTTAATTTCAAAATTTCAATGGATAAGAAGAAGCAATAAATACGCTTAAAAGTATGCGAGACTTAGTCCTGAACGATTAAATAAAATGGACCACTAAGAAAAGGAAAAAATGGCAATGTTTGGAAATTTTCAAAGTTCGTTGGGGAAATGAAAAACCAATAATGTGTTGTTATTGGTCAGAATACTAAATTGAACCTAGCCAATAAGACAAAACAAATATGGAGACGACGAATCAAATCATGCCAGCTAAGATATATATATATATATATATTTACAAGGGAGAGAAAATTCTTGTGGGATGAGACCCTCCCTCTTCAAGTCTATCCATCCCCCATTAACAGTGGCCCATACATATATAATACACGCACCCCATTGTTGTTTGTTCTTAAATTAATTTTCTATTTTATTTATTTATTATATATCTTATCTGATACTGATACTGATACTTCGTCAATAATATTTGTTGTTTTATTACACCAATTGTTTTCCACATAAACATCCCCCACACCCACGCACACGCCCGCACTTGAAAGCTATAAGCTATTAGCTAGACATAGCTTGTTTGATCGACAAATGGTGCCATCACATTGTGGATTTTGTATCCACCATAGAACATGGATAATTGTTGAGTGGGATTTATGTTGTATGGCTATCTAAATCACCATTTATTACCATCAAAATTCTAATCCGAACGTAATTTAATTAAATCTAACAAATTATATGACAAGTGTATTGTATTTGTCAAGTGATTGATCACTCTCCTTAAATTATTGATCATTTATAGGGTAAGTATAAAATACTCACCGCATAATTAATACTAGTTCGATCGAACCGAGTCTGAACTAGAATTTCCCTTATTACGAAAGCTAAAGTCAATACTTTTGTGTACATAGATACGATTTTATTTAAATTCATAGAATAACTTAGGTAAAATGAGAACAATAGATCGAATCTAGTGATACAATTTTATTTTTTTTATTGCATTTGGTAATACACGTTTATTTGTAGACAATTTCTCCTTTTAAGAGTGTTAATTCTCTTCTATTCTAATACTATAATCATTATTCTTGTCCTTCTTTTTAAAACAAAGGCCTCTTCTGAAAAGAAAAAAAGCTGATTGTACACAATTGAATTCTTATTTTGGGTATATTTCTTTATTTAAGGTATGTATTGTCTGAACTGAATAACGTCATTTATCCTAATAAGGATTGGAAAATCACGTGGTGTTTAGTCGATAACTCAACAAAAACGATGTATTCTAATGATGAAATTAATCCAACATATCTTGAGACAAGTATTGAGCAATAGTAAGTATGACCCTATTTGTGGGAAGAAGATATTAACGCATTTCACAAAATTAATATTAATACATGAGATGTGAGTATAAAGAGTGGGACAGCATGGTGATAGTGAGCAGAAGGAGCAAAGGAGAAGGGGGGATGTACCTACTAAAACAAGGTCCACACTCATGTGAATCCCATCATCAACTTGCTCTTATTATCTTTGGACTTTACCCCACTTCACATACGCAGCCCCCAACACACACACACATACTTCCTACAATTACTATGGACAGAATTGAGATTTAAGGACACCGCCCCACACCAAAAAAATGAATCTTCCTAGTTCCTTACCATCTCGAGGGTTGACCCACCTCACCCACACCTCTATATCTCCATTCTTTTTACCAAAATCTCTAACTATATAATACTATTATTATTATTTATTATATTTCATCAACGCATTAAAAACTTGGGCACCTCCTATATATACACCCACAAACACACACGCACTTACCCCTTGTCTCAACAACTCATATCATAGTCTCTCTTTCTCTTCAGACTCCTTTCTTTACAAAAACATCACAGCAAAAATGGACGGAGTAAGCAGTACAGACGAAAGCACGACAAGTGAATCCATATCAATCACGCCGGCGGCGGCCAAATCGCCGCCGCTGCCAAAGCCTCGGGTGAGTCTGTGCCGCGTCGGCAGCGGCACGAGCGCGATCACCGACGCGGAGAACGGAGTCGAAGCCGAATCGAGGAAGCTGCCGTCGTCGAGATTCAAAGGCGTAGTCCCTCAGCCCAATGGCCGGTGGGGCGCGCAAATCTACGAAAAGCACCAGAGGGTCTGGTTAGGCACTTTCAACGAGGAGGAAGAGGCCGCGAGAGCCTACGACATCGCCGCTCAGCGGTTCCGCGGCCGCGACGCCGTCACCAACTTCAAGCCATTGTCGGAGAAGGAAGAGGATGCCGTCGAGGCCGCTTTCTTGAACTCCCATTCGAAGGCTGAGATCGTCGACATGCTCAGAAAGCACACGTACAATGACGAGCTGGAGCAGAACAGGAGAAACTACGGCGGCAACAGGACGGGCCAAGACGGCCTGTTCGGTCTCTCCGGCGGTGGCGACAGGACGGCGAAGGCCCGCGAGCAACTTTTCGAGAAGGCGGTGACGCCTAGCGATGTGGGCAAGCTTAACAGGCTCGTGATTCCCAAACAACATGCCGAGAAACATTTTCCTTTGCAGAGCGGGAACAATTCGAAAGGGATCTTGTTGAACTTTGAAGATAGAGGAGGTAAAGTGTGGAGATTTCGATATTCATACTGGAATAGCAGCCAGAGCTACGTGCTCACAAAAGGGTGGAGCCGGTTTGTGAAGGAGAAGAATTTGCGGGCCGGGGATGTTGTGAGTTTCCAGAGATCGACGGGCCCGGATAAGCAGCTTTACATTGATTGGAAAATAAGGAATATCAATGGATCGAATGCAGTTGTAGAAGTAACGGGGCGGGTTCAGCCCGTTCAGATGGTCCGGCTCTTTGGAGTCGACATATTTGAAGTGCCGAGAAATGGCGCCGCCGCCGCCTCCATTGATAGCAGCGCGAGTTGCAGCGGGAAAAGGATGATGGAAATGGAGATCTTGGGATTAAACTCTAGCAAAAAACAAAGGGTTATTGATGCCTTGTGACACTTAATTTCATTTTTTTTTTCTTTTTTGTTAGCTGTAATTTGTTTTTCTTCTTGATTTGATCAACTGATAATCAGCACCGTAGATTATGATGTTCTTAGTGTTGGGAAAGGGGATGAGAAAGGTGGGAAAATGGGATAGTGTTGTTTTGCAAGTTGCAAATGGAAAAAGCGAATCAAAAAAAAAAAAGAAGGTTTGCAAGTGTACAGTAATCAGACAAAAAAGAATGCTAGCTTTGATGATGAGAAGTGAGAACTGAGGTGGAGAAAAAATATCTGAAAAATACAATAAACTTGTCCTTTTAAAAGTTTTGAATTTTGAGCTCTTATCTACCCTTGTTCTTCTTCTTCTTCTTGTTATTTAGTTTTCTAATTTTCTATTTTAGCCACATGCTTTTGGAAACTGGAATATTGTTTTGCTTTCTTGAAATATCTAATGGATGACATGTTGTATTTATCATAGTAGCATGCATTCTTAATGTTTGCTTTCTTATCCATCAACACATTTCGAATTTTCTATTGCATAATTGTGTTACATCTCTTATTACACTCATCAATACACGCTATATATATTGGTGAGCGGTCGAGATAAGAAAGAGATTTTTTTATATCATCAGTTTTTCTCTTTCCTTATTTCGATCACTCACTAATACACATGACATGTATTGATGAATGTAATAGGAGATGTAACACGATTATACAATAGAAGATCCGAACTACCATCAACACGGGCTTGTTGCATGCATAAATTAACCGACCTCTCAGGAATCGATTCTTTCAACAATTTTCACTACTTAAATACTAGGAATAATCCAGGTATTAGTTCCACTAAATAACTTTAACTTTTTTTTTTCTTATTTTAGATAGCGTAGTTAATTAGTATAGCCAAAAATGTTTCTTCTAATTCTTGATTTAATCGATGGATAAGAAAGCAAACAGTAAGCTTCAAAGTAATTAATAGAAGCATATATATATATATATATATATATATATATGACACAGAAATTAGTTCCCATGTCAAGGTTAACAACAAAGCTTCTAGTACTATATGTGATGTGGCATAATTCCGATCGGGAATCCGACCTCTTTTCTCGGAACGAGCTTCCTTTTACTCCTCGATCGATTCCTCTCGAATCCTCCCGATCGAACTGTATGACACCGTCCGGCTCCACTAGCTCCTCTCCCTGTCGACTCGGGCAGGTCGTTATCTCTCTCGATTCGAAACTAGCTCCTCGACTCTTCTGGTCGACACCATTATCAATCTGGACCATGCCGGGTTTAACGGATTCCTGCTGGCATTCAATGCTCCATCAAACGATGTATGGGGGAGCCACCTAATCCCATACTTCATTAATGGAACGCCAGCTAGTGCCGATGGACCCTACCCCTAGGTCTACGGGTCGCCCATGTCGGTCCTCAACAACCTGTTTGGCCTGGTGGGCCCACAAGAGCGCGGTCTATCTGAACACAGTATAAATACCCCCGCATTTATGGTAAGAGATACGCATTAATTACATGCAGTACCCTTACTCTGTTCGAATCTCCCCAAAACCAATCCACTAACTTAAGCATCGGGGGTTTTTAACCGAGATGCATCTCAACTTGCTCACGTTGCCATTTCCCTTGTTGCATGACCAACTTCCCGTTCGAATATCACTACTCATCCACCCGACCTGAGGAACCGATCGGGGTCGATCAACTCTGAATCCGACCCGCATAAATATGTCACTACATTATTTTGGACAAATATGTTAATGATAATAGATTCATTTTTCCTGGTCATTTCTCAGCGAAAATTATGTGGCTCTAAATATTTGGCATGTGTTCCCTAATAAACTTATTTCTATGCTCTGGCTGCGATTCTGTTCTGGTGCATGCATTAATTGATCAAGGCAAACTTGAGAGGCTTTTTTCCTTTTCCATTCAGATCTTGTACTATTTTACTAATGAAAATTGTACTATTAATTTAGTCAAAATCAAACGAAGAAAAATGTATGAAATAAGTATAAATAATAAACATATGCATGGAATAGTCGTAGTTTTGGGCGTGAGGAGCATATATAACAGGATCATATTCTTGCAACTTTGTTCACATATGAGGAATACTTCTTTCTCAGAATCCTATACATATTATAACTTAATTCGGTCCGGATACGTAATTAATGATAATTGCCCCCACCGGACAACCACGTATTGTATTGATAATATTTTGAATCGCAACAAGTTACTGGTTAAACAATAAATGATTTCCAGAAATATTACGTAACTAAAGGGACTCGATCTCTAATATCGCATGATGGCATTCGCAATGAAAAAAAACTTCCAACTAAATATCAATGTTTCTTTAATATTATATTTAGACGCTAATTGTTTTATGAGGAAAAAATTATTATAAAATAAAGGATAAAGTGGTGTCGTTTAAAATTATAAATTGAAGTCCAATGGAGCACAAAGGCTTCTATTTTGGTGTGTTCTTTTACGATGTAGCATTAAAACTTGAAGTTTTAAAAGCTAGATTACAACTGAAGTACTAGCCAACTCAACCTTCTGGGCTGAGATCAAAAAGTAAGACACTAACGCAGCTTTCGAGCTCGTCCAGTTGGGAATCCGAATAGATCTATTTGGCCCAAAAATTTTACGGGCCAGATTTAATGGGTATAGTGGACTGGAGCTGGAATTCAAGCAGATCCATTACAGCCCCTGCATGTAAGTAGTAGCCCAACTAAGACTATGACTTGTAGATTTAGAATTAATTGGGAACCATGAATTGCAATTAATCAATTTAAAACTAATATACAATTAGAATGATATCTACATTTACAAGATTCGTGAAATACGTACTCGGTCTTGTGCGGGGAACCAAGAAGTATTAGATGTCAT
The DNA here is from genome assembly GCA_026212405.1 of Petrea volubilis. Taxonomy (NCBI): domain Eukaryota; kingdom Viridiplantae; phylum Streptophyta; class Magnoliopsida; order Lamiales; family Verbenaceae; genus Petrea; species Petrea volubilis. The sequence continues at coordinate 6,581,651 of CM047882.1, read as the reverse complement.
AAAAGTATGATAAAAAAATATAGAATCCAAGTGATCAATCTTGAAATCTTTTTCCGGGAAAAAAAAAATCGAAAAATTTCTGATTGCGTAATGGAAAAATAATACTTCAATAATTCATCGATGATCAGGTGCCGTATCTCTGACAAATTATAATCACTCTTGAAATTTTGAATCCGCGCAGTGGCATGACAGATTGACTTTGCAGCTGCAATAATTAATTGGTCACGTATATATTTTATATATTATATTAAAAAAAAAAAAAAGAAATGAGGTTATATAGAATTTGGTGCACACATAGATCTCATATAAAAGTGGGTATTGCTCAGAAAATACTCGGCTAAAATCAGATCTGTTTTGTTATTATATTTTAATTGAATAAGAAGGCCCGGGCTGACAAAATGGTGGGTGGGTGGGGGGGGGGGTTGTTGAGAGTCTCAATTTCCGTATGTCTTGTATCTCATTTTTCTATCTTCCTTTGAAATACGGATTTGCATCTTGTCACCAGCTTTGATTTTATTTGTTGATTTATTTCCATCACATTTGATAAGAGGACTCATATTAAATATTTATTGGGCCTACTCCCAATGGGAGGCAATGAGTCTCGTCACGGGAATATATACAAAATCTCATATAGAAGCGGAATATTCTAGACCCAGACGATTTATCGTGTATTAATGGACAATACATATATAATACAAAAGTATTACGTATCTGTATGTAAAGCAGCCAATGCTTAAAATTAAGCTTCGTGACCACGGGCTATGAAAAATTACAGTTCCACTGCATGTATGTATGTATGTACCTACCCAACATGACTCTAATTAGCAAGAATGTAATGAAATATTAATGGAGAGAAAATTCGAAATGATATAAGGGTCCATTTCTGGGAAAAAATTTCAAATTTGTCGATATATATACATATATATATGTATGTATTCTTGTTCTAGTTAATGGTTAAGTAAGAGTAAAAATGATATTGCACAACCCAAATTTAAAGAATTAGCTTCAACTTGCGCAAGAGCTAAGAGTGAACAACACAACATCGCATCGGGAGTAGAATGCTTTATTTTAAATAGTTAAGAAGGGTGGAGTGCCTTTTTATTTAGTCTTGAGAAGCCTTTTTATTATTATTAATTTTTTTTGCAAATTATGGATTTTATTTGGGGTGAAATGTGCGGTCAACCCATATTATAATACAACAAGTGTATATTAATCAATTCCATATTCTACATTTTAATTTTAAAAAGTATTATGTCTAATATGGCTTCAAAGAGTAGGGCAGGTCTCAAATATTTGCCTTCAATTTTGTGGGGCATATGGCTTAATTCCAAGCAGGAAGACAGAAAACCCTTTTAGTAAAAATATTAATTAATTAATGACAATTATTCTGAAACCATTTGGCGTCATTTTCAGGCGTCCGCGACTTGTTTTTCATTAATAGTTTTCCGTGCAGAATTATTGCTAATAGTTTTCTTTTTGTTTTATTATATATATATTGTAACTCAAAAGTGTTAATTTTCATTAAGAAACGGACAATAAGTCACACCCACAGAGAACGGGACCATGATTAAGTCTTTTTGCTATTACTCAGCTCAGGTAATACTATATGATTCAGATCAGATACCTACTTCACCTGCATATATACCTATACATACAAGCATATCACACACACACACACACACACACACACACACACACATATATATATATATACCCGGCCACATTTGAAATTATCTGGAGCTACTGTTTTGTGTATAGACGTCATGCTGGGATTTGATGTTGAAGGCGAATCTAGGCCAAGACAGCAAGACTAGGCTTACTATATTATATATATAGATCATGATTCAAATTTAGGCTTAATTACACTTTTGATCCTGTAAATGAGATTCTCTTTTCAAATTTCGTCCTGTAAGTTTTATAGTTGCACATTTAATCCTGTATATTGATTTAATTTGACACATTTGATCATAAATTGACAAATTAGGTCCTGTATATTGGTTCAATTTGACACATTTGGTCCTGAATTAACACATTTGGTCCTAAATGAGACAGGACTACACTTGAAAATTTAGGACCAAATGTGTTAATTCAGGACCAAATGTATCAAATTAAACCAACATACAGGACTAAATGTGCAACCATCAAACTTATAGGACCAAATTTGAAAAGGGATTTCAGTTACAGGACCAAAAGGGTAATTAAGCCTCAAATTTATATAGTATTATGGGTTCATGACAAGGCCAAATTTAAAGTTCATTAACCAGTTGAATCCTAGGTTTTCTTGGCATAATTTCTACTAGGTTATATGGTTTGATTTATAAATACTTTACATAACTTTAGCAATTAATCATTCATGTTTTGGTTAATGCCAAACTAGTGCTAATCAATGCAAGTGCATAACAATTGCTAATATAACAGAATAGTACATATTTTAGGGAAGTGACTACTTGCATCATGCCATTACACTTATCATAGTATTTATTGGGTTCAATTAAAGCACATTTGAACAGAAACTTTACCCGATCTAGCAATATTTTAATGTGCACTAAGCGTGTTATTTGATTGGATGCTCTCTTTAATACAAAACCAATTATTATATGATTGGTATTTGGTCCGTGCCAAGCAGGGGCATGCAATATATGATAATTAATTTTTAATTTATATATTATAATACATATTATGAGATAAAAAAAATAAATGATGACAATATATCAATTAATTTTTTAGTATATTAAAAAGCTCAATTATTATACTTTATTCAATTTCAATTTTAGAATTTGGTATAATCATGTCATGAGATTTTTCTTTTTTCTCTTTTTTAGTTTTTATAGAGTTAAGTGGTAGATAATTGATAATTCTAATATTTTAAATGGAGATGATATTGATACTTTAAATTTTTATATATATGAGAGCTCCATTTTCATTGGTTTATTAAAAGATTGACTAAAATACCAACTAATTTATAAAATATTATTTTTGAATGACAAATATACCCTCCATTCTAATATGCATATTCTTTCATTTTTGTATTCATCTATTTGATAATGAAACATATGAAAACCTTCTTAAATAGAACTATTGAAATTAAACTACATAAGTTAAATATACAAATCACTGAGTTCAAAAAAAAATATAGTATATTTTCATTAGATAAATAAAAGTTAAAACTTATGTACTTATTAAACACTTAGGAAATCACTCTTGAAGTTTGTAGAGTACTATTGTCCTCCATTATAACCAATAAGTCGCAATATTAAGAAGATTTAGCAAATATACAATGTTAAATGTGTATAGAATGATGTCACAATAGACAGCAAGAAGTTAATTTTGGATTTTTTTTATGCAATACTTGTTTATGGTTATTAAGAAGTTGAGAAGAGAATTTGATTTTCTGTTCTAGGTTGTGGTTGTTGTCCTGCCAAATTAAAATAAGGTGAATGAATTGTAATCTAGGGTAATCTTGTCTAGCAAAAAAAATTATGTGATGCTTAAAACTTAAAAAAATAATTTGATCAAATGTTTAAATCTAAAAATTAAAATGGAGTGCCACCATAAATATTTAGAGTCCTAATATCATCTCCCTACTTTGAATTGAAATAATTGGTAAATATTGTTTAGTAGAACATTGTATATATCGTTTGATTTAAATTAAGATGTTATATATGTTATCTTATTTTATTTTGGATAATTGTTGGATTCTTTCATAATTATGAATAGTCATATATATATTTATACAAATTAAAATTTAAAATTATTGTAATTTCATATGTGTCATGACAATAAAGTGGATTGAGAGTACTTTATATATATATATATATATATATATATGTAATCAACTTGAAACAACATATAAATATCAATCAGAATGCCACATACTTCTATTGTGTTGATTTGAACCCCACCACTGGGCGAGCTTAGTCAAACTTAATTGTGAGAAAATGGTGAATTAATTACTAGTGTTGCATTGGTAATTGACATGTATTAATTCCTCCATCAATTAACCGCACATTTTTATGTATCTCTTCATTCTTGTTTTGAGATAATATCTTTCATTGTGCTTCCGTAATTTCGTTATGCTGTTCATTTCCAATATTGTCCATTACCTCAGCTAGACACGTTAAAATTTGTCAAGAGGTCAAAAAACTTACAAGTGTGAGACCCGATGCCCTTAAAGAGACTTACTCTTCTCGAGAGTGCGTACGTAAGCATGAAAGAAGGGGAGTCTCGGAGTGCAAGTCATGAGAGATGGGATACCCCCAAGCTCACCCTTCAATTAAGTCCGTGGCTTCTAGGCCATAAGGCCTTTATAAGCCCTCGAAACTTTTTATGCAGGGCAAATGAAGTGAGGGAACAACTAACAAGTGGTTTTAAGGTGTAAAGTGCCCTCGAACACTGTTGTGTTCAAGGGCGTGAGCCTTCAACATGGCAACTGCCAAATGTGACTGCCAGCGGACAAATCTTAGCTGGCAAGGCTAACAAGCACTACAAGAAAACGCTCAATTTTCGGCGAAATATTCCGCCGAAATTTTTCGGCGGATTTTCGGCGATAAATTAAAAAAAAAATAAAAAAAAAATTTAAAAATTTTCGGCGGATTTTCGGCGGAAATTCCCGTCGAAAAATTTAAAAAAAAAAAAATAATAAATAATAATTTTGAAATTAAAAATAAATAAAAAATAAATTTTTTTAAATTTTTCGGCGGATTTTCGGCGGAAAATTCCGCCGAAAAATTAAAAAAATTAAAAATAAATAAAAAATAATAATTTTGAAATTAAAAATAAATAAAAAATAATTTTTTTAAATTTTTCGGTGGATTTTCGGCGGAAAATTCCGCCGAAAAATTTAAAAAATTAAAAATAAATAAAAAATAATATTTTTTAAATAAAAAATAATTAAAAAATAATTTTTTTAAAAATATTTCGGCGGATTTTCGGCGGAAATTCCCGCCGAAAAATTTAAAAAAAATATTTTTTAAATAAAAAATAATAATTTTGAATTTAAAAAATAATAATAAAAAATAATATTTTTTAGATAAAAATAATAATATTTCTATATATTTTTAAAATATATTAAAATTTAAAATTTTTATTTTTATTTGAATTATTATTATTATTTTAATTAGAATTAAATGAATTTTGTATGCTATATATATATATATGTATATAATATTATGTATTATATATATAAATTTTTTTAAAATTTTAAAATATTAAAATTTTCAAACAATAAAAAACGTATTATTATTATTATTATTATTATTATTATTATTATTATTATTAATTAGTTTTAATTATTTTTATTTGAATTGTTGTATGATATAAATATATAATGTAATGAATTATGTCAACAAAGTGAACATAGCTCAACGGTAAGAGTGTTGTTTGCCAACCGAGAGGTCGAAGGTTCGATGCCCAGCAACGCCAAAAGTTGGGATAATATCGGGGGCGTGTACGCACGCGCGCGCGAGTGGGGGCGAGGTCCCGGGTTCAACTCCTTGGTGTGGCGATTGAAATTTTATTTTCAAAAATATAAAATAAATTTCGGCGGAATTTCGGCGGGAAATTTCGCCGAAAATATATTTAATTAAAAAAAAATTAAATAAATAATAATTTCGGCGGAATTTCCCGCCGAAATTCCGCCGAAAATTTATTTAATTAAAAAAAAAATCCGGCGAAAATTGAAAAGCGACCAAGGTTTTCCCGGCAGATTCGTTCCGCCGAAAATCCGTCGAAATTAATTATTTCCACCTGAAATCCGCCGAAATTCCGCCGAAAATTCCGCCGAAAATACCGTTTTTCCTTGTAGTGAAGCCGTGTACCTACCATCACCAAACACGCGTCGACTGCACATAGGTCCATCTCATTAGTCCCAAGCGCATTTAATTCTCTTTCATAAATACAATTATTGACCATGAATCCTCAAGATATGCATTAAATGAAATGTTAAAGCCCTATTAACTAATGAGAGGTAAGGTCGGCCGCCTTTTTGGAGACCCCTAGAAGCGACAAAAAGTATATCCCCTTGTACTCCATATGTTAGATCCGCTGACTAACTACCATCAACCACGTTATGTTAAGAGGCCTCTCTCACATAAATAATAAAAAGGCTCTCTCCCAAAAGGTATCAAAAAACTTTTTTACACTATACATGCAAAATTAGCAGTTTACTATTCATCTTCTTCTCAAAAAACATCTAAAAGTTAACTTGAGCGTCGAAGAACCTATGCCGGGATAAAATCGACTAGTCTTACGTGCGTTTCTTCCTTTTTGATAGGTGGGCAGCTAGCATATTAATTGGAGCACATCAAACTCTGCCACGTGGTTGAAAATAATTCTTGTTGAAATATTGAAATAGATATTTACCTTAACAACATGACGTAATTACCAATGTTTCCACCACATCACTACTCATTTATTACATGAAAAATAAGATTGTGATACGGACAAATATCATTTAAAAAATTTTCCAATCTCAACTCTAGCTTTAAAAATTAACATGAAAAAAAAAATATACGACCCCAATTTTCTCAATAAAAATATAACACTATATATATATATATATAAATCTTATAAAGTACTTATGAATGGCAATAATTATGTGGAAAAAGAATTTTAATTTTTTTCTCTTCACATCACAATAACTTATCTTGATCCACACATCATGCACGGGTATATGTACGTATGTTGTAATAAAAGACGTTACACATTAATTTATATATGTTATATAATTTGGAGCTAGTGCACTATAACTTGGCTATTTGAGGTATCTGATAAAGGTGAAGATTTGAAGATATTTGCGCACCTAATTTGAATCATAAATCAAGAAATATGGAGGGACAAGATATTGCTAGATGTGAGTGATTAACCGGAGATATGGCGTAAATTACACAGCGAAAAAGGAAACAAAAGATTGATGCATGCATGCATTGCCCAAATCAATCACTTGCTTATACACACACACACACATACACATATACATACATACACGAAAGAAAAACAGACAGAAAATGATAAATGAAAAAATGGAAAATTGAGGGGATCGATTTCAGAAGAAGACGAAAAGATAAAGGGGGTGGGGGAAAAAGGGCTTGACAGGATGGTGACACTGTATAATGTGCTAGGGCATGCATGCACAAACAATGTATACATACATGTGTGTGTGTGTGTGTTTGTGTTTAGTAAGGGTAAAGAAGGGAAGCAGAGGGGGTCTGAAACATGTTATGTAGTATCTGTTTGTTGTTGGTCTGAAAAGGTAAAAGGTAATCCTTTGGGTGAAACCCCAAAAACAGAAACTTCCAGTGGTCCATTCTCACCTACTGACAAACCCCCCCTCCACCTCCATCAAAGTGTTACTACTTCCACTCCAAACTACGTGGCCCAACGTCCAGCCCCCTCACCCCAAAATTAATACATACGCACCAACTCTCTCTCTCTCTCTCTCTCTCCTCTCTCTCTCTCTCTCTCTCTCTCTCTTAGTATGAGAGAGAGACAGGAGAGAGAGGGTCCAAGAGAGGTTTTGTTTGAGTGAAAGAAATCTATGGCAAAATGCAAGCGGACGAACAGTAGATTCTGAGAGTCCTGTACCGAGACTGCAGACATGTCTGCGGTTCCTGCCAATTTTTATTTTTTATTTTTTCTCTGCGGGCTGAATTCACTTGATCACAATTCACAACTATCTACTCTCTCTCTCTCTCTAATTCTATTATCTCTCATCTCTGCCATCACGCAGATATATATATAAATTAATTATATATTTGAATTATAAGAAAAAGAGACTTTAATCAGATGGAAATTGAACTGCCACTTCGAACATTAATGCATAGAACCATGGCTTTCACTATACCATTTGTCCTTTCTCTCACTCCACTAAATGCCAAAGCGTCACTAATCAACCCCCTGCACTTTGCTACGAAAAACAAAAGCAATATCACTCGTACTAATAAAGCTTCACATGTTTGATTACGATCATCATCACTAATCAACTCTCTTCTTCATCTTCATCTTCTTCATCCAACTCCTCCACTTCAACACGATGATCATACGAATACAAATTCTCACTGTGCGGCGCATGGCCCGTCCCGAATGCCCGCACGTGATCCTTGAGTGATCTCTTGTGCTTGAAATCGGAGCCGCAAATGCAGAACCACAGCTTCCCACAGTTCTTCTCGTGCGTGCGCCAGTCACCGCGCACGGCGAACGGTTTGCCGCACTTACGGCAGCCGAAGGGCTTGTCACCGTGCTTGCGCTTGTAGTGCGTTTGGAGGGTCCTGAAATCCTTCAACGGCTTCGATCTCGGGTGGTCTATGTTGTTCTTGCAACCCTCGGCGCAGCAGTAACATGGTAACCGAAGGACTGAGGACGCTGGTTTTGTGCCCCGCAGAGATTCGGGGCCCTTTCGGTATTCTGAGCCATGCCCCCACATATGCATCTATAAAGAATACCAAGTAAACGGAATAGAAAAGAAGAAAAACTTATGTAAAATTAATCAAAAATTTAATTTCTAGCTACAAAGAAAGTGTATAAGCAGAGATATACATAGAAGTCTCCACATTCCAGGATTTGTCTCAAGAAAGCTGATGACTAGCTTGTAAATGTTGTTTGTAAAGTTCCTAGTTCGAATTGCCAAAAATTTGACAACCAAAAAACAAAGAAATCTGAATTTAAGTCAATAGAATCAATCATAGCTATAATTTTGCCATATCATCCCTAATTTTGCTCTATGAGTTGCCTAAACGAATTTGATTGATGCTTTGAAACATTAAAGAGGTGAAGAATAGAAACTGGTATATATATATGTGTGTGTGTGTGTGTGTGTGTCTGTGTCAGAAGAACAAACTAAAGAATGAAAAAATCATACAGAACCAACACCATAAAGAAGCATGTACACAGATCATAGAATATATGAAGGAATTGAACCTGCATGTTGTTGTATCTGTTGAAAGTTTTACTGCACACAGAGCAAGAAAACTGTGTAGGGCCAACGAGGATTTGAGCTGGGGTTGGAATCCAGTACTGTCCTTGTGCGAGAGCCGCCAATTCGGCGGCGCTAGGATTTCCGGTAACTGATGATGTAGAGCCACTCGGTGGAGGCCCAATGTGAAGGGCCACCGTCACACCATTTTCTCCACTAGGGTTTCTCAAATTCGAACCCTGCTTGAACGCCGTGAAGTCCCGGTGGTACTTCGACTGCGGCAGCTGGTCGTGTTGGCCTGGTGGACCAAGAGACAGCAAAGTGGAGCACTCATCATCTTCCAATTCATCGCCTTCCAAATTGTAGAAGCTCTGATCACTTGAAGATATGTATGGGAAATTAGAATGAGTTTGCATGGTGATGGTAATATATATATATATATATATATTGAGGAGACAAAATGTTTAGGACTTTAGGTTTTGGTGGGGGAGACAAGTTGGGGGACTACATAGACTGTATGACAAACATATGTTATATAGACTTTTGTTGGCTACTGTAGATAACAAGGAAAGGAGTGAGAAGAGACTGTAACAGTGGCCCTCCCTCAAGTCTATATATGATACATTTATTGTTATAATTTGAATTTTTTAGAAATTATAACAGAATTATTTATAATTTAAAAAACTCATTTTCGGCTTGGCTATAGGGTTTGGAAGAAATTTTGGAATGAGGGCATTCATGAGTACTTAATTAATGCACTGAGATTTGAACAATTGTATGAATAGATACAGTGAGTGTGTGTGTGCACGTGAAGTGGTGGGAGATAATCATGTTGGATTTTTGGCGTGTTTGGATGTGGAGGAGACAAGGAATAGGCAAAAGAGGTTTGAGGAAGTGGGAAAGAAATATATATGCATAGAATAGTGTACCAACACTAGCTAGATGGTTTGTTCGCCTCACAGACATATCACAAAATTGCTCATTTTCCCAAACTTGGCCTTTTTTTAGCCCTTGTCATTTCAAATTCTTTTTTCCCATCTCATCTCTCTCTGTCACACTTTCTCCCCAAGCCCACATACACACATATATGTAGAGAGAGAGAGAGAGAGAGAGAGAGAGAGTATGTACAGTGTGAGGGTAGTGACATATAAGAGAGGGTGCATGTGGACAGGGAGCAATGTGAACTGTAGAAGCGAATGCCCTAAAATCTCTCTTTTTTTTCCCACTTTTTCTATTAAAAGAGACAGTGATGGAGATGTGTTGTTACAAGATGTTGGACTGGATATTGCAATACATGAAGTCATCTCCATCACATGTGATTCAATTAGTTTCTTGTTAACAAGCTCTGCAGTCCCCACTATGTACTTATAATGTAGTCAATCTGAGATTTGTGTATATTTAATTTACATCATATACATATATAAGGCAATTATGCATTAAAATCGGACAAGACTTAAACCATTCTTCATTTCCTAAATTTATTGTTCTTGCTTGTTTCTTCATATGCCATTTCAAAATATGATTTTAATTTTTAAAAATTTGAATTCCCTTAAAAGCAGTAAATTAATATTTTTGACACAATCAATTATATATCAATAATAATGTTTTAGGAAAATTGTTAAAGAAAGTTTGAATTTTTGCTTTCTTGACATCTCATTACAATTTTGAATCAAATGGAAATTATTAGGGGCAGTGTGCATATAGCGACGAATCTTTTGTTCCACTTTTGTTTCGGGCAATATTAGATACATATATATAAACCCTTACAAGCTTGCAACATTTGAATATATCTATATTATTTTGCTACGCAAATGATTCTGATTTATTCATCATTCTCACCACAATTAACCAGATATGTATCAGTATTAATTATCATAGTTCGCATCTTGGAAAGCCAAAAGTATGTCTAAAAACATAGACAAAGAAAAAAAAAAGGCAAAAATACAGTCAACCTACCTAGAGGAGTACCAACTCTTGAGTGAACACAGTGCACCTTGTCTGTCTATCTATCTATACATATATCTATCTACACACACTCACACACATACATATGTGTATGTATTTATATTCATAGCCAAGTCTCAATTCATCATACATGACTATTGGTCACCCCCTCCATGTAATTTAATGATCATCAATGAGTCAAGTCTGTATATTGCATTCAATTCATTTTAGAACAACCACAAAAAATCATCTTCTGTTTTACCCTAGCTAGAATTGGCTGTCAACCTCTCTATTTGGTTCTTTAGTTCACAGGTCCATTTTGTTATGAGGAATCAAATCAAACACATTACAAGAAAATGAGTAAATTAGTGATAATGTGAAAGAAAAAAGTCATCAATAATTATATGTATTTATTGACAGAAAAGTTATTTTGTCATAAAATTGTGTCAATTAGTGACAACTTAATATTTAAATTGTCACCATTAATACTACAAGAAAAGGTAATATTAATGACAAAATGTAAAAGTGGCAACATGAAAGTTGTCACCAATAATTATATTAAGGGACAATATTTTTGATATTGTCATGAATTCAATTTATTTAGTGATAATATTTTTTCTTTTATCACAATATCACTCAAAAATAACAACAATTAATGTTTTAATTGTCACTGTTGATAATTAGTGGTACACCTATAATGGCAATTTAGTGACAAGATTCCATTGCTACTAAAATTTGGTAACAAGATCTCTTTGTAAATTGTTACTATAGGTGTGTCAGTAATTGTCAATTATGATAATATTAACACTATGTTGTCACTAAATATATATAATTGATGATCAAATAATTTTTTGTCACCAAATCCATATAATTAGTGACAACTTTTTTATTATCACTTACTATATTGTTACAAATGTATTCATTTTCTTGTAGCATAACAATTAACGACATACTTATGTTGACAATTTAGTGACAATGGTATGTTGTCAGTGACAAAAGAAAATTTATTGTTACTAAATAATTAAATTCAATTAATGATAAGATAAAAAGTATTATCATTTAATATAAATATTGACGACAACTATTATGTTGTCGCTTTTATATTTTATCCGTAATACTACTTTTTCTTGCATTGACAATTTACAAACACTATAAACTATAGGAGGAAAAAGTTGGATGATGTTAACTTCCACTTAGGAGTGTTCATATTCTCCAACTGTGGTGCAACATTAATTGTCACTAGAGAAGCTTTGTGTACACACACGGGCCGGTTTTCTGTTTTCTTTTGGCATGCATGATATCGACCATCAAATTGAAGAAACTTTCTCCCGTCACAAAAATTAATGCCAAAAACTTCAGTATTTAGTACGTCAAGATTAAATTAAATATCAAATTCTAAAATAAATTAGGATTGTCAGAGAACCACACACAGATAAAAAATGAAGAATATTTTTCTGGGGAAAAATAATTAATTTGCTCATTTTAAGTTTTAACTCTTTCGTTTACGCAGTTTGACTTTTCGCCCTATAAGTTTTTCAATTTGGCAATTTTAAGTCATTTTTTTTGCCTTAATCTCAATTTTCCAGCACAACATTGTTAAGGTGAACATAAAATTGTTGACACTACCAAAAAAAAAAGTAATATCAATTATAAAATATAAAAGTGGAAATGAACATGTAAATTTTCACCAATATTTATATTAGAAGATAATATTTTTTATCTTGTCACTAATTGGTTGGATACCCGTACTCGTGGATGTTTTCAGGTCGAATATCCGATAAAAAAATAATACCCAAATCACAAGTTGGGTACCCCAACTCTGACTATTTCCCCTTATTTGGACTAGTTTCCTTACCGAATTTGAAGACATATCCACAAAATCTGACTATCTCTGCATATTTTGAGAGCCCACAAGAACGGTAAGGACATATATAATTTTTTATATATATTAAGTGTCAAAAAGATTTGTTTTATCATAATAAAGATGTGGGAAAATTACAATTAGCCCCCTTGAGATTAGGTCAAATTACAAATAGACCACCTCATATATGAAAATTTACACATACCTCCCCTAAAGCTTGGGTTCGGCTAACATTTAAGGAAAAAATAATGAAATAACTTTGTTGTCCTTTAAATGTAACATGACAAGTTTGTCCATTTTCTTAATGACAATTATCAATTTCAATAAGAGTATTATTATCTACAAAAAAGTTTGAATTTTTGGAAAATGGTAAAATTGGAGTTCCAATAGCTATAATTTTTTGCTTACACAAGCAAATCATATTGTATCAGTGATCGGAATGCGCCACCTGTTAGTCGGATCCAAACCTCAAGGGAGGTGTGTGTAATTTTTCATACTTAAGGGATTCTAGCTGTAATTTGACCAAACCTCAGGAAATCTAAGTGTAATTTTTTTCTAAAGATATTTATAGTCAATAAGAAAAAAAAAAATATACATTGGGTTTTGGTACCCGAAAAAAATATATATTGGATCAGGTATACATGATTAAGTATCAATCTTCTGTAGTATAAAAGGAAAAATGTAACAAAAGAAAAACAAAATAGTTGTCGAACTGCAAAAACTAAGATAGTTTGACTGGCGTACCTATTATATCTATACTATTAATAAAGAGTTTAAGCTATTTTTTATAACAAATTTAATAAAATGCACACATTACAAATAATTAAATATATATAATAATAATATATAAATTCTAACATATATTTTAATTTTATATTCATGATTTAAATATGTAAGTAAATTATATATATATTTTTTTAGTTGCACACTCATTGAGTGTAATTTTATTTTTATTGCGACATGAAGTTAAACTCTTTATCCCTTTTTCTTTTTTTTTTTGGTGTTTGATTTTAGTTGAATTAATTTTTTGAAGAAAAAATTATTGCAGTATTTATTAGAGTACTCAGAAAATAGTCAAATGTTATTGATCTGTGAATAAGAATTATGTTTAATTCCTTGGGGCCCCATTGAAAGAAGAAACAAGGGAATGTTGCAAACCCCAAAAATTAAATGCGTAGGCCCTCTCCTATTCGGAAAAATTCTATCCAAACTCAATTTGTTACGACTCAATAAATTATACGGCAAGTTACATCGATAACATGGTAAGTATAATAAATTTGTCAGATAATTAATTTATGTACGATCAAACCTGGGTGGGCCTCATCTTGACTTACTTTGACCAAAAACATAATAGGTTCCATTGACCCAAGAATTACCCTAAAGGGTTGGTCGAACTAAACACAGCCCAAAGTGTAGAGGGATAATGTCCATTTTGATGTCTGTCATCCGAACTCGAGATTGCAATTTGTCTGAATTTAGGCATACCTTCATTAATACTCAAATTTGAGAACATTTAATTATGGGACGGGCCTATTCTTCCTGTGCTGCTAATCGCCTGTAGCCCTTCCATTCATGGGCTTGCTTTCAGATTTTGGAAGTTGTGCTACAATTTTTTTTTTGTTTCATTTTTTTGGAAGGAAACTTAATAATTAATACATTGAAAAATTGCTTGGGAAAAGCAATTGTTGGGAATGTTGAATACATATGCTATATCAACTTTCTGTAAAAGAAAGTGTCGAGAAACCGTAAGTGTAACTTATAGTTTTAATATATATATATACATATATACATATATATATATATCTGTGTGAGGAAAAAAAACAACGTTCATCCACATTCCAATATGCCTGGTGTCATTTTATTATTTTCTTTTAGATAACATAGAATTTTTTCTTTCTATCAGCAGCTCTTGTAGCTCAGTTGGTTAGAGCACCCGTTTAGTAAGCGGGAGGTCTTGAGTTCGACTCTCAACAAGAGCAAAGTTCTCTTATATCATCTGTTCTTTTTGTACCTAAAAAAAATTATATGTTATTATGTGCAAAAGAGTTTAGAATTTTCTTACTTTGAAAAGTATCTTTGAAGAATGACAAAATCAAGATTATGGCCTTGGCCAGACCCAAAACAAAGCTTGACAACTAGCAAGTCAGTCAAGGGAACAAAGGGCTCGGCTCATCTTGTGGCCTTATCAAAGGGCCCATTTTGGTCAGTTGGGTTAATAGCCCATTCCACTGAGCTAGTGAGCTTCCGCGTGGAATAGGGTTGTTGATAGACCACAAATCAGCAACTCTTTTTTTCCGTAATTGTAAAATATATTGTCAATTTCACAGACATATATCATATATGCATTGAAAAAAATCACATTTTCTATGTTTTCTTGTTGCACCATATCAAGTTGAGCATTGTTTAATCAGTACTTTTATTTTTTATATTTGAACATTATTACATTCAAATTTAACTACTAAAAACACCAACTGGACATTGTTGATGAAACAATTTTCTCTCTCTCTCTCTCACACAGACACACGCACACACACACAAATACTGTGCTATATATTTCTCCACTGTTCAACCATGGCACGAATAAGGGTCCCATTGTACAAGTGAGGGTGTCGTGTGTGTGATTGGTCCGTGTAAGACATCACCAAGTAAAGAGAACTGGATATGGTTGCTGTCCCGTGGAGAGCCCGAAAGGCCAACACAAATTGTCATAAACGGTGCCACTGATACTCGACCTAATACCACGCGGCGGCGAGGCGCGTGTCGTGCCACGCTCCGCCGGGAGATTCTCCGCAAGTCTCAATGTGTTTCCGTGATTCGCCTCCTTTCTTACGAGTGTATTCCAGTGTCCAACCTCGAGCAAAAATAGAGAGAAATGATAAAGAGAGAGAGAGAGAGAGAGTAATTAAGGAAATTAAATTTCAACTTTGGCCCTTTCACTTTTCATTTTTAGTGTTAGGTCCACACGCTAAAGTAAATTTTTAATCTAGCCTCCTCCAACAGAAATTTTCTTAATAAATATCTTGAACAAACTCATGTCTTGAATTTTGCTCTCATATTTGATTAACAACTTTAGAAGGTTTCCCATAAAAAAAATAAAAATAAAAAATGTTGGAAGGTTGAAGCAAGTAAATTCTTAGTACACTTATTTCTTTTTGTGTAATGTTCATTTTGTATTGCATTTGTTTCATTTTCTTTTTAAACATTGATGTGGGAGACTAAGTTAAGATGAAGCATCGAGAGTAATTAAATTAGAAATAGGGATGGCAACGGGTCGGGTCGGGTCGGGTCGGGTACGGATTTGGCCAAACCTGAGACTCCACCCGCGAGAATTTTATGGACCCGAGATTCGTCCTAAACCCAGCAGGTCCCGGACCCGACTTGAACCCGCGTTGGACCCAAACCTGATGAGTTGGATCCATTGAACCCGCCGGGTTCCTAAACCCTTCCCAACCCACCTCATGTACCCTCCAAACCCTCCCCAATAATTCAAATTTCTATTTTTTTAACAAATTTTTTTGAAACAACAATTTTAAATTGTACAAACAAATAATTACCTCTGTCCATTTTATAATAGAATGATAAAAATTATATAAACTATATTATTTTGATAAAAAGTTCAGTTTGGTTGAAAGAGACAATTCAAATATATGAAACAAACATAATAATTCACGAAGAAAAATAAGAAAAAAAACAAATTGACCAAATAAAACCAAATTTACGAAGAAATATATAGAGATAGATGGGAAGAAATAATATTTAAATTATACTATAGGGTAATTTGCAGTTTGAATCCTAAGATTATTAAAAGAAAAAAGCATAATGCACTCTCAAACATAAAAAAAGTACTATTAATTATATTTATATATTACAAATATATTAAATATATAAATATTTAAATTTATCCCAATGCACCCTCAAACATAAAAAATATTCTATTTTTTAAATTTATTTATATATTATAAATATATTAAACATATACATATATACATGTCGGGTCGAGTCGGTTTGAGTTTAAGTGGACCCGAAAACAGGGCGGGTCCAAAATTTTGGACCCACAACCCGCCCCAAGTCCCGTTCCCCAGATCTAAAACCGCCTCTAGCGATATGGGTCTAGGCCAAACTCGGACCCATTGCCATTCCTAATTAAAAACTATTAGTTTATTTAATGATATTGATTTAAAGATAATGCAATTAAAATTCAAACGATATTCAAATAATATAATTTGCACATTAGCTAAAACCGACTTGAAGGTCTATATCATGAAATCATTGCATAAGAATGAGTCCTAAAATTAGCAATTGCTATGTGCCATTATTTTAAATTAGGTGACACTTTGATAGACATTAATTATTTAAGCAAGAATTACGTTAAGATATTTTGATACTTAGTGCCTATACAAGTTATAATAATTGAATTACAAAACAATCCAAGCTTATTTCTGATTTTTTTTCATGAGTCACAAAAATAAGAAAAATACAATAGTACTAAACAATGAACTCAAGTAATACCATAGTAATTACAAGATGGATTGCATGATCTCAATCAAGGTAACTCTTTATAATTTTAGATATATCATTGCAAAACAAATCAAGGAAGGGAAAATCGATAGAAAAAATAAAAAATATAGAAATTTATAGTGATAATATACATATATATATATATATCAAATTAAAACTAATTTAAGGGGGGCACAATTCTATGAACCCAAAGCATGGAGGACCAAAAGCCAAATAGCATTTATAGCCCTGAAGGATGGAGAGAGAGAGAGAGAGAGAGAGAGAGAGAGTGGGGAGCCAGGGGAGGTTTGAATATTCGGGGGCTGATTCGAGTATGTGTGGCATTGACAAACGCGTTATATTTTAGATAAGATCAAGGACTTGCCCCCTCTCTCTCTCTCTCTCTCTCCCACTAGAAACCATGAAAAACCATAATCAAAGATTCGTCTGTTCGCGACGCCCCGACCTCGACTTTCCCACGCACCCCTCGTTTTCTCCTAAGCTTATACATTCAATATAAATAAAAAAATTCATGTCATTTTTCATCAGCATATCTGTTTCATGCTTTTCCCTCACTTTAAGCTAAATAAATTCACACACACACAGACACACATATGTATACCTATAAACATGTAAAAGAACACTCTATTTGGACACATATTTTTGGTTGTGAACCAAGTTTTATTCCATTTGATGATTCTACTTAGATCCTTATATTCCCATATTTTCATTCGGATCTCTCTTTGCTGTGACAAAACTGAAGCTTTCTCCAACCCCATTTATTCCTCCTCGTCTGGTCCCCAACCCCATTTCCAAAAAGTTAACTCAAATTCCATTTTTGGGTCAAGGATAAATTTGAAAGGTTAGAAAAAAGAAAGAATATACAAAATATATATAATTAAGAATTAATCAAGGAGATGATGATCAAAAGCCATAATCACAGTGATTTATCGGAGAAAATGCGGCGATGCCAGGATTACATCCAGGCCTTAGAGGAAGAACGTAGCAAGATTCAAGTTTTCCAACGCGAACTCCCCCTTTGTCTAGAGCTTGTCACGCAAGGTAATATATGTATGTGTATGTGTATGTGTGTGTGTGTGTGTGCAGATAATTTGACACTTTTGCAATTTTGCAGCAATTGAGGCATGCAAACAGCAGTTATCAGGGACGAGCAGCGAGCATAATTTACAGGGGCAATCAGAATGCAATTCTGAGCAGACATCTAGCGACGTGCCAGTTCTCGAGGAGTTTATCCCTTTAAAAAGACCTTCATCTCATTCCGACGGCGAAAAACAAGACTCCAAAAAACCAAAAAATAACCCCTCTTCTAGCGAGATCACTGTTAATATTGACAAGAACTCCAAGAAATCAGAGTGGCTTAGATCTGTTCAGCTCTGGAATCAAACCCCAGATCCACCCTCTAAAGAGGTGATTCATTTCATCTTTTTTGTTGGATTTTGAAAATTTGGATAAAGAGTAGTTGAGATTTAAATTAATTGAATATTTTTATGAATAACTTTTGGGTTATAGGATTCACCGAGAAAAGTTGGTCTGGTGGAGGTGAAGAGGGATGGCAGTCCATGTGGTGCATTTCATTCCTTTAAGAAAGAGAAAAGTGTTGGGAGTGATGGTAACAGGACAGTGCCGCCAGCATCGACCAGTTCCACGGCGGAGACTGGTGGTGGAACTAAGAATAAGGATGAAAAGGAACGCCAGTCTCAAAGAAAGGCCCGGAGATGTTGGTCATCTGAGTTGCACAAAAGATTCTTGCAAGCCCTTCAACAACTTGGTGGTTCACATGGTATATATGCACTAGACTCAGCAGATCATATATACATATACATGTGTGTGTGTGTGTGTGTGTGTGTGTGTGTTGCTGATTGGACTATGTATATGTGCAGTTGCTACGCCAAAACAGATTAGGGAGTTGATGAAGGTTGATGGGCTCACGAATGATGAGGTTAAAAGTCATTTACAGGTTCGTAGTATTAATTCTTTCTTGTTTTCTGTGTGTTCTAATTTACCAAGATGAACTTATCAAACAAAAAAAAAACCAAGATGCTGACAGAGGAATGTGCAAAGTTGGATGTTGTACAATATTTTCCCACGCCTAAGATTCTAGCTCATTGAATTGGTGCATTTTGATAGCGGGTCCTAGATAGCTATAATGGGTGCATTTGTCTATCGTCAATTGGAATAGCATCTAGCTAGGGATGCCCTTTTAAATAGTTTTGTTTCATAGAAATTTATTTAGGTTGTGTTCGAATCTTGATTTTTGAACCAAGAAAACAAACGGGGTGTCAAGTTATATTATTAATTTGTTGGGCTTTTGACTTATTGAACATGTGTTATATTTTAAAAAATGCCAAGAATTTTTTTTTCCTTCAATATTTTTGAAATTAAAACCTAAAATCCAAACATAAAATTGAATATTACGAAGGGAGAAGCCTTCATTTGAAAAAGAGAAAAATTATCCTAGCTAGTTTGATCCTAGCTTCGTAGACCATATCAGATGCTAGACAACATGACTTTATGAAAAGATTGTTGCCTTTGTATGCTTTTGAGTTTTTACTGATTACAAGATCGAGACTTTAGTAGCAAAATCTCTTTGATGTTAACCTTAAATCACCAAAGTATAAAATGAAAAACACTGTTTATTTATTTATTGATTCATTCATTGGTACAGAAATATCGTTTGCACACGAGAAGGCCAAGCCCCGCATCAGTTCACAGCGCCACCAACAATACGCAACCCCCTCAATTTGTGGTGGTGGGAGGAATATGGATACCGCCGGAATATGCCGCAATGGCTACGACCACCGCGTCCGGCGAGGCATCTAGAGTCGCCGCCGCCTCGAAAGGAATCTACGCCCCGGTTGCGGCCCTGCCGCAGCCGTTCAAAGACGCATCACCGTCGCCAAAACAAAGACAACAACACAAGCAATCACACTCTGATGACAGTGACGGCGGCGTCCAGTCTCATTCTCCGGCCACCTCCTCCTCCAAGCACACCACCACCACCGTCTCACCGCTGGCTTACTGATTAATTTCGTTTCTGAAAATTTGTAGTGCAACTCAGCAGCGTGACGGTTGTAATATTCCAGTAAAAATTATAGGATATATTAGAGTCGATTTTGTGTTTTTGTAATATTATGGGTTGGAGGCATGCATTTGATAGTGATAGCAGCAGCCCAATTGTGGTGGATATTAGAATAAGGGTTGCGAATTGCTTATTTCACAAGTGATTAGGGCTTTGATGACAGCTTAATTGCTTTTATTATTGCTACGCCAACCGGCAGCGATGGAAATAAAATTATAATTAAGCTTGGCAAAGGTGGTAGAATTTAATTATCCTCCATTAACATCTCTTTTTTATTATTTTTTTTAGTAATTACCATTAACATCCCATACACCAAAATGCTATTTATAATTTTATAATGTTAATAAAATAAATTTGAAGAAAACCGTGTTATTGACAATTTCGCAATGGGTCAAAGTGTTCATTGATGACATTTATTCTGATCTTTTTCCAGTGACTGGCAAAAGCCAACCAAACAGGAAAAATAGGAAGAATCAGATTGACCTAACAAACTAATGGGAAATGGACTATTATATATACAATTTCCATTTTCCAAATCCAGAGATAATGTTAGGTAAAATTTGAAGGTCAATGGGCGGTTGATTATTATTCCAATGTGTGGGTTCAACTATTAATTCCCACATAAGAAGTTTGTTATGAGAAACAAAGAAAGTGGATATTGGATTCGGACCGGATCTCCTACCCCATAATAGTAATCCATCTCCTGTCCCATACTCTGGATGTGCAACACGTGTAAGTCTTGAAGATTTACTTACCAAATTAGATAACTGAAAAAATATAATTAATTGGACAAAACATCTAATTTGGTAAGTAAATCTTCAAGACTTACACGTGTTTCATATCCAGAGTATGGGGCAGGAGATGGAGCACTATTGTGGGGTAGGGGATCCGATCCGTATTGGATTAAATTTCCAAAAAAGGGAACGTCACCTCTTTCCTTTTTGGTGTCCTTTGTTCATCCTTTCAACACGCAATGACATGAGCGGATACGATTTTTTATTTTAAAATAGTATTTCATTTTTTATTTCATAATTCATGTTAATGCTATGTGTATAAAATTATTTTTTTAATTATACACTTGGTATGAGATCTTTACACTTGCTGTATATCAATAGATTGGAATAAAAGATGAAATACGATTTGAAATAGAGGATTTCATGTATGGGAAGAGAATCTTGATTCTTGACTATTGCACCCTCTTCTTCTTGATTCGAGTAATATATTAGTAATTACTAATTACTAATTGCATTGATGTAACCATACTCTTATTTAGATGGAAGAGAACAAAGTCCTGGGAATTTGTGGACATGGGAGTATATGGAAAAACAATGATTCACCAACTGTAAAAGTTTACTTCAATCATGTTGAACATGAATATGTGTTCCATTGTTCGTAAATTAAATTAGAACAAAATCCATATGACATATCTAATGAAGTATAGCATATATTATCAACGATGTCTCTATAATATTGTATTTTATATCATAAATTTTTTTTTAAAAAAATTCATATCATCTTGTCCTTGTTAACACGTTCATATCTGTTGTGTATTTCTATGTACTTGATTATTTCATTTAACTAATAATTACAGTTCATAATTTACTAATTTAATCAGGCTAAAGAATAATTAATTGCAGAATATGCAAACGAGGATGCTTCAATATATACAGTAGGATCACTACCACAGAGCATCGTCAAAATTGATACGCCAAACCTTGAAAAGATCACTTTAATTTTGCTTCGATTGTTGATTACTTCATTACATAATTTTCTTCAGCGTGCTCCTATATTTTTAAATTAAAATAAGATACCTTCATATTAATGGAAAAGAAAAAAGAAAGTCCAAAATTGTGAAATTACATTACACGATATTCAGAAAAGTATTTACAATGAATGATATATATATATATATATATGTACACATATATACGACTCAATAATTTTAAATTTTCCGTAAAGACACAATGTAGCTACCCCTCTAAATACAACAAATCCCGAGTGCCATTGTTTGATGCCTACAAAAGTTAAAAGACAAAATTGTTGCCACTTTCTAAAATGTCATGTTAGAATCATCGGCCCCTACCTAGGAATATTCTTTGCCATTAGAGGCATATGCATCATGATATAATGAGGATTAGTGGTATTATTAATTCATTTTAACTATTGTTAATGTGATATTAATTGGCATCCATTTGATTGATCGGTGAAGCTGAGATGAACTTGAAGATCCAGCTCCCAAGGATGATGTATGGATTTGTATGCAACAATGAAGGAAATAGTATAGTTTCTTGAAGAAGAAGAATGTCTTTTTCAATAATAGAAGATTAGTTCGTACCAAGATGAGAGATTTTAATATTTATATGCTTAGATTATTTATAGGACACTTGGCATAATCTTGTACTACTTATACCTTAGTATTAAGGGTTAGGATTATTAGATTATTTGTATAATATAAATGGATTTTTAATTTTTATATTAAGTCTTTATTTGGAATGGGCAAGAGCCTTTTAACCATATTAATGAGTTTTAAACTTTTATAGTGATAGTGACCCATATTGATATTGTAGTGGGCCGCATATATTTTTAAGCGATTTGTGAATTTGGTCCGTGTCAGTCAGGTATATTCATTAGTTGTTTTTATATCTTGTTACAAATATTACTTCTTTTTTTTTTTTTTTTTTTTTGTAATGTGCTCATGTTCTTTAAGTTGGATAGATTTTAAAAAGCCTTAGCCTAGAGTTTTCAAATATAAAGGGGTCATGAATGAAATGTATTTAATTATTATTATTATTATTTTCCATGTATGTACTATAGAATACAATTTTCTTTTCTTTTATTTTACATTTAGTTTAAAGTCTACCGAAACTTTAAAAGTTCTCTCTCTCTCT
Source organism: Petrea volubilis (assembly GCA_026212405.1). Classification (NCBI taxonomy): domain Eukaryota; kingdom Viridiplantae; phylum Streptophyta; class Magnoliopsida; order Lamiales; family Verbenaceae; genus Petrea; species Petrea volubilis. Next base: position 6,558,453 of record CM047882.1, on the reverse strand, counting down.
CTCTCTCTCTCTCAATGCATTTATTTAAGACATTTCAAATTCCAAAATTTCTGAACCAGATTGGCACTCGATATCCAGCATAAGATTGGTTGGATATAGAACATGAAGAAGTAAAGTAGTTTAAGCAATGGACAAGCCGTGAGAATTAAGGACTATTATCTAATTTAATATTGAATTAACCAAGGTTAAAATTAATTAATTAGATATGGAAACGTGAGAGTTAGGGTGGGGGCTAAAAGTGGCCTTTGGAGTGGATGTTAGGCCAAATGTCTCTTGAACTTGTCAAAAGTACAATATAATTCCAAAAGACCGTAATTTTTAAAAAAAAAAACACCCATTTTTAGGATATGTCTGAGGATGGCAAAGCCATTTTTGGAAATTTTTAGCACTAATTTAGTTTGACTTTAACATGAATTAGTGCTTATCTCTCCAAGTCAACATTTCATATGTATTAAAGGATCTATATGATATGATGTGCATATCTCTTTATAAATTCAATTAAATCCCTATGTTGACATTGACTTCAAGAACATAGTTATTGAAACGCTAATGAGTGTTGATGAAGCTTTGCATTATTGGTAAATGAGGCCCCGTAGACTTTAAATTGTGGGTTCAATTTTTTGCAAATACGAATATTGTTTTAGTTTTATATCTATATTTTTTACTGTATAGTAGTTATAACATTTTTGGTTACATATCGTTATTAATAATATTGATGTAATTGACTCATTGTAATAAATTTTTTTCTATAAGGAAAAAAGAAAATGCTAACGAGTTATGAAATTAAAGATTATTAATGGATATTAGCAAAATCCAAGGGAATATTCTCACATGATGGATTAATGCGTAAGATCATCTTAATATGTTTCTTGGTTTACTCTGATGCCAGCAATTTGATAGATTTCATTTTATTTTGTTGTGGAAGTTGATAAATTTTAAATCAACAACTGAAGTACAGTTGATGTTTGCGACTCCACAATTTTCTTAAATATTCTATAAATATCTATATGTTACGTATAATACTTATCAAAATCAAATGTCTGTTATGTCTATATCGATTATTCAATGCATTTAAAAAAAGAAAAAATCAGAGTAAGTTTGAAACAATCATAAATTAATATACTTCTTACGTTGTCTTAAAGTAGCTAAATAATGATTTCGATGAGCATATCCATAGTGTGATTCTTTCTCACTCATTGACCTGATAACATGTTTTAAATTCGTGTTTATGAACTTTTTCTTTTTTATTCTTGGTATATTACGAGGATAGTGTGTGTGTGTGTGTGTGTGTATATATATATATATATAAATGTGGACTAGGTTCAACGAGAAAATACTACAAAATTGGTTTTCTAGGATTAATATCTTTTGTTAATGGTTAATTGATTAAAATTAATGTCCCCTAGCTTGCAATATTAAACAAAGTGGTGCCAATTTTCTTCTCTTTATTGCAACTTAAGTAGCACTAAAGCAGATATTCATGTATCATATGCATGTGGTTCTGTTAATCAACCTACCTTGGCTTTATGACTCCTCGTAAAGAGTAAAGACAAACTAATGAAGTGAAGGTGCTCCATTATTATATGTAAATACTAAGCATGTATTTATTGGAACTCAGTAGAGTATATGCACCTTATACCATACCCTTGTAATTGCTTATACCATTGCGTCGCGGGCACACACAGACATACACTACACCCCCTCTGAAAAAATCGAATTTATGAGCTCACTCCCTCAATCTTTTATAATTACATCAACCTTCCCTCCAAGTTTTAGCTTTTAACAAACTTCAAGAATTTTCAGCAAAAAATATTACTTTTCCCTCGACACATGCACAAAATCATCTTTGAAATTTTTAGTATTCTCATTATTTTTGTAATTATTTTTAGTTAAATGTAATTAAGTCATTGTACACTTTCAATTTGCATTTTGTAAAGATGCAAACTTAGAGGGAGGTCATTGTAATTATGAAAGGCTGAAGGGGGGCGTTGGTAATTCAGAGACATGCTGTAGAGGGGGCGTCAATGTAAATAACCATATACATTACGTTTTGCAATACTTTTGTCACTAAAATTCAATAACCAAGCATGGTATGAATGAGCCATGCAACAACGCACGTAACATAAGGATCCCAAATGGCATAGCCTAATTACTTTTCCCATTAACTCGATGGCTTGCAGATAAGTTTCATCAAGAATACAAAATTTTAAAACAGTTGTAATTAAATTAGGAAGCTCATGCATTATGAACTGTTTGCAGAAGCTGAAATATCCAGCGGTACTCCAGGTGTTGGCTCTAGTACTTTTGCATCCGGTTCTTCTTTCAACAAAATTTCCTGCATCATAACAGGTGAAATTGGAATCGAGTCCGAAAATGATCTGGGAGGGAAAAAGTTTTCCCAATATTTAGAGCACGATAAGGAACAACTCATACGATAACACAAGACAGATAATCAAGAGATAGGTTTGTGTGACTACATTCTTAACAAGCTATCATGCTGCTTATGCGAAACCGGCTTCTAGTAGGAAAAATATTCAGCAGGAAATGCTAAACTTAATGGACATATCATCAATAGAACTAAAAGAGCGATAGTCTTCAACAGCCCACATAAAGAACCAGAAGTTGTTGTTGCACACATAAGGCCATACTGAGCACCTATGGTTTAATCAGAAGGTACAAATACACATCTAATGCATCTCTCGTACAGCTTAGGCTTTCAGATGACATTTTTCGTGTCGCATCAAATCAAAGAAAATAGATTTCCAATGGTCTCCACTATTACATCACACTATATTATACGTACATCGACTATTCAAAACCAACAGTACCTCATGATCAAGGGAAGGTTGTATATAATGACGAGATGATTATGTTTATCAGATCAAAAGAAGCATACCCTCTGTACTTTAACCAAAAAGCAGAGGTCATTTTTCATAACCATATAATCAGTATGGATGTGTAGTGAAAACCAGCCAACACTTAAATGCATATAAGGACCTGTAGTGGCTATTTGATTTCTGGTCATAAATTCACAAGCACCAGGATCACTCACAATCCTAGTAGTGCAAATCCTTTCAATCATCAGAAAGACACCCAAAATTAAGGTAATCTAGAAAATGGCTCTATTCATATTCACAGATTTAAAATATTCTCATGCTGTTGTGTTTTCATTATTGCCTTGTCCGGCAAAGATACCACCTCATGAAAAATGAAAAAGACCTCTCATGGTGTCTCATCCACAATAATCTACTTCCAAACAAAATGTGCTAAAACCATACCTTGAATGATTCTATGGTCCCTTCAGACCTAACAAGAGCAGAAAGAAGCCCTTTGCTATCAAGGTCACCATTTTTCATGGGGACAATAAACCTAGGCAGAAGCAAAGATTTAGAATTTTAGATCGTCAACCAGGAGATGTCTATGATCAGCAATAAAACAAGTCATGGGCAGGACATACTTGGCCTGCAGCAACTTTGCAAGCCGAACTGCATCCTCTTGCCCTGATACCAAAGTGAAATTCGGCAAGAGTTGCTTTATAACAGGTGTGATGATAATGTCAGCCCGTTCTTTCTCCAAAAAGTTCTCGTTATAAACACAGTGTGGTTCGTAGTATAGCGTCAACTGGGCCTTGGGAGAGGTGACAAGATAGCTGGACCATATTTTATTTAGGCAAAATAAGTGAAATGCACCATTAATATGAAAAGTGAGTCTACATGATCAGTGATACGGTAAAAAAATCTACCCGTTCTCAGGGCGCTGCCAAGGAGGACCTAAAACTGGGCCTGCAGTAGCTCGAACTTTAACTGAAGAACCATGGCTGACTTGGATCTCCGAGCCCTGCCCAGGTTCTAAGTATGTAACCTAAGAAAGATGTCAACAAGACGCAAATTCAAGTGAGAAATTGCAACGTTGAAGACCAAGTAAAATATTAGGGGAAATTTCAGTAAGCATAGCTAAATTAAAATAGAGCACTCATTTTCCAACAAATATGGATAACTGAAGCACTGTCAGACCATAGTCTTACGCAATAGAATAACTATTAGTAACCAACCTTCTCAACTGCTCCTCAAATTTCTTTACTGGATGGAAATCCAAGAAAATAAATTCAAAGCAAAATTTTCATTTCAAACTGCTCCATGGTGATCTTCCACTATGTTACTTCAAGTTGCCCCCAAACAGTGTATTACCAAACTTTTCCCAGGATTGGTGACCTCAATATAATACACTCTTCGTTTAGCTCCGGCTTGGTTTGCAACCCAGATTACTATGCGAATTGCCTCTCTTCACATACATACATTAATACCAAATACTAGAGTTTCTCAAATTTCAAGCTAAAACATTAATATTACTGTGCCAAGTGCGCATTGTTGACATACATCCACAATCTAATCTCAAGCTAGAAAATTGATAGCATTTTACTTCACATTTAGCATAAATAATTGCATTTTAGTACTCTATCGAATGCATTACCTAAATGTCAAATGAGAAAGTAACCAAAATTAACTCACATTACTCAATAGTGGATCCAAAAGCGTTTTCGCATTGGGAGTGGCAATAACTCTGAGATTCGGCAATTTTTGAGAAAGTGGCTTCAATGTTTTCAAGTGACAGTGATCGTCGAGGCTTTGTGTAATTAGTAAGCAGTTGATTTCATCAGGAAGATCATCAAGCTGCACTGAGATGACACACCATTTAGAAACTCTCAACATCATCATCAATCCCCAAAATCCGGAAAAATAAATAAATAAATAAAAATCGAGAGATATAGGAGAATAAAATAATACCGTGAATTTTTTCAGAACTTTCTTGGCAGCATCATATAGCCAAGGAATTCCAAAGTCCAAGTTCCCCACCAAGATTGGATCAACCAGTATTTTTGCCCCTCCCACTTCCCATAACCAACTATTCCCCTGATCCAAAAATCCAATAAATAATTCTATCGTACCACAATTCTCAGTTTATCGAGTATCAAAAGATATATATATAGATATATATATATATGTATGTATATTCAAGAAAACTAAAATCCCACCTCCAAATAAGTGAGTTTGAAAACATCATCAGTCCCAGAATCACTAGATTCCACTACTTTCTCCTCTGATACGACAGCAGAAACTTTCTTTTTAAACCTATAAAAATAACCCTATTATAACAAATTCCAGTACTCATGTCAAGAACTCGGACCGTGTTCAAGCTCATAAAACAAACAAACAAACAAACAAACAAACAAATAATAACAACCACAACTTAAATTCACAAGATAATCACACAGCAGTATTAATTTTAGAGTTAAACTACAAAAGCAACTGAGTGCAAAGGGGAAACCTGGGAGTTGAGAGCTTCAATGCATTAGAACTGATGGAAAATGGAGTTTCTTCAGGAGAGGTGAAATGGGCTCTTGAAAATGGGGACATTTGCTTTCTAGGACATGGTTTGCAGGTGAAGTATTGGAAAGAATTGCATTGAGCAGTCATAACTGAAAAGTGGGCTTTTTCTTCGCTGTAAATCACAAGATTCTAGAACCAAAACATGTATGTTAATTTGTTTTAAGGTTGCTTGATAAGGTAGCAGTCCAACAAATTTAACTCCCTTAAGAACAAATTTGGCTATGGTCCAGAATTTGCCAAGTGCCAGAAGCTGCGACCCCAAAATCTAAGGGTGAATATTTGCCTGATTAAAATTTGTTTCATAGAAATCGTCAGTAATTAAACAGCGACTAAGTCTGTTTTAGCGGTCAGCCAAGAACACGTTTTGCACATTTTAAATCGGGAAAATTGCGGTGTTAGTCCTATAGAATGGATTTGCATATTTGGAACCAAACCAGTGTTAGCTACCTAGCGAATTTTAATCCCATATACAACCAATCATTCATTTCTTTTATGGGAAAATCTGATTCATTAATCAAGAAGCATTGTCCAAATACAAGAGATTTAAGACCTCATCAGGCAAATTTGACTATTAACTTTCATTCAATATAATTTTCATAAAACTGTTCATAATATTTTAATAATGATTAAACTAATTTATTATTTAAATTATAAAGTGAAATTGAGGGTCATACTGTCTAGACATGATTTTTTCCATCTATTGTTTCTTCAGAATGACCAAAATGATTAATGATCCAAGATTTTATATTCAGTGTTTAATGATTGATGTTGCATATGATAAAGTAATATATGAAACTTCGCTCCAAAATATATATCTATATGTATCTATTATATATAATAGAATAGTTGGTCTAAATTTATAACAATTGGCAACGTAATTTCATAACAAGTGTCAGCAACATATTTATTTTTTATATGTCAATTAACTAGACATATTTATTATTAATTAATTAGTCATTTAGTGTAATTCTGAATTATGAAAAGAGTATATATGTATATATATTGGCAGAAAAAGAGGAGAACCAACTAAGCACAAGTCACGTCCTCTCGTAGGAGTTCAACCATTGCCCTTGGGGGCTCGTTCCATTCTATCTTCGCTTGTTGCAGAGTGTGGCCATATTTAGCCAAATAATCAGTACACTGATTTGCATCCCTCTTCATTGTTTTGAGTTCGGCTTGCCTTGGCTGGCCAAGCAATATCCTATAGTCCCTTGTGATGTGCCCCAGCGGGTGGCAATCCACGTTTGCAGGCTTGATCAACGCCATAATTGCCTCTAAATCCATTTCTACTATGATTCTTTGGAATCTTCTCTGCCATGCAACCTTAAGCCCCTCCCCTTAGTCCCATGAGTTCAGCCATTGTGATGGTAACTTCCTCCAATCTTGTTGATAAGCCTAACACCAAATCTCCCGTATAGTCCCTTATTAGACCTGTTGCTGCCGCCTGTTTAGTCCCCTCCCTAAAGCTCCCATCCGTGTTTAGCTTAACCCAATCCATGATCGGCTTGTGCCATCATACATTCCTTTCTGTTCATTACGACAGTTGAACCTTGTTAGGGAAGGCCTGACAACAATCTAGAATCAATCTTTTGATTGCAAAAAGGGTGCCCCTCGTGTCTTCATGTTTGTTCTCGAAAATTAGCTTGTTGCGTTCCTTCCAGAGGCACCAAATCGTGCAAATAAAAAATGTCGGGCCACGGGGATTCTGGCGCCAGAATGTTATGGAAAAGAGGCTTTCGTATTAACCATAAACCAATCATTTGTTGTTGCGGCCCAAAAGTGCAAGAATTCTGTAGGCATCACTATAAATTCCCAATTTTCCTTTGCTCTTGGACAAAAGACCAGTGTGTGTAACACATCTTTCCTGGCCGCATGGCATCGTTGACAGATATCTGTTGCTGATAGTGTTCTTTCAAAGCAAAGAGAATTTGTGAGGAGAGCATCATGATAGCAGAGTCAAATGAGCATTTTAAACTTTTGTGTGCAGCTCCGTTTCCAAAACCAACCCCACTTTTTGGTATTGGCCGACGATGTCTCTGTTCCCTTCCTGATAAGCGCACAGGCTGATTTACAAGAAAATTTGCCATTTGTTGTACCACACCCCCCCCCCCCCCCCCCCCAAGATTTGGATGTCTTCTTGGTCCCTGGTTGTGTGTGTAGGCACGTTATCCCTGTTTCATCAATAATATTGTTCACTTTCAAATCTGCATCCTGACATCCGGTAGGTCACAAAGTTTCTCCATCATGACCCAATTGTCGTTCGAGATATTAATCTTCCTTCCCATCTCCCAATCTCCATGTCACTCCCTCCCTCACGGCTCTGGTGCTCTTAACGATCCCCTTCCAAAGGCTCGAAGCTTGTGGTTTCGGAACATGGCTCCAGATATGCTCACCTTTGAGGTACTTGTTCTTGAAGATATCCTCCCATATAGGAGCTTTCTGATTTCTTTGAGTCTCTCTTGGATTTGATAACTTTATCCCACCACACAAGATGCAACCTTCTAGGATTGCCATTAGTAGCCCACAAAAATCCTCTATTAATCGTATCTAGTTGGTCACACACTTTGGATGGTAACCAAATAGTATGCATATTGTAGATGGGGATGGTGCTCGTAACTAATCAAATTAGCATGGCCCTCCTGGGAAGATTAACGTGTTGTGCCTTCCAGGAGGAGAGACGCTTCTGGACCACAATATCAACATAATTGGCCGCCTTGTTGTGGCCATGCATGACCTTGACATCAAGGTACTTACCTAGACTTTCGGCTAGTCCAATGCCCAAGGTGCCGGCAATTTGCCTCCTCACTTAACAATCTAAGGTTGAATCACAAGCTCATCACTGGTATTACTTAACTATTTTAAATTACTCACTATAATTTATGTAAAATGCTTAAATTTTATGAGATTTTATATTTCAAAAATATAAAATACATTTGAATTTGAAATTAAATAATATTTTCAGTGCTTATCAATTTAAATTACTCATCATAGTTATAAAGCACATTTAAAATATCTAAAAAACTTATATACTGGAATAGAAGAATTAAATTAGATAATATATTTCCTATAATAATATTAAACTTTATAAAGCAAAAAAAATATTAATAAAGTTTTATTATTATTCAAACTAAATATTGATTAGCAAAAAAAAAAGGAAGATTAGTAAAGAAACTGACAAAAAACTACCATATAACAAAATATTAAAAAGTAAAATATTAACAGAAGACATCCTAAAAATAATATAAATTTATATTATTATATATTCGAGAGTGGTCTATGACTAAGACAAATTCAATTTTGACTCAATTCTCAATTCTTAAATTTTTGAATTATTTTTAATTGATAAATCAACTATAATTGTTGTTTAATTTTAATTATGGATTTCCTTTCTCAATTTTCTTTCAAAAATCAATCTAATTAATTATTTTCTCAATTGTCTACTTCATTCAAATTTTATTAACTTAATCACTCTTTTTTGATATGCACTTTTTCATATTTATCTCTTTCTTTAATTTTTTCTTTTCTACTTTACTGGATACAAGGATGAAATTTTTTTTTATCCCAATCATAAATTTAAAACACAATGAGGGGATTAAACATCCCCTCCCATCTATATATGAACATTGATGAAGATTTGTTAAGTCTCTTTTCTTTAATCATGAAATTTATTGGCAAATTCTTCATTTTTAATTTGTCCCCAACAATCTTCTATAATTGTGTTTATTTTGTTATGTTATTTTTATTTATTTATTGGTACTTAATTATTGTGATCATTTTTTTTAAAAATACTATCAATATTATAATACTTTCTTTTCTTTGTTCTTACTTCAGTTTTTAATTTTTTTATTGTTATACATTCTTTATTATGTTTTAGATAATATATGTGTTTTCCGAATGGGCGATGGGATATGTTTGATTTCTTCACTAAATCTTTCTTTTCTCTCTCTAAATTGACAACTCTCTCATCATTTAATTTTTATTTTGTATCCATATATTTACATGTTTCATATTTTTCACTTAATTTTCATTCTTTATATTCAAGTTTCCTTGACATTTTTTTCTTAAGATCCTTTGATTTCTTTGGTTCATCCAATTCCCGATTTAAGTAATTAAGTATTTTATTTATCTAATCAAGTTTTTATAGATATATTTTCTCTTTCTACCTTTTTTATGTTGTCATTATTTTTTCCCCTTTGGTCATTAATTTATCACTCAAGTTCTCCATTTATTTGCTTGAATTTTTATTTTATTCGAATTTTCATTTTATATTTTATACTTAAATTAAGCGATTTATTGAATCTTGAGTGTTACGCTTTTTTAAATTGATCAAATTCATCATTTTTTTTCATCAGGGTCTTTATTTTTTAAAAATGTTTTCACTAGAATTAGCCATTCTTCATTATATATATATATATATATATATATATAAGTCATTTTTCAAATAACAACATATTTTATTTTTATTTTTAATTTTTTTTATCCATCTAAAATCTGTTTGCAATATTTGATTTCTACAATCATGTTTCTATAAATACATTTTAAGTAATCTCTATGACTCTAAATTTTTTGTGTTCTTCTTTCTCATTATTATATTATTCAAATGCTTTATTTGTTTTGTATGGATCTCTCTCTCTCTCTCTCTCTCTCTCTCTCTACTTTTTGAAGAATTGAGGGCCTATGTTGATCCCTTGCATTCTTTTTTTTTTTTTCCATTTTCATTTACATATGTGTGAGTACTTATGTACCAATTAAATTTGAATTTTTCGGAGAAATATTTGTGCATGATTTTATTAACTAATGAGTGTTGAATTTATATACTGATCTATTTAATATTAAAAGTATGGACATGATTTGTACCACCTATTTTCCTTTTGTTATTTCCTTTTTTTTTTCCTTTTCTTTCATTGTATGCTCTATAAAGCTACATAGGTGTAAAATATATTAATAATGAGCAAATTACTATAAAAGTTCATTTTGTCCCATTTTTATATATCTTTTAACTATAATCTTCATCTCATTATATCTGCTCATTAGTTCCTATTCTATAATCAATTTTAATTTAATATAAATATTTGTAATAATATATTGTGTATTTCAAATTTATTAATATTATATTTTTCATCACTTGATCGATACTGAAAAAAAAATCAAGTCAAACATTATATTTTTCTTTATCGTACATATAGCTTTTTTTTTTTTTGAATGAATTGTACATATAGTTAATAATAATATGAATATAATGTCAATGTCTAATTGAATTTTTATTATAATTAATGTTTTTGTAAAACAATAGAAAAAAAAAAATTCTATGAAAGATGCTACTTTATAAACGTTAATTAATGATTGTATCAATTTGAAATATTGGAATCAAACTTGTAAGTTTTTTCAAAAATGATATCTTATGTTGTTTAATTGTTGAATTTCATTAGTAATTTGTCATTCCTAAAATTAATTGATTGTATTTAAAAGAAGGGTACAATTAATGAGAAAATTAATTACTTATTCTTTTTTAATGAAGTATGCAGTATATTCGAACAAATAAATTACAATAGAAAATAAAATTCAAGATATTCATTTTGGAATACAAGAAATATTACCTTTAAGAAGAAGTCGTGCATAGCACGAGTATAAATCATATTTAAAAAACCATCTAAAGATTTACTATTGTCTGGTAGCATTGGTTGGATTAATCATATTTAAAAATTTTGAAAGGGTGTACTAATTATTATGAATTATGATTTAATTATAAAGGGATAGAGAGTTTGAATTGCTTTCTACAATTATGTAAAGACGAAAAATAAGTAGTTCGATCTTTTGTCGATAATTTTTGATTGTAATGTCAATGGTAAGAAACAAAATATTAGGGTTATTTTAATTAAAGAACATCAGGAAAAAGCTGTAGTAGTACTAAAAATAATAATAATGAGGAGGAGGAGGAGGAAAGAAAGAAAGAAAGAAAATACTAATACTACTACTAATAATAATAATACAAATTGATAAGCTGCAATTCATAGATGTTTGTCTGATTTTTTTACCATTTGTTTCATATAAATGATAATTCAATTATTATATGAAGAAAATGTATATTAATTTGTCATGCTAATTTTTGATTGACTTTTTACTATTTAATTTAGTCAGCTAATTAGCTATTTGGATATATATGATTAGGTTAAAATCCTAAAATCCTAAAACATGATTACTTAGTCTTTTTATGTGTGAAAGTATAAATGAAATGACACAATTGTATATTTGTCTTTTGACATCCATAGTGATATACACTTAATTGCATATACTTAAGAAGGTAGATTAATGGCATGCAACAACTTTTCTCGGACAATGCTTCAATTTCGGGACTAAGCCTCTCTCACTGGAAATGACATATCTTCTAGATATATTTGTTATCTAAAGTCTTCATATGGGAAGTATTGTTTATCTTATATCTGCATAAAGTATTAAGATTTTTAATAAACACATATCGACCATGGCTATTAAGTTTGATTTCATTTAAGATATTTACTAAAAAAAATCAATTAAAGACTAAAATTATTGGCGGTACGTGTGTACAAAAGTCCCCGAATATCAAAATCATAATGATATTTATAGTATAGAGATGGTGCTCCAATACGAGATGATTTTTTTGTTTGTTATTATTTATAAATTCTATTCGACATTTCTTTCCTTTTTATCCTTTTTAACCACATTAAACAAAATTTATAAAGAATCCGCATTTCTGGTTCCATAAGTTGTATTGTAGTTTCTTTATCATTATCATGCATAAAGAAATATTAATTTGACTTAACATTTGAGCCACAATATATTATTTGTACTTATTATTGGTTTGTTCCTAAATTTTATTATGTTCCAACTTTTATGAAAGTTTGAAGTTATTTTTAACACAACTATATTATTTATTGAATTTTAATTATTATTTCATCTAACAACTCATTATCAAATTTATCGTGCGCTAATACGCACAGATGTAATACTAGTATATATATATATATATATATATATGAAACTTCAAAATCAGCCATTTCTACATTTTGTTAACAAATTCGTAGATCACCATATGGTTTGGAGATATTTGACATTATAAAATATAAGTATCAAATGAAACATCCCCAAAAGGCAAAAGTGCAACCCACTAAACATCGTTTTCAGTTCTTTGTTGTGGAAAATTTCGTACGACTCAATTGGGTATTATCTAATTGATAATTTTAGCCACTTAATTTTAACATAATGATGTTAAAAGGTATTAAAAAAATAAAATGATGATAACATTATAATTAATACAATAATTAAAAACATCATTTAAATACAACACAGGGGTAGCATCATCTCATGAACCTTTGTTACATGCTAAGAAGAGCTTTTATTCAGCAGCAACAAGAACCGAATTTCCATATTTGATGAAAGCTAAACGGCTTTACAGAATAGATGAGACATAGTCAACTTTATTAATGCTTGAAAATTGAGGGTCATTTTGGGAATAGCATCTTCATTAGAATATCAGGCAATATGGATGGTTTCGGTTCTGAGTTGACTATTTATTTGGTCGTCCGTCGGTCAACGCCCCTTTTGAGATTGACTCCTTTGGTTCCACTTGTTATTATATGTAACTGTTGCCAATTAATCTAATATAAAATCTTGGTGTACTAATGTATTAACAAATAAATCGTTGTTTACACAAATCTTGTTTTCCTATCTGCTGAACTTTTTCTTTTCTTTTTTCTGGACATTATTTTTTTAGCTGCCGGTATAGAAATTTAATTTACAAACATAGTTAGGAATGAAATTATTCTAAGGTCCAAAGCAGAAGTGTAACTTTATTAATGTAAAGGATTAGAATATGGGAATTAAGTTCAACTAATGTGTGCAATTGCATGTGATAAATAAATCATTAATGTGTGGAAAGAATAATTGATAAGCAAATAAGTGGGCTAGGATTTTCATTTTTGATAGTTATGAATTTATGATATGATTAACTGAATTATGTCTAAATTTTATTCCGAACTCAATTGTATTCAAACTAAACGCATTATACATAGAGGTTGTGTTTGCTAACTGTATATGATTAAGCGTGATATGAAAATTATAAAATATAATGATCAAAAATATGGTATCAATCTTCTGCATAAAATTATTTGGTAATCAATTTTATTCAAGCGGATATCTCAAAATGGATGTTCGATTGTACTTCTTTTATAGATGGATTATATGTAAATTACATAAAATCTTTTTTTTTTTTTCTCAATAAAGACCAAAATGGTTTCGACGAGCCTTTAATTTGTTTAATCAATATTGGAATATGTTTCTAAGAGACAATTATTGAACACCCACAATTATTCTTCACAATTACTAGAAAATTGAGATGCCATGCCTCATTTTTTTTTCTTTTTTTATTTTTTACCTTACATGATATATTGATGTTATGATTCACTATCAACTAATAAGATTTGATTAAACCTAGCTTAGACAATAAAATATACACACGATATAAATATATATATACAAAATTATTAAATATATTACAAAATATTTTCTGAACAAACCATCATTCTCGCTTGTAAAAAAAAATCCCCAAGTTAATCTTGAATAATTACATAATTTTAGCTACTGATTTTTTTTTGCTCGGCGACATCAAATGGATTTCGGGTTAAATGGGTAATTTGAAAGTTATATCAGTTAAGGACAAAATCAATGAATTGCTTGTTCCACCACCTTGTGGGAGGATTATCTCAAGAAGTATAGAATAAGAAATTGGGTATAGGCTATATTAAGGATCAAAAAAATTGCCACCATACATAATTATGTATGGGACATCTATATAATCCCAACTATAAACCTCTATCAAACGCGATCATAATGTTATTGTGATTATTAATTCGGTTTTAGTTCTTAAATATGGAGAAATCAATTGAAATAGCAATTGCTCGCCACGACAATAGTATATACTTTCATAAAAAGGGAGCAGACCTTGTAAATGTGGAATGATTTTAAAAACATGGTACAAAGATGGGTATTATTACAGACAAATTTATTCCTCTTATAAGTGTTGTAAATATTAATGTAATTATACTTTTAAAATCCTAAGCAACAATGTCTTGAAGCCACTAAGCCGACCAAATAGGTTCCTCTTCATTTGTCGCAAACTGCTTTGTAGTTTTCTTCTTCCAGACTGTCTTCCCTTCAAGGGACATTATAATAAGTAAAAGAGATTAACCTTTTCCTTAACAGAAAAAAATGGCATAAAAAATTACGCTCTTTTTTTTATTTATCAAAAACATATTTTTCCATTGACAATTGATGTGATGTCAGATTCAAAAGAAGAAATCACAAAGCAATTTTATATACATTTATACATTTTTGGTCAACTCTCAACTGCAATTCTCTTCAACCGAACAATAAAGAAAAGGGCCAGCAAGAAAAAAAGGATTTATTTTGTGCCAGCAAGAACAAAACGAACAGGGTATTGTGAAAAACTGGAGATTTGTTGAGGAGATTTTACGAATATATATGGTAGCTAAGCAGCTGATCGTGGCCGTTGAAGGCACCGCAGCCATTGGGCCCTTCTGGCAAACCATCGTCTCCGACTACCTCGACAAGATCATCCGGTACTCTCACACACTCACTCCCACACTGCGTGTTTTGTGTTTACGTATGGTAGTGCTTGCTAGAAAGTTAGAGATTATATCTTTTGGATAGGTGTGAAATCGATTTATTAATTAAATCTGGACGTGGGTTTTCTAGATAACTTCAGTTCAACGCAGTTTAGCTCTATTTTGTTATGTGTTTCAATTAGTGCATACGATCGGATTGTTTCTTATTCTCTTTCTTTGTGTTATTTTGTTCGGCATCTTAAACCCCAACAAGAATGTTTTTTTCGTTTTTCTATTTTTTTCCTGATTAGTATATCAGCTGGTGCATTTGCTTCTTGTCATATCAGTTGTTATCAAATGTACTCTCTCCAGATTGCTGTAGAATGATTATCAGGAACTGCCCTTTAAAAGTTATTGTTCGAGAGAGCTACAGAGAAACATTGCAGCTTGTTTTCAACTCTAGACTGAACAATTATACCCGTTCTGAAACAAAACATAATAAGTGATTGTTGCGAAAAAAGTAATAGATATGACAAAGATGTCGACTTACAAAATGGCATCATCTTTCTTGATTTTCGTTTTCCGTAATGGTAATCTTAAAAAGAGTTACAGTCTTAAGTAATTTTCACTGGAAATAGGGAATGGTAAAGCTGTTCGTGAAAAGAACATTATTAGGTAAGATAGTTTAAACTAAAATTTTCTCTATTTTTGTAGACGGTGAATGCGTAAATATTTTAATCTATCTGCTTTCAAGATCATACGTCCTCAAATATGGAAAAAACTGTTGACCGTTGGTTGATGCAAATTGCCCAGTGCTGTTGCTGGACAGATTAGGGTGCTCTTCAACTCTGGTCTTGAGTTGTAGTAATGAATAGTTTCTAAGACTTGGATTGCAGTTGTATTAAGTGGTGATTATGGAAATTTGGACAAATCTTTTTCAGTGGAGCTACCATGCCACTGAATTACTTTTGGTAGAAATGGATATTGGTTTAGCCTATGGAATGGTGCTCGTTTTGATTTCTGGATGATGCTTATGACCTGCAAAGCAATGTAAAATGAGTTTAGCTTATAGTAAATATATTCTACTGATTGTGTACTCAACTTTTAATGAACTTTTGGTTCATCTGTTAAATATCTGCAGATGTTTTTGCGGAAATGATTCAACGGGTCAGGTACACATAATTACTTGGTTCATGTTTTAGTTGACTAGTTTTGGTTTGTTAATCATTGAGTACAAGAATTCAGTGTTAACGGAATTTTTGGCATTTCATTTATTTTGTTTAATATGTAGCATCTCTAACATTTTGTTACCAATAATTTGTTGTTTTGCATTATTTTCAGAAGCCAACGAATTCTAATGCTGAGCTCTCACTGGTCATGTTCAACTCTCATGGTTCATATAGCGGTGTGTATTTTGTTATCCGCACTTTTTGCATTGCTGTTATCTTACCTTTTGAATTGAATGATAACCTTTGAAGAAATCCTACCGTCCTAAATTATTGGTTTGATCTTTGCTCAGTCACTTTTGGTCTTATGAGTTCCGTATTTGTTCTGGTTTAGCTCTTAGCAAGAAGTAAATACTAGTTAGTTCTTCACATTTTCCTTGGTGTTCGTGTACTTGAGGTATTTTTTGATGCCCTTTTGGCTGCAATAGTATGATGTCAATCAGACTGGTGATTGGGGCATATTCTCCATCATCTGGCTCCTTTTAGCTCTAGAGAAGTGTAAGATTTAAACGATTGATAAGGCCATAAATCAACAAGTTCATATCAAGGTCAGACCAGCTCTGCTTTAGAAAATCATCCATAATTAAATTAAATAGACTTATGTAATCATCCCTGCCTCACTTGAAAGGAAGAGCAGAATGGGGAAAGATCTGATAATATGGTGCAGTATGGATCTTAAATCATCAAATTTTATTAAGTTATTGGATATCTTGGAGGCGATATACTCCATAATTTGTCTTCCGTGCTGTTTTCTTTAATGTCCTGTTGATTTCCTTGTGGAAGCTGACATCAGTTTCAAAAGTCACAAAACTCTGCTTGATGGGAATGCAGCGCTACTTCATTTGATCTTAGACATCGTATCATCATTGTCATTCAGTTGAGGACTGAATTATTTTCAATTTCTACTTTAGGGGAGATTCATCTGACTTACTATTATGTTAACTTGTAGCATGCATTGCTTATTGTCTATGCTCTCCTCTTATTATTGTGGTTTGTGATTCAGCATGTCTTGTACAACGGAGTGGTTGGACCAGAGACATGGGTGTATTCTTTCAATGGCTTTCAGCTATACCGTTTGCAGGTGGTGGTTTCAATGATGCTGCAATTGCTGAAGGGCTTGCTGAAGCTTTAATGGTCTGTTTGTGGTGATGTATAAGTTTTCTAGAGAGGACCTTTCAGTGACGTGTACTGATTTCACATATGGTCTATTGAGATATATATATACACATATCAATAATGATATCTGGGGATAGTTAAGACTGGTACTTATAGTTTGTAGCATTTGTTCGGTACAATATATAATGTCAGCCTGACTAGTTTGACCTGAGTTCATAATATTTATTCACATCTTCAACCTAAGGGTGACGAAAAATCAGTAAGGATATTGGGGTTTTTCAGGTAAATAATTGAAGGATGAGTTCTAGGTTACAGTAGAATAGGTTATTCTCACTACTTTACACGTCGCGCTTCACAAACATATGGATTTTATACTATTTTGTTGCTCTCGCCAGATGTTCTCTTCCCCAAATGGAAACCAAAATCAAAATGTTGATGGACAAAGACATTGTATTCTTGTAGCTGCAAGCAACCCTTACCCATTGCCCACACCAGTGTATCAACCACAATCCCAGAATCTGGAGCAGAGTGACAATGTTGAAACACAACCAGATAATTGTCTATCTGATGCAGAGGCATTAGCAAAATCATTTGCTCAGGTACAGGGAAAACTAAATTTTCCTCTGGCCATCTTTACCTTGAAATCCATTTCATATTACTGGGCGGCTCAGAAATATTCCACTTTTGCAGTTTGCTGTTACTTTATCTGTTATTTGTCCAAAGAAGCTTCCAAAACTCAAAGCAATCTACAATGCGGTACTACTTTCTACTTCCCTGTAGCTCATTCTTTTGCTCCTATTTGAAATTCCTGAAAAGTTTTCCACGCTTAAGTATCACTGCCTGTGCTGATGTTATCTTGAAATTAGATTTTGCTTCTTTATTTATTTATTTCTTTTTAAACTATTATATATCTGTGAATCTCTGCAATCTCTTTAAATAAGACATGAGTACAATCTTTATCGTTCGATTCGGTAGAACATGAGTGCATTTTCTGTTCATGTCCTATCTCCTTTTCTGTTGAATAATATTATGCTGAAAAGAACCACCATTAAATTGTTACAAATCTCATTTGTAGGTGACCTAGCATAGTCCCCACTATTGGAGTATACTAAGTGCATGCATTTCGGGACCCTTCTTTATGAGACATGATTCTGTTTTATCAACTCACAAAAATATGGGATATTAAGGAAAATTTTCTGTTCAAAAGGACCATCTAGAACTTCGGATGAGATAAAAATTCCATAATTGAAACTGCAACATCCAGTACACATCAGGCAGGCCCACTTTCAATGTTTGCTACTTACTCGGATGCTTATTATTTGCCCGAGAACTGAAACCTCTCGAGGATACCCTGATTTATAGGCAACATATCTCACCACCCCAGCCATGTTGAGAATCTACCTGATTGCCTCCTAACATCTAGGGTATATTATATCCTATTTGATTGGCAGGTGAATCAA
This sequence comes from Petrea volubilis, assembly GCA_026212405.1. Lineage (NCBI taxonomy): Eukaryota > Viridiplantae > Streptophyta > Magnoliopsida > Lamiales > Verbenaceae > Petrea > Petrea volubilis. The sequence goes on along the minus strand of CM047882.1, from coordinate 6,539,665 downwards.
TGATTCTTTACCAATGTAGTTTTCTGGGAGTGGATGGAGTTTTTTCCAAACTAAAAAAGTTGAAAAGATCTGGGAGTATGCTTTTCCCTCGTCTTTGCTTTCTTTCGGGAAGAGCTTTTGACTATTCTAATTTTGTCATCATGTCAATTAGGGAAAGCAGAATCCCCGAGCTGCAGATCCGCCTGTTGATAATGTTAAGAATCCTCATTTCCTTGTCCTTATCTCAGAGAATTTTACGGAGGCCCGTGCTGCTTTAAGTAAGTCTGGAATGACAAACTTGCCATCAAATCAAAACCCTGTCAAGATGGACGCGACACCTGTTCCTCCCATTTCTGCGCCACTTCCGGTTTCTGTCCCATCAGGTGAATTTGCAGGTGGTCCAACATTTGAATATGCTAGAAGACTCTACAGTTGCTTGATTATTCTATATTATGAATTTTAGGAAAACATGCTACTAATACGTAGGAGAAGAAAAATCTTCCATAAAAGAGTTTATTTTCTGTGATAGCATGCTGGGGAGGCTTGGCGGCTGCTATACCTATTTAGCTGTTTGTTTTTATTTTCAATGCCACTCTTGTTATCTACATATTTGCTTTTATTGATTTATATTTTTGCTGGGAGTGAGGAGTTTGGGTAGTTTAACTATTGCATCGAATGACTCGCTGGAACTTAAAAAGAAAGATAGATAATACTTAAGCTCCACTTCTGGCGCATAACAGAAGAGCAAGTTTTACTTAAAGAGGTTATTAAGATGCTTATCACTGTGATTAATTGTTTTGGAAGATTTGGATTGTAATGCCAGTGAATGTACTGTGTTCAATACTGATACTGATCCTCTTTTTCTTCAGCAAATGGATCTGTATTGGGTCGCCAACCAATATCTACTGGAAAAAACATGCCCCCTGCAACTGTAAAAGCGGTAAGGCTCATATGTTCTAGTTTCTGTAAGCACTGTTGGAAAGTTAGTGTTTTCATACGACCCCATATCTTGAATTCTGTGCCATAATCTCATCTGTTAATTTTGTTCAGGAGCCCACCACTGTGACCGGGCCTACATTTCCACACATTTCATCCATTCCTCGTTCTGCTTCTGCAGCTGTTCCGAGCTTGCAAACATCTTCACCTATATCAATGTCTCAGGAAATGGTTCCAAATAATGAAAATGTGCAAGATATGAAACCTATAGCAAATAGTATGACACCCCCCTTGCGTCCAGTTGGCAGTGCAGCAGCAAATGTGAGAATTTTGAATGATGTGGCTCAAGCACGTCAAGCCCTAGCTGGAGGAACTTCTATTGGATTTCCTTCTATGGGCGGAACACCTATGCTCTCCAATATGATATCCAGTGGAGTGGCATCTTCAGTTCCTCCGGCTCAAAATTTAATTTCATCAGGTTCATCAGGTGTCACATCAATTGCTGGGTCTTTGCCAATACCAGCTACTGGCCAGGTTGCTCAAAACTCAGCTTCCGCAATGACAGGAAATTCTAGCCTTGGCATGTCACAATCTCTGAGTAGTCTTCAAGCAAGTGTTGGCATGGGTCAGACACTCACTGGCATGAATCAGGGAAATCGTCCTGTTGCACAAATGGTCCAGACGGGAATGAGTGTGAATCAGAACATAACGAGTGGCAGTGGTACTCCTGGTATGCCTTCGGGAACTGGCGGTATGATTGCAACTACAGGAATGCCTCAGCAAATACAACCAGGAATGCAGCCTATTGGTGTGAACAGAAACAATTCTGTGACGAATATGCCCTTGAATCAGCAGACATCAAGCACAATACAGTCAGCACAATCAAAATATGTCAAAGTCTGGGAGGTAACTATTACTATCAATATTATCAGAAACTAATAAAAAAAAAAAGAGTAAAAGCTCGGAAAAGTTGCTGTATTGTTGAGATGTCGATCAAAAACCTTACCCCCCCCCCCCCCCACCCACCAAAAAAAACAAAAAAAAGAAAAAAGGAGATGTATATCAAATAAGTGTATACAATTGTTCATTTAGGCTAGCAGCTAGCTATATTACCTGCCCTTATATAGCTTTTGGTTGCAGTATCAAAATTTGTTAGCTCCTAAATTCACATGATTTCTTGTACATCTCATTGGCTGCAGCAATTATGCCTTATTTTTAGCGTTCTTTTTTGTTTTTTGAAGAAGAAAAATTCACTTAATATTCACTTCATGGAAAAATAGAGTATAAGTGAAATAATTGAGAATCAATCATCGGTAAATGATGCCATGGAAACATCTGCTGCAACTGGAAATTTTAGTAATTATAAGCAGCCTCTAAAATTCTTAATACTGTATCCAGGGAAACTTATCAGGACAGCGGCAAGGCCAACCTGTTTTCATCACAAGACTGGAGGTATGTTTTCTGATGTATGAGAAGGGAGTTCCATTATGAATAATGTCATGTTTTATTTTACATAATTCAGTTTCCTAAAAAAATTGTGCTTTAAAACCTTCCCCTTCATTATTCATATATGGATTCCAATGGCAAATTATGCACATGTGATCTCTGGTCACTAGCTTCTTTTTCATACATAATCTCATTTTTAACCCATTTTTTTGCTTGCATTCTTTTTGTTGGTGCCAGGGATACAGGAGTGCCTCAGCTTCTGAGAAGTAAGACTAATTTCTGGTGATGCTTTTACTTTGTCTTGCCACATTTTGCATAATTTCCCTAAGGTTCTACAAGTTTGCTAGTTCATAAGAATCCGTGATGTTCAAAGGTTGACCTCTTGGTGACAACCAATCTTTCATAAGCTTATTTTGTGAAAGGATTTATAGTACAGGAAGATGGATCCTTCAAGTGTGCCACCATAACTGCTGGCATGAAATAGCAGTATATTTTCCTTTTTAGTGTATTGGTTATTTATCTTTAGAATTCTCTTGCTTACCACTATTTATAATAATGCAGCAAGTTTTTACTTTTGTTGACAATTTGCCTTTCTTTCAGGCTTGCTGCAAATTGGCCTCCAACAATGCAGATAGTTCGCCTGATATCCCAGGACCACATGAATAACAAGTAAGTATCGACAATATAATCCTATCATTTGATGTACTTGTTACAAATAAAATTGCTCATTGGTAGTTGAATACATAAATAGAAAATTGAGTTCTCTGTACATTATGTTAGGCAATACGTTGGAAAGGCTGATTTTCTGGTTTTTCGTGCAATGGATCAGCATGGATTTCTTGGGCAGCTGCAGGAAAAGAAGCTTGTAAGTCATCAATGCTAGCCTTAATTCTTTTTAAGAAAACTGCAGTTAGGAAGCACATTGTTTTTGAAAATTTAAGTAGAAACTTCGCAATTTAGAAGACTTCACGTGTTGAAAGCTATGACAGGGTTTTACATTAAAGTGAAAGATGTGCATTAGACTACTAGATATACCAAAATCACTTGATCTCATTGATCACAGTGAAATTTGTTGTGTCATTATATTAGGCGTCTCCCCCGTTAGAGGGTAATATAAGCTTGTGAGTTTTTACCCTCCTGTCGATAGCCATTCTTCCCATTGAGGGAAAAAACAAACAGAACAATTTCAATCACAATTAGGACGATGACCAGCTGAATATGGCTTGATTTTGGTATCCCTAGACAAACTATGAAAATGTTGGTTTGACAGTGGTTCTCATATTCTCAGTTGCGTGGAATTCTTAGTGTGCAGTAATACAGCTACCATCACAGACATTGCTCCTCTCCGTTTCTGACAAAGCATATCGTTTGATTGGAATGCTTTTTCCTGGGGTAAGACAGTACAGCTTCATTTTGGACTTTTTTCCAACTAATAAACATTTTATAAGCCTCACTACTACTCTCATTTACTCACTCATTCCCGTCTTTCCAGGATATGGTTGTTTTTAAGCCTCAAATACCCAATCAACAGCAGCAACTACAAGCACAACAGCACCAGCATCTACATCAGCTACAACAGCAGCAACAGCCCCTCATGCCACTTCAGCAACAGCAGCCGCTTATGCAGCTACAACAACAGCAGCAGCAAATCTCGCAACTGCAACAACAGCCTCAGCAACAGATGGCGGGTACTGGTATGAATCAAGCTTATATGCAAGGTGCTGAACGGCCTCAGTTATTGTCCCAAGGACAAGTTTCGTCACAAGGACCACCAACCATGCCCGGAGGGAACTTTATGAGTTAACAAAAGATGTTATATGGGCAATTAATTAATGTAGTGTAGTCTACTCGGGCAATTAAGCTAATTTTATCTATGTAAATAGGGGAAGATATTTTCCTTCACATAGTTTCCTTTTTCTTGTGAGAATTGCTAGTGTTGATGCTTTGATTGATAATCAATCAGCATAGGATATATCTTAGTAAAGAGAAATAATTTGTTGATATGAATACAGCAGTATGTTTTTTCTGTTTTATTTATAACACTGGACGACCTTGTTCGCCTGCAGTTTGAACCATTGGCTCTTTTAACTTGGGTGATCTCTGTGTTGAATTGACCTGTCCGGATTTTAACATTTAGAGTGCTATTTACAATTTCTTGCTTTTTTTTCCATTTATAAAATTTTATTTGATAATACAATTAATTGACACTAACAAGCAGGAGGGCAGCTGCTAACTTATCTTGGTTTTGGGTGGCGGTTCAAGACCGGGGCTGGAGGGAGCGTTTCCGCCCCCCAACCCCCACCCACACACGCACACAAACACAAAATATCAACATGTTATTTAGCTCATACCTTCTAGAACATCAAGTATATTTTATAATCTCTGCCTGAATTCCATAAAGGTTAACCTGGAATCTGTTACAGGATATGCAGTCTCACAATTACTTCATGCATCTTGTGATCATAAAACAAGTAAAAGAATAACATGGAATACAGAAAAAGAAAAATAATAACAAAAAGGGCACCCAAAGAGGCCTCACATTGACTCCAACGAGTCAAAAATAGAAAGCTTGGGGGCTGTGTGTTTACTCTCCTTGCATTTCTTTTCTCCTGATTGTTGTGCCCCTGAATTGGCTAAAGTATAGCTCTTGACAATTTTTAATTTTGGATGCTATAGGAGGCTAATCTTCATTTTTCTGCACATGAATAATAGATGCAAGAAAGGTCAATGAAATAGCCTCATTAGGCAGCAACGCATACACACAAGAATGTGGAAAGCTTTCTATTTTAACATCATTATAAAAAGCATTTTATCCTTACCTACAATAGTTCACGACTCAACTGTCAAGAGCAAGGATTGAATCCCGAAAACAATGAAAAGAACTCCAGCAGAGAGTGCAACCTGCATTCAGCATAGATTTTTTCTCACATCAACCAAGTTCATTTTCTTCCTCAAAATAAATAAATAAAAATAAAAAGGGAAGAGGAAGAAGATGAAAGCAAATCAAAAGTCACGAAGCTTACTATTTTCTCAGATATTTGATTTGCAAGACTCTTTCCTCCAAGGACAGCAGCCATGGTACACAAAGCTTGTCCACTGTGACAAGGGGAAACCAAGTTAATATACTAAGCTTGCTCTCTTACAGCTACCAGAAGAGCCCAAACATAAACTGAGGTACTCCATCACCCAGACCAGAGCACCTTCAAGAAAATAAAAGACTGGCATATATATGAAGGTTATTTATCTCATCCATCAAACTTGAGCAAAGTAAATTTCGAAAGACCCCAATGTTCTAAAATATTGTTACGTAATATATAGACACTCCGAGAAGTAAATATGATAGATGAGAGACTTCAAATCAAGGAAAAGTATGCAGATAAAGCAATCAAACCCAATATATCAAACTCCATGGTTACAGCCCATAGATGATGCCATGCACAAAAGACTAGGACTGAGGAACAGCTACAGCATTTAACTAAAAATCAACTTATTTGCTCTTCAATCAAAAACAAACTTTAGACTCTTTTAAATATATGAATAATTATATTTTCATTAATTATTTTATTTGTGTATTTCTTTTCTAGAAAGAAAAGTTAAATGTATACTCTCAATTTTTTTAAAGAATTAATATATAATTAAATATATTAGAATTTAATTTAATATAAAAACATATTAAATTACAATTCAAAAATATTTTTAAATTTTTATTCAAAATAATCAAACTTCACTTAGAATTTATACTTAAATAAATTTATTAAGTAAAAAGAATTAGAATAGTTTTTCCATGCTTTATATTAAGGTATTATTATGATAACTTATTAACTTTTATAATTTTATTTTTACTTCTATTTACTTAAGCTATCAATTAAATTTCAAAATTAAAGCTAAAACTATTGTTGTAGCTAATAAAGGATTTGAATTTGAATTTAAAATGTTAGATACAAAAAATAAAGTGTACATAGGAGTGGTGTAAGGACAATTTTGACTCATTTTTTAATTAAATAGCGTATGAGTTATATTTGATATTTGAGGGGAGTTAATAAAACATAACATATAGTTGATATCGTAAAGTGTATCAAATCATATCTTAAAATAAATGGGTATTTTAGTTAATTTTTCAATAAAAACAGTAAAAAAAAATGTGTGTCAGTAATAATTTTGGAGTACCAATAACAATTTTCTTTTGTTAATATCCTTGGTTGTATTTTATTTATTTACTTATTTATTTATGTGTATGGATCCGGATCAAATTACAAGAAGTTTTGTTTAATTTGGCCTATCATATAAATTTAAAGATAAATAATAGACAAATTACAATTTTTATGAATTCAATCCCAATTAATTGAATTATATAATTCAAATTAGTTGAACTGTGCATTCCATCACGAGGGTGAAATGGACTATCCAATAATTGATTGATAAAAACAAATGAATCCGGCCTTTACAAAGAATTAAAAAAAAAATTATTATCAAATATAATAAGGGATAATTACTCCCACTATCCTTGAGGTTTGGCCTAATTACAAATAACACCCCCTTATATCGACAATTACCGATACCCCCCTAAATTTTGTGGACTTATTAGTAATATAGACGGAATTAATGCAATGTCTATTTTGCCTTTTTAATATTTGAAATATTTTTTATTTAAAAAAATTTAAAAATAAGTATATGAATGAATTGGCCAAAATACCTTTCACCTATTTTTTGGCAAGAAAAATGACCAATTTTCAAAATCAAACCCTAACTTCCACCCCACTCCCCCCACCCCACCTCACCTCACCTCACCTCACCTCACCTAACCACAACCACCCTTCAGTCCCCCACAGCCGCCGCCGCCGCCGCTGCTACTGTCGCCGCCGCACTCTAACCCCTCCTTCCACCGCCGTCACTGCCGCCGCATTCGGACTACTCCATCACCCCAGCCCTCGCACCACCGCCCTCACTGTGTCACCCACGCTACCGCCGCCCCCACCCCAACCTTGCTCTCCCTCTCCGCCTCTCAAGCTCTCTTCCTCTCCCCTTTTTTTTCTCTCTGGTTTTTTCTCTCTTTTCTCAGATCTAGATCTGATATCTCTCCTTCTCCCTCTCTCTCTCTTTCTCTCTAGCGGCGGCGGTGGACGGGGGCGGCTGGCGTAGATGGCGGTAGAGGAGGTTTCTCTCCCCCCGCTCCCTCTCGATCTCCTCTCCCTCAGATGCATCCCTCTCTCCTCGCCCTCATCTCTCTCTCTCTCTAGCGGCGGCAGGTGGAGATGGCGGACGGCGGACGGCAGTGGAGGACGTTTCTCTCCCCCCCGCCCCCTCTCGATCTCCTCTCCCTCATCCCTCTCTCTCTCTCTCTCTCTCTCTCTCTCTCTCTCTCTCTCTCTCTCTAGATTGAACGGCCAGCGGCGGCGGCCGGCCGCCCACGGCTTATATGTATATATATTTATATATATTTTTTATATTATATATATTTGTATATATTTATAAATATTTTGTATATTATGTGTATATATATTTATATTATATATGTATATGTATATAAATTTAAAAAATGTGCAAATATATATATTTTTTATCACAATACAGATATATAGTATTTATATTATGTATAAATATGTATATATATAGATATTATAAATAAAAATGTTCAAATATTTTTTTTCTTATTTATTCAATATAAAACATAAAATTAGCTATAAGAGCAAAAAAGTCGATTCATAATTGATCAAATAAGATTCTTGCCATCAAAAGGGCAATTTTGGAAGTTCAATTGATTTTACGAACGTTGAACGTTAGTCAACTTAACGGAAGTTGCAAATTGAAAGACGGAAACAAAACTCAGGGGGGTATCGGTAATTTTCGATACAAGGGGGTGTTATTTGTAATTAGGTCAAACCTCATGGATAGTGGGAATAATTATCCCTAATTATAAATGAGATATTTGTACAATTCCACTTAAAAGTTAAATCCTCTCAAATGCAACCATATATATATATATATATATATATATATTTGCATGTACGTGCGCGCATGCGTATATCTGTGGGGTGGTAGGCTTGAGTCCGATCGAATCTAGCGACGACGTACGAATCCGTCCGTTATGTGTAGTCCCGTCGAAGGCCTCGATTCTGAGCAGTGAGTTGAGTTGAAGAGAGCGTGGGACCCCAAATTGAACACTAAGGATGATATTATTATAGCATTTGATTTTGTTAGCTTTCATACTTACTGTAATTACGCCATATTATTTCAAACCTGTATATTCTTTATTTTTTGGGTCATATTCAATGCTCATAAGACGAGTAATTTGGGCGCCCAATGTTGTTTATTTGGCTCTTTCGCAATTATTACACGTATCATGTAATGCTATACGTTCACATGGCCATTCCACTACTACATTAAAATCTCAGATAATAAATAAATATTAACTGGGTTTTAACATAAAGTCGCCCAAATTAGGTTTATATCAAATGAATGGGTTCTGATGTATGTAAACATCAGTTTCGTTCTTGAACGTAGAGGCCCAACAGAAAAGGCAACACTACAATAATTGTTCTTTGTTTGCTTACTACAATTTGGGCCCATTGGTCCAAGAGCCTATTTTGCAAATTAAAATTTAATTAATTTTTTATTTCTTGCTTTACATCATGCTAATTCATAAATTGAATCAGGGCTAATATCATATTGCTTGAATATAAGGCAATTTAACAATAAATAAACGACAAAGAACCCATCAAATTCTGTTCACAGACACACAAAAGTTCTTTCTTATGAGATAAGCCACACATCATTTGTCCGTCCATAATTTCCAATTTTCTTGTATTCATCCATCTGTCCAAGAACATGTGCAAGACTCAACAGAGAAGACATAAACTTAAAATTCAATTTCTAATATATACACACCACCAATCCCAAAACTTTCAATAGCACTTAAATTATACAGAAACTGCAAAGGCCCTGCCAAAAGATGTGCTCTTTACTTATTTTTCATCACAATAAATGGCTACAATATTCAAAAATTAACCAAATGACGCAGTGTTTGGCAAGAGATTTATTTGCCCTTGCGGCCATAAAAAAGGTAATTCCCAGATCAAGTGTTTGACCAATTCTTCAATTTCCTCGCAACAATAATAAGAAGAAAGAAATAAGTTGATCTAAAGCTCAGACAATCATCTGCAGTTCACATTACTTCACTCATTTGGTCCACCATTTTGCCCACCCATTTCACCAACACACAGCAAACCAAATCAAGACATTGAAAAAAGAAACACAAAGAAACCTAAAGAAAAGATAAAGCAACCATCTCGTGATAATCAAAAATAATTTCCAAGTCCCATCTTTTGACCCACATGTAGGGCCCACACCCCTTACTCTCAATAATCCGCCTTAATGTGCTCATTGAACACCACAACGCTCCATAATCACTGGCTCAAAGGCCTCTCTCTCTCTCTCTCTGCTAATTGAGAAAAGCAAAAGCAACCACTTACAAAAGCAATAATTACACTTTAATACTTGGGATTAAGTTGTTAGTAGTAGTACCAATCAACTCGGGACTCTTTTCATGACACGACGGTAATCATAATTCAGAAAAACCTCATGCAAATGAAATGTGTCATTTTTTTTGCAAAATCTAGCTTTTGAAATATATCTAAACAACATTAAAGTACCAACAGACCTCATCCGCACATTCAAAGCTTCTCTTGGCTTTGTTTCCCCTTACAACAAATCCTGCGTGATTGTATTTATCTCTCTCTATATATATACACACACAAACCTCCATTTCTTATCTCATCTACTCTCACAGTAACTCTGCAATGGAGAAAATGGGCGTCCTCCTTAGCATTTTCTTTGCGTCTCTCTCCATTTTTGCTTCCTCTGTGCTCTCAAGAACGCCTCCACTCAGCTCAAAAACCACTGTTCTTGATGTCTCCTCCACACTCTCGAAAACTCAAGATTTGTTCACCCAGAATTCCCAAAACGTACTACCCTCGAAGCACCAAGTGCACCACCGTCAGCCCATCGATTCTCCCGATTCCACCCTCAGTTTCCAGTTGCATCCTCGTTTGTCGGTCCGTGGAGCTTCGCATAAAGACTACAAAAGCCTCACATTGGCTCGACTCGCTCGGGACTCCGCCCGAGTCAAAGCGATTCAGACTCGACTAGATCTAGCGAGTTTGGGCATAGAGAAAGCAGATCTGGCCCCTTTGGAAACGGAACTCGAGGAAGAAAAGCTAGCGGGCCCCGTGATATCCGGCACCAGCCAAGGCAGCGGTGAATATTTCTGCAGAGTGGGAGTCGGCAACCCGCCGACACAAGCTTACTTGGTGCTCGACACAGGCAGTGACGTCAACTGGGTGCAATGCGCACCCTGTGCAGATTGTTACCAACAAGCCGACCCGATATTCGACCCGGGTCTATCCTCTTCCTTCACTCCCCTTACATGCGACACTCAGCAATGCAAGTCTCTCGACGTGTCCGAATGTCGCAACAACACGTGCCTCTACGAAGTTTCGTACGGCGACGGTTCCTATACCGTCGGAGATTTCGCGACGGAAACTATTACTTTCGGCGGTTCCGCCGCGGTCAACAAGATAGCCATCGGTTGCGGGCATAACAACGAGGGATTGTTCGTCGGAGCTGCCGGCTTAATCGGCTTAGGCGGCGGCTCGTTGTCCTTTCCGTCCCAAATTAAAGCTTCATCTTTCTCTTACTGCCTCGTGGACCGCGACTCCAATTCGGCCTCGACACTAGAGTTCAACTCGGCTACGCCGCCTGACGCCGTCACCGCTCCGTTAGTCCGTAATTCGAAGCTCGACACATTTTATTACGTCGATTTAACAGGAATCAGCGTCGCCGGAGAGCAGCTGTCCATTCCGCCAACGATTTTTAAGCTAAACGACAACGGCAACGGCGGCGTGATAGTTGATTCCGGGACGGCCATCACCAGGCTGCAAACGGAGGCGTATAATTCAATGCGCGATGCGTTCAAAAGGGGGACGAGGGAATTGCCGTCAACAAACGGCGTCGCACTATTCGACACGTGTTACGATTTGAGCTCGAGGAGGAGCGTGGAGGTGCCGACGGTGTCGTTTCACTTCTCCAACGGGAAGGAGCTAAACTTACGGGCTAAGAATTACATGATTCCGGTGGATTCATCGGGGACGTTCTGTTTTGCCTTTGCACCGACGTCGTCTTCGCTTGGGATTATTGGGAATGTCCAGCAACAGGGGACACGTGTCAGTTACGACCTGGCGAATTCTCTTATTGGGTTCTCACCCAACAAGTGCTGAAAAATTAGATTTTAATTTATTTTATCTCAGGGATATGTTGGGGATTTACTGTTTACGTTAGTAAAGTTTTTCATTTCTACTTATTATTGTCTGTTCGTTTGAAGGATTGAGCGAGTGGGTGAATGTGGGCCCAATCTCTTAATAACTGTAAGCCCATGGGTTGGGCCCACATAGTGGGTGTGTGTAGTTATTGCTATTATGTACTCTCTGTATAGTAAAAATTTAACTGTTAGTTGAAACTTTCGTGTGAGGGTATTAATGGAATGGTTGGTAGAAAATTGACTTGCCTTAAAAAAATTTATTATGGCATTGATTGGTGGGTGGGGGGTGGGTATCCGCATTAGATTTGATTACAGCGAGATTAATTATGTGATGAGTATTTTATATTTGTTATATGATCGGTGTATATTTTAAGGAGAGTGATCAATCACATATTAAGTGTATTAACACTTGTTATATAATTGATTGGGTGTGATCAAATCGGATTTGGGCAAAAAAATTTCTTGATGGAGTGGTAAATTGTGAAAGGGGTTTACAGAAGCTTAATGGCTTCTTTGTTAATTTTATTTTAGTTTAAAAAGTTCGTGTGCACGTCGGTCAATTTTCATTTTATTTTATTTTTGAAAACAATGAAGAAATTCAACATATTTGTTTTCTTTTGGATGCCCATTTTTACTGAAAGAAGAAAAAAGGTTGGTAATAATCTATTGAGTAAATATGTGAAAGTTTTCACCATCTCTATGCATTAAAGTAGCGAACATTTATTTTATGCAGAAGTCATTTTCGCTAGGTTAATAATAGCAAAAGTTATGTTTAAATTGTCACCGTTTGGCCTTTCCATTATAACATCTTTATAGTGACAAACAATGACAACTTTAAATGTTGAATCTCATTATTTAAACTATATAATGAAAAAGTCAATTAGCACTCAATAAATACTTGTTACTAATAATTCAAGGTCGTCTCAATATTCCTAGCTGACTTAGAGTGAAAGCTTGAAATGGAACCTTCAATTTACCATAAAGTTAAGCACATATGATATATTGTTATAATAATAATAATAATAATAATAATGAGGACAAGAGTTGAAGAAGGCTTGTAGAAAATTAAAAGATGCACTAAAATAAATTGAAAAGAGTGGGTTTTTAAAATGCAGTAGAAAATTGAGTATTAATTACGAGAAAATTAAGAAATCAGAACATTAAACATTTCTGTGATTGGTCTAAAAATAAGAAAATTAAAATTTTAATTGAATTAGGCAGTGAAACAAGTTTTGTTTTTATTTTATTATTATTATTATTATTGTTATTATTGTTGTTGTTGTTGTTATTTTGCACTAACAAATAACCATTTAGGAGTCGTTTACTATTAATGCTAGAGTTAAAGCTGGTTTAGATAAGGACGGTTAATCTAACAAGTTTTGATGATTTTTGGGGAGATAAACTTTTGTTTACTTTGTAATTTAATGCTTCAATAACTTAGCCCACTTTGGCATCATGTTTACTTAAACAAGTTGGGTAACAATTGTTTTGCCTTGAAATTATGTTTTTGCCCCCTTAATATTTTTAGATCCTCTGCCACATATATTGCATTTTCAAAATCAATATTTATTTATGTTACACTCCATAAATTGGCTGAACCACTTTTATGTCAAATTCCAATACCATATTTATTATTATTATTATTATTATTATTATTATGCACATAGCCTACCACCTTATAATCACATGTTCAAAATTAATTACTTTTAATTTGATATAAAGTAAATTGTGAAGTCGAAAATTTAAGTCAAACTAAAACTAATATACATGAAAATATATTTTTAAAATATACATCTCTTCATGTAATTATAAAGTAATTTCTCAAGTATTTATTTTAAAAATTCATATTTTAGAATAGCACATAGCTTTCGATTTTTACATCACATTATCTTCGTCTCTTAAATTATTTTTTTTGGGGTCGTTTCTTAAATTAATTAGCATTCGAATATTATTGCCTTCATTAATACCTGCATTTAATAATGGCAAAGTGCGTAATTTGTATCAACTTATGGGCAGACCTGTCCTTTCCCCTCTTTAGCCAAAATGCCGGACAAATTAACTGCCCAAAAAAAAAGATCAGCCAAACCACCTTTAACCAATCACAATCCTGAGTTCTAGAGTTAAAAATGGGTATTTAGACAACAAAAGTAAACATTGGTTTATAGGGGTTAAATTAACTTGATCATCATTAACAGTAGATGTAAACGACTCCTTAGTGCTATACAATCATATGAATCCAGATTCAAGAATGTGAAGCCAATTAACGGACTTAATAGTAAATTGGTCACCAAACATCGAAAAGCCAAAAAGCCGGGCCCCAAGATTATTAAACATTAAACGTACAAGAAAGTGTTTAGCTGATCTTATTTTAAAGAATTTACAAACTTGTAGAGTTTATAATATATTTTTAAAATTTATAAGTTCATGCATCTTATTTTAAAAATAAATTCTTAAAGCATTTAATTTGGATAAAATAAGACCCTATAGTTTATAAGTTGTATCTATTAAAAATTAGAATTTATATGTTTTTTTAAATTGTACTGATGATCGAAAAAAATAAATTAAATTTATTGTCATTATAAATAAATATTTTTTGGAGATAGTAGAAATCTAAACTTGAAAAAAAAATATTTATTTAATATTTTATCATTAGACAACTTATAAGCTATTTGAAAAAAAAATTATAGGGAGCTTACTTTTTTTTTTTTTTGAAGCTTATAAGCTTCTGACAATTTATTTTTTGAGCTTATAAGCTCATTTACTAAAAAAAAATTACCAAACATTTTAAGGAGCTTTTAAGCTCTGAAACAACTTATAAAATTTTTTTAGGAGCTTATAAGTTTAGCCAAACACTCTTTAGGTTTTGATTAATCATTCAATCACATATTTCTTAAATAAATTAATATATATATATATACTAGAACTTTTTTTCTTATTTTAGATATAGTGGTTAATTAGTATAGCCAAAAATATTTCTTCTAATATGATGCGATCCGAATCTGGTTCAACCACGTGTCGGGGTATGATGTACTCCGAAGTATCCTTGTTGGTGGCCCACCTGCTAAAGAGGGAGGAACGCACGTGAGACTAGCCGGTTTTGCCCCGACGTAGGCTCTCCGACGCTCAAATCAGTGGATAGTTCAAGAAGAAGATGAACAGTAATAGTATGGGTATGATTTGCAAGGCAATGTGTGTCTTACCCTTTGGTGAAGAGCCGTAAAGAGCTTTTATATGAGAGTGAGGAGCTTGGATGTGACATGGTTGGTGGGATCTGGTCACTTTAGGCACTGTAGCTGCTCTAATATATGCCTTTTGTCCCCCTTTTCCAGTCCTTTTGGCGGTTGTTCTCACTCTTCATTAATGAGGGATCTTACCCGACAATAAATGGGTATCTTGGGCATTTATGATCAAGGATTGTATTTATGACTTGGCATTTAATACGCCCACGTCTGATGGGATAGACCCATGTGCCACTAGGATGCGTTAGGTGGCGGTGGGCTGCACCTGCCAGGGGTCGCCAGTTGTACTTGTCCCTTCTGGATACCCAATCCTGCAACAGCTAAGCGTGGGATTTGGCCCTCGATGGGAGCGCCGTCGAGGGCAGCTTCCCCATTCGAGAGCACCCTAGGTAGCATGTTGACGTCTTGTGGGTCTCTCGAGGGAAAGAGGATTGGCTTATGAGCCCTTTCGAGGGCCTTCGCTATCTCGAGGGCAGTAATGTTGTACTTGGGCGGATTTGTGGATTTTTAGCCCTTGCAGTGACGTGATATGATGAGGTGTCACCTGACTCATCATAATACTTGATTTAATTGAGGGATAAGAAAACAAACATTAAAGCCTGAAGTATTAAAAAGCTAGATTACAACTATAACTACTGTCTAACTCAGCCTCTGGGCCACGCTTTGAAAGAGAGTAATGCAGTTTTCGAGCTGGGCCAGTGTGGAATTGGAATGGTGCTCATTTGGGCCAAATTTTTTGTGGTGTTCATTGATTGGCTTGGGCCAGCAAACATATCTGGGACCCAAACCTCAGTCCAATCTGTTCTGTAGATACATGGTAGCCCAACTTAGATTTGGACTTATATGAGGACGGAAATTTAGAATTAATTGGGAATTTATAATCCTGGATGAATTTAATTATTCCTGAGTTTTTCTTTTCTTTTAAATTTGGACAGGCTGCAGTCATTACAACTAACTAACCACATTAATACTATATAATAAAAAAATCAACATTTAATTAAAATAATACTCACATTTACAAAAGCTCAAACCCACAACTCAAAAGATTGTTATCCTTCACTTCTTCAGTGAGGCTAGGCTTCATGGGCAGCATTGATTCTAACTTAGCAGGTAACAAGTTTATCACATCTTATATCTTTTGAGGCGTAAAATATTTTTCACCCCTTAATTAGCAAGAATGTAATGAAATATTAATTAATTATGTAATTTTGTAGACTCTAATTAAAGTATAGAGAGAAAATTCGAAACAACACAACAGTCCATTTCTAGGGAAATTTTCCAAAATTCGTCAATACACACACACACACACACACACACACACACACACACATATATATATATATATATATTCTTGTTCTTGTTAAATAAGGACAAAAATGATATTGCACAACCCAAATCTAAAGAACGAACCTCAAATTGCACGAGAGCCAAGAGTGAACAACTCAACATCACATAGAAACTAAAATGCTTTATTTTAAATAATTTTGAAGGGTGGAGTAATCGTTTATTATGTTGTGAGATTTATTTTTTTTTTGCAAATTATGGATTTTATTTGGGGTGAAATGCGATTAACCCATACCACATATAATAAATGTATATTAATCTATTCCATCTTCTACATTTCAATATATATATATATATGTATATATATATGTGTGTGTGTGTATATATATATATAAATATATATATATATGTGTATGTGTAGCTTCGAAGAGTAGGGCAAGTCTCAAATACTTGCCTTCAATTTTGTGGGGTATGCATATGGAGATAGAAAACCCTTTTAACAAAAATATTAATGACAAATTCTTAAAACCATTTGGCGTCATTTTCAGGCGTCCGCGACTTGTTTTACACCTGAAGTTTTCTGTGCAGATTATTGCTCGTGGTTTTCTTTTTGTTTATTATATATATTTATTTTGTAAATCAAAAGAGTTAAATTTCATTAAGAAACGGACAATAAGTGATGCCCACAGAGAAGGGGCCCATGATTAAGTATTTTTGCTTTTACTCAGCTCAGGTACTACTCTATTTTCCAAAATTTCACAATTATAATATTTTGAAATTATAGGCATGATTAATTGATTGTGATTTGTATAAATACGTGCATTTTAAGATTACTTACGTAGCCGATGAGGTGTAGCTCAATTGACGAAACTGAGGCCCCAACACTCTAAAGATTTTGAGTTCGATTCTCATTGATTAATGTGTGGTCTTTATTCAAATCTTAATGGTAGTTTATTATTTTACTTTGCTAGTAGTTCATTGTAATAGTTTATCTATAGTTTGTAAATGATTTAATTTAAAATATGATGTAATAGTTTGATTTGTATTTAAAGAATTATTGATGTAACCTACTGATATGTACTCAAAAAAAAAAAATATGGATTACTAAAGTTGAATTGGTGCTAAGGACATGTTTGATATTGCATTAGAAATAAAGATGTTAAATTTCTTAAATTGATAGACCTCACATTCTAAGTATTTGGTAAATCTGCTTGTTTTGGAAATAAAAGCTCTCTTGATTGAAATTTGTGAAATTCACCTCACATGTGAGTTGTTATAGATAAAGTTACGAAATTTGAAATTCAAGAAGAATTTCAAGTCACACAGCTCATAAAAAATCCAATACCACATCAAACATACTTATAAAGTGATTTTAAAGCGTGCAAATATTATATAAGATGTAATCAAATATATCCTAAATATTTTTCCTGATAGAATTTGTTTGAGACACTTTGTAATAGTAAAGAGAAAGAGACGCGCACCAACACAAATACACAAGAAAGAAAAAAAAAAAAAGTTTAAACCTTAAACCTCAATGGTGCCATCCTTGAAGCCACAGCCCAGTGGCCAAAACTTTAAAATTAGGTATTCTGATTTGCAAGTAATTTTTGGTCTTTGTTGGTTAAGGTTCCATTTCAATCTTGTGACTTTGAGATAAGTTTTCCCTTTTTTTGTATAAGGTTTAATGATCAACACATAAAGATTCAGAAAATTAACTCTTCGTTTGGTTCTTGAATTTTGACAAGGAAAAAAAAAATCTTTCTTCAAATAATAGTATTTTTTTACTTTTATTTTTAATTATTTTTATTTATTTTCTATTTTTCCTTATAAAATTCCTTATTTCAAGTATAGCATAACAATACTTTCCCATGTATAAAAGTTACTTGGCCTGTGAAAATTTTCAAACTGACGTTGAATTTCAGTGGGTGAAAAGAAATTGTGGGGAAAAAATATGATAAAATTATGTTCCCAGAAATCCAGAATTTGTCTTTCGTGATGCTTGGGGTGGGCCGGCCAAGGTGTTGGGTAGGCACATAATTATGAAGTTTTATTGCTTCTGATTAAAATAAATATGATTGGACATATGCGACGTCAACAAAATATTAAATTTCCACAAGGACCCGACACTATTAATAACAAAATTAATGTGTAATAATTCATGGACCAAAATCACAAAATCAATGTCGGAGATAACGGCTGAGTAAGCATCACATAGTATCCACAAAATGCAATAAATTTGTTTTTACCCAAAATGGCCCATAACGGCGGTTCATTTTTTTTTTTTTCTCATTTTATGATATGATATATTTTTTTTTAGTTTACACGCACAATTAACACATATACACAATTTCCACACCACACACACACACACATGCACACAAATTTTTCACACACCACACACACACACACAATTTACACACTGCACCCACACAAAGCACACACAAATTTAACACACACACACAATTTTCATACACTTGCACACACACAGAAAATATGTGTGCAAGTGTGTGTGTGAAAAATACATGTACAATATGTGACCATATGGGTGTGGGTGTGTGTGTGTGAAAATGTGTGCGGTGTGTGAATACTCATTGAGTAATGATACCCAATGGGTAGGAATGGGTACAACTCTATCATAATTCATTCATATGTAGTAGTATGAATTAGACTATGGTATTGATAGATTTTAAAATTTTAGGATACAAATAAAATATAAATAAAGAATAAATGGATACGAGCATGATCAAATTCCTACCCATTGACAAGCCTAATTGAAGATATACAACATTATTCTAGTAATGAAAGCATAAATGCTACCAATATTCACAAAAGTTACAGATATACTGAATGTAAAAATTAATGTTACCAAAGAATGGAAAGCCGAAAGCCTCCAAGAATAACATGTACTTAATTTTCATGGTTAAGTAATTATAGTTAAATTATTAATATCTGTCATCCTTTTATGAATTGCAGAACTTTCCTCTGAATCTGCTTTGTTAAAAGATGCAAACAAAAGTCATATAAATTGACCATTGTACTTGGACTTAAAAGTTCTTTTAAAGAAAGGATAATAAACTATTGGGATAATTACACCCAGACCTCCTAAATTTAGATAAAATTATAAATAATTCTCTCTTATTCGAAAATAACCGTCATAACCTAACATGTGTTGTAGTTT
Source organism: Petrea volubilis (assembly GCA_026212405.1). Taxonomy (NCBI): domain Eukaryota; kingdom Viridiplantae; phylum Streptophyta; class Magnoliopsida; order Lamiales; family Verbenaceae; genus Petrea; species Petrea volubilis. Next base: position 6,520,290 of record CM047882.1, on the reverse strand, counting down.
AAAAAAAAAAAACTCAGCATGTTAATTTGGCTTAATTCAAAACAGGTGGGAGTAATTCGCGCTACATGGTACATAGTCTAGAAAGTTGAAGTTTCGCAAACATCGTTTGAGCTCCCGGACAGCCAAAGAACCCCCCGCGTCGTGGGCGGAAGCGAATGGGCGCGGCCGCATCAAATGTAGTCACGTATGAGATGTGGTTTGAGACAGGTGGTGGCTGAAGTTGGGTCCCCCTTAAATTTATCCCACTCTCCAACATCTGCAGACATCTATGCAGCTGGGTTACTTCAAAGCAAACACCCCCGCAATCAATTCCCCCTTTAATTGCTTCTCCTAACAAAATTTATTATTATTCCTACTTTCTCAACACCTCTTTCAATGCCTATCTTCATCTCATCACCATTCCATCATCTTTTTATGCCTGCCAAAATAACTCGCTCCTTCCCCATCGCATAGACGCCTTTTTAGATCTCAGGGCCTCTGCTTTTCGGTAAATTCTTACATCAACTCGATGTTTAAGTCTTTATATGAATTAAATATTTAAAATTATATTATATTTTGTATATTAATATTTTTTATAAATAGATTAATAATGTAATGTAATTCGAATTGTCTGATGTATGTGCGGAATTGTTTGGTGCATGGTTTTGTCAAGATATAACGTCAATCCAGCAACTAACATTTGGAGGAAACAAACAAGTGGGACACAAACCAACCTTTAGAAACTCAAATAAGACTTTAAAATATAATCTCATGTTGACTATGTTTACGACATAATGACACTATGGGCCTGTTGGGAAGGATTTAAAAAGAAAGTGCTTTTTGAATTATATTTTTTATGGTAATTTTTTTTTCTAAATCAAGTAGTTTTAAATATGGATACAATAATTAAAAGTATTTTAAAATATATTTTTATTTGAAGTTACTTTGGGTAATTTTTTAAAGAAAAATCAATTTTAACTTTTTTCTGACTTTTGTTTTTTTTTTTTAAAGTCCATCCAAACATTTTTTTTATCTGAAGTATTTTTTTCAAAAAATAAATATTTTGTTTTTCTAAAAATAAAATCTATCCAAACGGACTCTTTATTTCATAAGAGATGATTTTTCTGTGGCATGTGTTTAATAAAACATTAAATAAAATGAAATATATCCTAGTATATGCATCACAATTTGAGTTCCAATTACGTCCAAGTGTGCGTATATTTTCGTAGTAAATGGCTAATACATTTCTATTGATTGATACTATATATGTATCCGTTGTTCTTACTTTTTGTTTATTAAATAATGTAAAAGTGGGTACGGATTAATTGAGAATATGTATCTTATACTATTGCGTTTTTAATTCTTTGAATGGAATTGGATTATGTATGGAATGTTTGGGTGTTATAGTATGAAGGGAATCTTATTTGATAGTGTATTAACACATTATAAAGAGAGTAACTTTTAATACATTATTTTTTGTTTGATTCATACATAAATGTTGAATTAAATATGTATTGTCCATAATGCCCTCAAATTTCAATTTTTTTTATAAAATATATAATTGCTCTTGGTAGCCTGAACGACGTCACTTTTTATTGTAAAGATAAATAATTTCTGCATGAACTGTGCCGTAGGTGTACAATTGCTCAATCTCCATTCACTGATTCAAGTCTTGATAGTGTTTTCTCATTGGTCGTTGTCTCTCCCAAGAATTGGTAAGTCGTACACTGCAATTGGAATTGAATTTATGATTCAGTAATCCAAAATTTTGACATTCCCTGTAATCCAAGATTTTTCCAACTATGAAATTAAATTACCTCAGGTTACCTCTTAAAATCACGAATATGAGTTGGTAATCCTTATCTCAGGCATGCAACCGCGCACACATAATTAAGCTTTTGTCAAATTTAGGGTTACAGAAATCAACTTATATAAGAATATAAGAAATAATAAACAAGAAGCTCCACTAGCAAAATTCATAGTGTAATATGGTCCACTCGGATGCCGGAGGGTGAAAAGCAATGTTTTCAAAATTGGACCGGACCGGCCGGTTCGACCGGTGACCAGTGGCTGGTCCGGTCCGAATTGTCCCAAAAAACCAGTAGTGACTCGGACCGGTTAGAACTGCTCAAAACCGATCAAAAATCGATCGAACTGATCCCTGTCCAAGAACCGATTCGGCGAGCTGGAATTTTTTTTTTTTGGTCTGTTTTAAAGAGTCCAGCAGTCCAGTGATTAAAAAGTCTAGCAGTCCAAAACCAGTTTCGTTCTCTGCCTCAGCCAATCAGCTTCTCTGTTTTAGAACCTATTCTCCGCCCGCCAAGAACCAACCGCGCCACCTCGCTCTGGACCGCCACAAACCGCCGCGCAGCCTCACCTGCTCCTGTGGCCTGCTGCTGCGGGTAAGTGCTTTCCTTTTCCCTTTTTTTTTTCTTGTTTTCATGGTTTTCCCCAATTTCTCCCCTCTTTTTATTTTTGTATTTCCCCCCCCCCAAATTTCAGTTATATTAGTATATTACTAATGTAAATTATTAGTTTGGAAAGTGCAATATTAAAAAAATCAATTTTATTTATGGTGTTTAATTTTAATTTTATCATACCATTGCAAAAATTTTAGGGCATTTAAAAAGAACTTGAAAATGCAAAAAATTCTAGGGCATTTAAGATTCATTATCTAATCTTTTATTATTTTACTAAAATATTTATTTATGATTAATTAGATGATGGAGGAGATGAGGTTAATTTATCAAGATTTGATGGTGCATCCTCAAGTGATAATGATGGTGAAGTGCAACGCCTTTTAAGGCAACAAAAAAATCACCCTATTGATGAAGATGATGATTGAAGACTTTGGATATATCACTTGGATGATTTATAATGATTAATCTTGCTTTATGTTGTTTAATCTTATTTGGGTTTACTTAGACTTGGATTGAAATGTGACAAGACGTGTTTATCGAATTATCTTGTTCATGGTTATTTGTTAGCTTTTAGCTTTGGGATGAATGATAATTTGGATTTTTAAGATGAATGATGAATTGAATTTTTGTTAAATAGTATGGTAAATTTCTTGTTTGGTGGTTATTATTATTATTATTGGGTTTTTTTTTTCTATATATTTTTTTAATGTATTTATGAGTTTTTTTTATATAAAAAATTAATTTAATAATTATTACGTATTTATGACGTCACACCGGTCCAACCAGTAACCAGTAAGGCCGCCGGTTCGATGTCCGGTCCGATTTCTAGAACATTGGGGAAAAGTGTGGTTTGGGGGCGAGATGAAAGAGGGAATTACCGACTCTACTGCAAGTCAGGGTCGAATAGCAGAGATGAAGAAAGGAATTGGTGAAACTAGATGTATAGGTCGTGAAATTGGGGATCTATTTAATAAGGGACATATTTGTAAAAAAAACAACTACAATTAGGGATATTGAGGTAACATAACAACAAATATACAACAGTTCAATTTCGTGCCAGCTCAATCTCATCCTTAGAGGTGAGACCAAAATATAGGGCATTTTTGATTTCATGTAATATAATGGAATAACACACTATAATCACTATCAGTCTCTATTTGATTTGTATGACTCTAGAATTCAGGCCTACTTCAACTCCTCTCAGCCCGGTGTATTACAACGTATTATGGCACTTGGGAATCTCACCCCAAGAGGTGAGATTCTGCTGCAACAATTGGAGATTGATGATTGATATTTCTGGAATTACATTTGTATCCCTCAAAATTGATTTGTTTTTTTGTCTCTCAAAATTGACACCGCCATGGCTGCAAAAATGACACAAGTTGCATTTTGGGGAAGAAGAGGGGGAAAAGCCCCAAATAATCCTCCGGCCCCAAAGCCATCCGGGTTGCCCCGCCAAGATACGGGTTGGGTTGTACCAAGCCCGATTCACCTGCTCTATAGGGAGAAAAAAATTATCATCACAGCCTTCTTGATACAGAGAAAAAGATCAAAAAGAAAGAGCTTCAAGATAAGCTTAGCCAAACAAACCCTCAAAGTACAGAGTTTTATTTATTGATTTATTTGTTGTTTTTCTTTTTCTTTTTTTTTTTCTGAAAAAAGGGTTGTTGGGTTTTAGAGAGAGAAAGTGAAATCACATGCGGAGCAGAGAGAAGGGGCAACCACCCTTTAAGGAAATCCCCTCTCTCCGGCCTCATTCTAAGAGTAGTGTTTTTTTTTTTTTTGTTTCTTTTTTTTTTTGGTATTATTCAGGTTCCAAATCGAATGGGTGCATTTCAATGAAAAAAAAATTAGTTCGATATTTATAGTGATGATAGAAATTTATCGAAACACTGAAAATTAAAAAATAGATAAAATACTTATTAAAATATTAAAATATAAATTAGTTATTATAATTTATGCAAAATAATACAAAAATAATTACACCATGTATGTATTCAAAAATAAATATTCAAAAAATAAAATACTTAAATATGACAAATTTGGTCCTATGGGGCTAAATGTGAATGAAATATTTTCTATGAAACTAAAAATGCAATCAACTCCTTGTATCATTATATAAAGGGCAGTTTGGACATTTAGTGTACAAAAATACAAAAGTACTCAAAATCAAACATCCCGATTGATATTGAAGGATTCTACAAATCCAACATATTATCACATATCAAACATGAAAAAATAAACTTTCCAAACTTCCTAAGCACCCTAAAATATCATAGCTTCTCCCATACCATTTCACCAATCAAAAACTTCCATATTGTATTAGAATGGAATATGTCGGGCCTTTAGCAAATTTGGAGAAGGCTAGTCCTATTTAGTATGACAAATCAAATAGGTATAGAAGATAATTAAATTCATAGACTACATTGTATTCCAACAAATCAAAAACGCATGAGAATTTTGAAAAATATATAGATTAGGGAGGAGATGTTTGTAAAAACGTTATGGGAAATAAATACTAAATTAATTTACAATATTAAATAAAAAAATTATATTAAATATTGCTCAGCTTTTAAAAAAATTCAGTTAACCTCTATCGTTTGAGGAGTTTCAGCAAATGACAGATAATAAAAAGTGGAAAATAATAAAATTAAAACAAAATATAATTTACTCGCCGTGTCAGACACTTGTTATACTGTTAAATCTAATTGGTTGATAGAGTTAAATATAATTTTAGTCCCACTCGTTAGATTTTTGCACGTTTGGTCTCAAGGTTGCAAAATTGATCATTTTTAGTCACATACGTTAACTATTGTTGCAAGAATAGGAACTTCCCTCAAATAATCAATGAAAAATCCACATGGCCATTAGTTAGGGTAAAATTTTTTAGGGGGAAAAACGCACATGCATTTTTTGTCCCATACAACAGTCGATTTTACAATATTGGTCCCAAACATTTAAAAATCACAAAATTAGTACCAAATACGATATAATGATAATGTTGTAGTTGTAATACCTTCATTATATTTTTTGTAGTGTATTGATTATCATTTTTGTTGAAATTTATGCTTTGAAAAACCACGTAAATGGTCTCTGCTTTGATCAATAGAATATTTAACACTTTTGTCATGTCTATTAACTACTTGTTGTATTTGGCTTATTTAGATCATAATTGATATTATAGCGCCATGCACGCATGCATTAAATAAAGAGATCCTTGTCCCAATACCGACATTAAGAAAAATTGATCAAGTACTTAGGGGTATTAAATGCAATTAATACTATATATATTGGAGGTATATTCTACCAACCCTATAATAGATTCAACAAAAGCTCTTTCCTAGGATATTGATATTGGTATTTGTAAAGCATAGGTAGACTTAAACGATTATGAGATAAATATGCGTGAGCTAATTGAGTTTACCCCCCCAACAACTAAGTCTTGCTAATACTTAGTTAGTAATAGATCAAAAAGAGAATTTAACAAATTTTTTATATATTAAATTAGCATACATGAGTCATAATATGCTTGAACTATTTCTAGACAAGTGCTTTTGTGGGATCTATCATATTGTTGTTGGAATTTACATCTAGCATGAATAGTATTAATCGTTTTTAAGGCTCACAAATACTTGATCAATCTTCATTAATGTCAGTATCGAGAAAGACATCCTTTTATTTTAATATGTGATTACATGGTACTCTAATTTTATGTATGATCTAGATAATTAACTCAACTACTAATGATTAAAAGATATGACATAAGAGTCAAATATGTTATTTATTAAAGTGGAGACTATCTTTGTGATTTTCAAATTACAACAAAAATGATAATCAATATACTATAAATAACGTAATGAAGGTATTACAGCTATAACATTATCACTATATTGTATTTGGGACTATTTTTGTGATTTTTAAAATTTTGGAGCCAATATTGCAAAATTGACTTTTGTATGGGACAAAAAATGCCCATATATTTTTCCTCCCCAAAATTTTTACCCTAACTAACAGTCATATGGGTTTTTCCGTTAATTATTTAACGGAAGTCCTGTTCTTGCAACAATAGTTAACATATGTGACTAAAAATAATCAATTTTGCAATCTTGGAACCAAAAACACAAAAGATGTAACGAGTGAGATTAAAATTGTATTTAGCTTTGGTTGTTGTGTACTTGTGTTTTGCTTTCAAAATAATAGCCTTCTTCTAATATATGTACGGTAACTGATATTTTAAAATTATGTGCACAATTAAATAACATTACTTTGAAAGCAAAATGCTTTAGTTAGATCAAGTTCATTAATATTATGTCGTGTTACAAATAATTATGAATTCAAAAATTAAAATTAGATAATCAATTAAAAAATTATGTGACAATTTTGAAATTAAATGTACTAAAAAATGTAAGGATATTTTCTATATAAAAACTTATATTAAGATAATAAGATAACATATACATATTATAATGATTATGAGGGACATTCTTATTAAATTTAAGAGATATTAATTTAATTAGTCAATTTATAAGGGTAGAAAGTATTTTTGTAAATACAAAGGGTTAAAGTTATAAGCGTACAATATATAACAATGCCAAACCATATTTTCATTTCTCACCCTAAGGCTTTGTTTGGTTCTAAGATTTTAGGAAGAAAGGAAAATGTTAAGGAAAGGAAAAGAAATTGTAAGAATTTTAAAATTCTTTATCTTGTTTGGTTATTAAAGAAAATAAGAAGGAAAATGACTATTCTAGAGAATTAGCTTCCATTTTATTTGGTTATTATTGTAAATTAAAGGAAAAATATAAAAGCACATTTATAAAAAATCCAAACAATCAATTAATTGTATAAAAAAATAAAAAAGATTTGCATGAAGTATATTCAAACAATTAATTAGTTTGAGCAACAAAAATGAGATGAGAGTTTGAAAAGTAAGAGAGTGTTGGAGAGAGTAACATAAGATTATAAAATAAGTTTTTCCTTCATTTTCTTCACCTAATTGGGAGGAAAATATTTTTTCTCAATTATGTTATATTTTCTTTCTTTTTTCCTTTCCTTATCATTTCCTTTCTTTTTCCCTAGTAACCAAACATTGAAAATTAATTTTTCTTCCTATTTTCTTTTCTTTCCCTCCTAAAATCCTAGAACCAAACATAATGTAAACATCATTGTGGAAATTATTTTTCTCAGTTGGCACGTGCACCGGATTCAAAAGCACGTGAGGGGTGGGGGGTGTTTGACGTTGGGGGACTAAAATCCTGGAAGGGTAAGGGGTCAGAGTGCAATAATGAAAAAGATACCATCGTACCTATGTTTTTATTAATGAATAAAAGCAACCATACTTTGATACGCTATCTTCTGTTAAAAGATACACTCAAGATTTTCACTTCTTCGTCTTCTTATACTTTTTTCTTGTTTGTTTGGCCGTCATTTCTGCTTCTGCTTCTGCTTTCTGATTCTTCTGCTGCTTTAGCTGCTTCTTATCCACAATCTCTCGAACTTATTGGAGAGTCACCACACGCAGTGAACGTGGATAGAGTTTGGAATGCATAGCTTCAAAGCAGCTGTAACGCAGGCTATTCCTCTCACCAACTCTGATGTGTATTGCCATCATTCCCAGTCACCCTTTTACCTCAGGTGCTCGCACAAGCTTGTGCTTTTTTCTTTTGATGCCCTGTTGAACTTTTGATGATGTGCATGTGTTGTTTGGTGTAATTTTGTGCATGCGTATGTATATGTAGAGGTGAAGAAGCTGGTAGAAATGGGGCGCGTTTTGCGGATCTTGGGGAGCTTGAGCAGTCGCCCGCTAATGGGTTTCATCATCATGATGATGCTGTTAATTTAAGCAGAAGTAAGCTTTTCAACTCTCTCTCTCTCTCTCTCTCTCTCTCTCTCTCTCTCTCTCTCCCTCTCTGTCTGTGGTAACAACTTGTTTTAACTACCACAAATGCAATTTTTTAATTACTTCTTTTTTCTATTTCTTGGTAGGCTCAGTGTATAATGATATGAAGGCAAGCAATGTTTCTTTTGTCTCAAGTAACTTGCAGTTTGGTGGGCTCAACAGCGTAAGTATTCTTCTTCTTTATCTTCAAAAACAAGCGAGCCCTGGTTTACACACACACACACACACACAGAGTATGTATGTAGTTTACAGATGATACCAGTACGCTGTATTTTCACAGAGTTTGGGTTCAGCCGAGATGGTTTCCCCTGGAACAGGAGTGGATTCAGGGCCGTTCATGTTACAGAAGGGTTCAATGGTGGGTGTTGGCGGTGGGGCGTTGGGAAATGGTCACTTTGAGAACTGGGGTGATTCAGGCGTCGTAGCAGATAACAGCCAACAGACTGACACTTCCACAGATACCGATGACAAAAACCAGGTCTTTCTTTTCCTGATGCTACAAAAATATAGGCTTAAAAATATCATATTTTATTTTATTTTTTCTTGTTAGTTTCAGAATTTCACATGCTGCTTTGGTAGTTCTTTGAAATCAAGAATAACTTTCTGCTTTTATGCAATATATTTGTATGAAGGTGCCTTGAATTTGTCCTTGGTAATAGAGATCTGGTAGTCCAATATGTTGTTCCATCTTGTACTTCATTTTACCTTTTTATCTTTTGATGCGCATTGAAAATTATTGGAAACTGTCTTTGAAGTTCCAACTTGTTGAGTTATTGATTTGGTTACACATTTTCAGTACCTTGGAGTTCATCATGAAAGACTGATAGATGTGGACTCTATGGACCAGTCTAAGGGTAAAATGGGGGACCAAAAGGTTGTTTCTTTTTGCTGTCTTGAACTAATTACCTACACGTCATAGCCATGAATTTGGAAGTGATTTTGTTTGCTTTTATCTCAGGCACTCCGTAGGTTAGCTCAGAATCGTGAAGCTGCAAGGAAAAGCCGGATGAGAAAAAAAGTAATTGTTCTTGAAATTTATCGCGGATTGTAGTGAACATGTGATTATTGAAGTTCAATGAGTTAAACTAAGTTTTGCTAATCGTACATGGCTAAGTCTTTGTATGTTGCAGCAGTACCTCAATTTGTACATAGTCGATGCTTGAATGATAAATACGTTTTTTGGTTTTGGATAGGCATATGTTCAACAGCTCGAGAGCAGTCGCCTAAAGCTTGCACAGCTGGAGCAAGAGCTGAAAAGAGCACGACAGCAGGTACTTTCTTGATTCCATATATATACGAAAAACATATATTTGTGCCTTAATGTCACGAATTCGAGGATTTATTGCCCAATGTCATTCAGTATCAAACGTATTAACTTTATTATAGCCAGATATCGGTTGCTAATAGTTGGCTTCATATTGTTAGTTTTGTTATTTTTAAGTTGATATAGCACATTCCTGTAACAAAAAAAAAAATTGCAGGGTATCTTTGTGTCATCTGGATTTTCAGTGGATCAGGGTCACTCAGTGGGTTGTAATGGTGAGTGAAATCGCATTATTGCAATTGGACAGCCTATATTGTAATAACTGGCAAAGTTCTGATCATGATACGTCTGTAGGGGCTATGGCGTTCGACATGGATTATACGAGATGGCTTCATGAACATCAACGGCTGATAGCTGATCTGAGATCAGCTGTAAATTCTCATGCGGGAGACAACGAGCTTCGGCTTCTTGTGGAAGGGGTGATGTCTCACTACGATGAAATATTCCGCCTCAAGAGAATTGGTGCAAAGTCGGATGTATTTCACATGCTATCCGGCATGTGGAAGACTCCTGCTGAAAGGTGTTTCATGTGGTTGGGAGGATTTCGCTGCTCCGAGATTCTCAAGGTCATTTAATATTTGCAATAACTATTTGATTGTAATAAGGATCAATTACATCAACAGAATGGGGTAGCTGTAAAGAGAAAATAAGTTATAGGGGAGGTATGTGATATTTTGAAACTAAGAGGGGATATTTGTGTAATTATATTATGTAGGTACAGGGAGGGTGTTGTAACTACTGCCTTCTTTTTCATCGACAATGTTTTATGAGTCTCGATTCATTCTAATCCGTCTTTACTTTTTTTTGTCGGGATTTCAGATACTTGGAAACCAGATTGAGCCCTTAACAGAACAACAGTTGGTAGGCATTTGCAATTTACAGCAATCCTCGCAACAGGCCGAGGATGCCTTGTCCCAAGGAATGGAAGCTTTGCAACAATCACTTGTGGAAACACTTTCCTCCAACTCTCTAGGGCCCCACAATTCTGGAAATGTTGCAGACTACATGGGACAGATGGCAATCGCCATGAGCAAGCTCGCCACATTAGAAAATTTTCTTCATCAGGTATATATGGCCAATATTTAGTATTATATCTAAAATTTTTCGATCTATCAGAAGTTATATGCCGTGTGTTTGCTCTTGACAGGCCGACCTTCTGAGGCAGCAGACCTTACAACAACTGCAGCGAATCTTGACAACCCGTCAAGCTGCCCGTGCTCTTCTTGCTATCAGCGATTACAGGTCAAGGCTGCGCGCTTTGAGTTCTTTGTGGTTAGCACGCCCCAAGGGATGATAGTATGTATCTTGTATATCCAATAGCCGTCGAGTTCCTTTTGAAGTGTTGCAATTGCCTCTCGTCGATGTAATGGGCTGTAGCTTATGAATCTCTGTATGTAAAGAAATGTTTCTATGTTCAATTTACTGATTTCTTAGTGGTCTTTTTATTTACTGTATTCTTATGTTATGTATCTCTTATAGACGCATGATCTTTTACAGTTCCCTCCTTATCTATGGCAGATTACAGATCCCAAACCACCTCAAATACTAGTATAGTACACTATGAAAATGTAAATACGTACTCCCTTATAAAATCAGCAACCAAGAAAAATTTTATTTTTATGCATTTGTACAGCGGCGACAACATAATAGATACATATATTTCACATTTCTGAAAAAAAAAAATCAAGGAATGAAACTCTCAGTTCAGTTCATCTTTTCGACACGCTTGTATGTTCTTCCTCTTTCATTCTTCTTCCTTCCTGCAGAAAGATTCAGTCAAAAACCCCGTTTATTACCCAAGATACAGTAAACAGAAATATATTACTATTTCTTAAATCCATCATATAATTCACATTCGATGACGTACTTGGTTTGTTTTTTCTCTTGAAGTGGGGAATTTGTGGTATGAAAACTCCAGTTCCACTCCCACGACTTCTCCACACGTTCAATACCCACTCAGGTGCTGCATCATCCTCCTTGTTTGCAGGCCAATTGTAATATCCCCAGTGTTGTGGAACATTACAAGGGCCACTATTCTGCCCTTGTTTCTGGGCTGTGGCCATGTTTAGATTCTTGTTCTCGTACAACTCATAATTATCCTCATCATCGTCTGCTGTTAGCTGCAAGACTTGTCTTTTGAGCTCACTATAAAAACCATCATCTTCGTATTCAAATTCGTCGAACATGCAAATATTTGCTGTGTTGAATTCTTGTTGGTGACTCGTGTGGAAATCCATGGGAGGAGCTTTGCACTGATTGCTTGGTGGTGCCAATGACATATTTCTCTGCATATATATATATATATATATATATGTGTGTGTGTGTGTGTGTGTGTGTGTGCGTGCGTATTAAACTATAGTTGTATGTGTAGTTAAGTGGTTGAAGGAAAAGTTGGTTTGATTGTGGTCAAATGTTTAAGGGACGTGGAAGATAGTCTTTTAAGTCGTCTCCGAGTGGCTGCGGATGGAAAGAAAATTCCTAGTTTTGTATTTTAGTCCGTGCTTTGATATTTCTCGCCCGAAAAATACACTCAAGTCAATTTTATTTCACACGGGATCAGGTTTTGTGTGCATTGATTTTTCTCAGTGAAGTCGTATTTGGGTATATAACGCGTTGAACTCTCTTGCGTCTCTTGGAAGGTTCCGAGTCTTTTACTTGGAGTATCGAATATACAATATGAATTGGCATGGAAATTTCTCATTATTTAAATTCATTTATGTCATATGGTAAATAAATTCGTCGTTACAAATGTCTGAACTAGAAATATTACTTGCAAGGTTCGGCTTTATATGCATAAACCCATGATGAGTGTTAATTGTTAAGTTTACTAGATGACAAGAATCATTCACTTATCTTATAATTAGCTTTGATCAATTCATGAATTCCATCAAGCTTAGAAGTTCCTAGGAATAGAGTAATTTCCAATCCACAAATTAAGTCAATTTTAGCAATAATTCAATGGTAAAGATCATTTAAGAGAAGTCTTGCCCACATAATCTGATAGTTATCACTTAACCAAACGTAAGCATTGGTTTATTGATATCAAAATTCAGTTGACTAGTCATAGTGAAAGCCTCACCAACAGTGACAAGTGGGGGGATGACATTATTAAACACTCATTTGACCGCTATTCCGGGCCTGCTTCTTAGTGGGTGATCGTCTGATTTACACAACAGCACCTTGACGTCTAATTAGAAGTTTCTTCTACGGGTCTAATTCTTGGTCAAACTCTCTCTCTCTCTCTCTCTCTCTCTCTCTCTCTCTCTCCCTCCCAAAAAAGTGTCTCATCTAAAATTTACACGTTACTTTCCATTGGGTGGTTTTTCAACCTCAACAACTCTCGACTCGATAGATGCTAACCACATAATAAAGATCCTCATTAATTAAGTTGATGATCTATATCCAGGGGAAGCGTAAAGGATTGAACCATTGCTGCGATAACGTTATCAAATTCAACGTATTTTCATGGAGAAGTTCTTCCCATATATCTGTTCGTCTGTATGAACACAGGGTAAATAGCATTAAGTAGTCAGGTAACAAATAAATGCGTTCAGAAATCAGAACCGGGTACCCTAGGTACACATGTATAAAATCAAATTCCCCTTGAACAATCACAAAAATATCAATCAAATTCTAATTTGAACTCAAAGATGGACACGAAGGAGAGAAAGAGTGAGGACGACTATGAAGATGATGCTTTTTACAAAGAAATAAGAAAGCAAATTTTTGAATTGATCGACAGTTGCCAGGATTGTGAGCCTGTAACATCATCATCATGGTCGATTGCCAAGAATTCAAAGACTAGAATGGTACACAGAAGAAACTACTATGATTGGTGTGGGGCCTGTTGGCGTGGTGGACTAGGTGCAGTAATATCGTATTACCCGCCAATATCTGCCAACTTCAGTGGGACTGGGGTGTTCATACCCCTAGTTGCTCAGAAATTTAATTTGCAGGATACCAACAAATCATAATTACACCACTTCTTCATTCAGTTCACACACACACACACACACACACACACACACACACATTTGTGTTTGTGGAATCGACAATAATTTCGAGATAGAACGAAATGTATGGATATGTGTAAAAGGGTATGGAGTCCCGTACTCAAGGGATATTAACCATGTGGAAATTAGTGGCATATTTGTATGAAAACAAGAATTGCAAGATTGCATGTAGATATTAGATCTATTGCACTGAAAATGGGAAATTAAGAATAAAAAAAAAATTCTCTTATTTATTTTATTATCGCCTTCGGTCTATTATTTCAATGGATATGTGGATTAATGTCAAAAGCAGACATTTATCTCTTTCTTCCATTAGAGTAGTTTGTTTGCTTATTTGTTTTTTCTTTTTTAAATACATATACACACACCAACCCAACACATAGGATTCGACCTTGACATTAATCTCCACGCATCTAAAAGCGAGGATACATGAAAAACTAGTGGGGAAAAGGTTTTTCTTTCCAGCATGTCTCAAGGAAAAGTGGACTTAACTAAGCGATCATTGTTTGTTGTTTTGGGTGGTCAAGAAAATTCTTATATGCATTAGGTGCGGTTCTTATCTATATACCAATGGTTAAGATCAAAACACATAAGCACTTAAAGAAATTTTAGAAAATATACACAATGCGTGGTTTAATCCTATCATTGGATGGATATGTGGGTTTCAAACACCAAATTCATAAAAGAATTTTTCAAGCGGTCATGATAGAGATCAAGGATTCCATGTACTTGTTATCTAATTAAAAAACTTTAGGATGTTCTCGAGCACGAACATTATGTAAGCCGTAAATGGTCAAAATTGAACCACATAATATATTTAAAAATTACACCCATGTAAGGAAAAACGGCACAATATTTTAGCTATATGAGCTTTATACGGAGCCCAAAACTTAGTGTATGCAAGAATTGTACGTATTCAATTTGTATTCGTTATGATAAGGCAATATTGTAGTGACCATGATACATCCGACGTTTTTTTTTGGGTAAATAATTGAACTTAATCTAATTACTTCATAGTGTCTGTAATTAATTTATTTTCTGATTAGGAATTCATAGTTCATACATGTTGGTTTAAGTTAATATTAATGATTTGCTTTAGTACCTGTTGTGTAAACCAAAACACCAATTACAAAAAATTACAAAAAAATTGTTAGGTCAAGAAATTAAAAAGGGAACAAAATAAGAAGAAATGGAAAAGAACAAAAAAAAATAAAATAAAATTGAGGGGCACAACGAAACGGTTACCGGAGCGCCAAGTGCCGCAATGCATCCACGAACCGTTTCCCTTTTCAAAGTACAAAATTGAATTCCCGCCTTAATTTTTACGATTCATAACGATCATTACCGTTGATAATTTGTTCAAGATGAATGCGACTCCACCACCATCAGCCCCGCCGGAGCAACCGCCGGCCGCCGGTATACCGGTGAATGATCAGTCCGCCGCCTCTAAGTTGGGCCCTCGGCCTTCTATCCCGTGGTCTACTGGCCTGTTTGCTTGTTGCGAAAATGTTGGCATTTGTAAGCCCTCCTTAATCTCTACACATTCAAGAATTTATCACATAATTATGTTGTTAATTAATGTTGGGGAAATCTTTTACCAAACACGTCGTATCTTGTTATCGCAGGTTGCTTAACATGTTGGTGTCCATGCATCACATTTGGTCGGATTGCAGAAATTGTGGACAGAGGATCGACGGGTAAGCCAAACACAAACACAATTGATTGTCTCCCTAGAAATTTTGAGTAATGAACACAAAATTGGATTGAAACTTAGCAAAGATAGAGTGAGAAGAGGCGCTGGGAGAGAGAACCGCCCCCTCGACCTACAGTAAGAAATTAAAATTTTACTACTCTAAACATGACAAAATAGTTTTTTTTTTCCCGTACTTAAACTTGTTGGTGGCGTCTACTGTATACGTTTCAGCCTGTGGAGTAAGCGGCACATTGTACTCGATGATACTGTGCATGAGTGGATGCGCGTGCACATGCCTTTACTCGTGTTTCTACAGATCAAAATTGAGGGGGCAGTATTTTTTGCAAGAAAGGCCGTGCACGGATTGCTGCGTCCATTGCTGTTGCCATATATGTGCATTGTGCCAAGAGTACAGAGAACTTCAGAACAAGGGTCTTGATTTGTCTATAGGTACATTAATTCTTATCATTTTTAACATTCTACTCAGAATTTTCAAATTAATTAAATTCTGAAAATGATTTGTGTAGGATGGCATGGGAATGTGGAGAGGCAGAGACGAAAGGCTGCTGTTAATATGCCTCCATCAGTTGAATTAGAGGGCATGAAGCGTTAGGCTAGCACGCGTGCAATATGCCTTTTTCTACTGCAATTGATCTTCAGAAATAAATGTTCTTTTGTTAGTTTATCGATTCATACTTATCTTAATTATTCACCTAGCTAGTTCACATATGTACAAATGAAATTTCGATATTTGTATTGTTTGATCGAATAAGCTGTAAAAATCTGACTCGACAGTATATGCCCTGGATAGGAAATGGTTGCAATATGATCTCTTTGGATTTCTTTCTTTCTTTCTTTTTAAAGAAGATCAATTTCAGGGGATCTCTCATCGGTATTTGATTCACGTGCAAGTTGACAAATCGGAATCCTGTTTAAATGATAAGATTGAATTGCTGAAACATCACGATTAGTAAGAGGTCTTGGATTTGGATTTGAATCTGCTCTGCATGTGATCAAGCTAGTACTTAAATAGTAGTTTCATTTTTTTTTCTTCTGATTAGGGGTGGTAAATGGGCGAGTTGGGTTGGGTTTGGGTTGGGTTCATATGGATTGGGTTTGAAATGGGTTGGGTACAAAATGGGTTTAAGTATATGGGTTCAAGATGGGTTGGGTTTGGGTTGGGTTGGGTTGAACCCAAGTGGATCCAAATTTCAAAACGAAAAAATATGTATTTATTATAGTTGGAAAATTGTATCTATCATTATTTACTTTATTATTATTATTATTATTATTGCTACTACTTTGAAAAATGTAAAAAATTTTAGCTACCAATTTAAATCGATTCTTATCATCAATTCAAATTTTTATTTCATTATTTGGTAAGATAAAAAACCAAAAAGTTTCACACACACACTGCACACACACACACAGTTTCACACACACTGCACACACACACACACACACACAGTCTCACACACACTGCACACTGCACACACACAGTTTCACACACACACACACTGCACACACAGTGTGTGAAACACAGTTTCACACACACACGCACTGCACACACAGTTTCACACACTGCACACAGACACACACACAGTTTCACACACACTGCACACAGACACACACACAGTTTCACACACACTGCACACAGACACACACACACACACAGAGTTTCACACACTGCACACACACACACACACAGTTTCACACACACACACACTGCACACACAGTGTGTGAAACACACAGTTTCGCACACACACACACACACACTGCGCACACACACACACAGTTTCACACACACACACTGCACACACAGTGTGTGAAACACACAGTTTCACACACACACACATGCACAGCACACACAGTTTCACACACTGTGTGTGCAGTGTGTGTGTGAAACAGTGTGTGAAAGCACACACAGTTTCACACACTGTGTGTGTGCAGTGCGTGTGTCTGTGTGAAACTGTGTGTTTCACACACTGTGTGTGCGTGCGCAGTGTGTGTGTGTGTGTGTGTGAGTGATGATAATGAAAGTAATTATAAATTATAAATCCACACATTCCAAACTCATTTGAACTCATTTTAAACCCAATATAAACCCAAAACCATTTCAACCCAATTAGAACCAAACCCAATCCAACCCATTATAAATTTTTTAAATCCAACCCAACCCAAAACCAATTGGGTTGGATTGAACCCATGGGTTTGAGCCCATTTTGCCACCACTACTTCTGATAAATGATCTTGTTTAGAGTTACTAGTTGTTCTTAACCAATATATGCCAATAGTTATACATTTCTTTTTGTAATACACCATTACCCCTGCACGCACAAATTAAGAAATTTCTATGCCACTTCGCCTTTTAAATTGTGGATAGGATCATCTCGTGTTGGATAATGCATCTGACCTTGAGTCTTGGTCTAGATTCTGCCCGTGCCTGTGTTTGCTAAGTCGTGTGTGATTTGTGGGATAAAAATGAATACGAAGGAAATTTTTGTTGGAATCAAATTTGACCGAATTTAATAAATTATCTAGTAGATGTATTGCACATTTCATCTGTTTAAACCGTTAAACACTCTCTCTATATGTACCAATTACAATTATCCTTGTTATATAATTGATACTAATTTGATTGAATTGGGTGTGAATTAGAATTTCACATAATTGGCATATATTCTTTTCAACTAGAAAACCATATATATTTAGTTTTTTTATTGATTGACAAATTAGGCAATATATTTTGGAATATCCAGTGGCCGGACAGGTGGTTGGAAATTAAGATTCCAGGCTTTTTCCATTAGGGGATAAGCTGACATTTGCGTTCCTCGTCCTCTTATCTCTACTTTTGGAAACGATGCATGGTCAAAAAGAATGAGGAATAAAGATATAGTCCATTTGCGTGTACTTGAAAGATTTTATTCTCAATACGAAATCTTTGTATACTTGTCTCTTTCTATTCCCTGTGATTCTGGTTGGTGCAAATTAACAATATTCTTGCACTAAAGCTAGAAAAATGAATACCTCAGTATTTGACCATAGGAAAAGCCACTCTATATTTTACAAAACTTTTTCATGTCCTTCTCGAGCAACACCTTTAAGTTGAACAATTGTTCCAAGTCCATGCATTAGGTGGATGAGAAAAGTTAGATAGAGACTTGCATATTTATGTCTTTGCTAATTACTCGACATGGATATAGATAATTAGATTTGAAAAATATTAATTATTTCATATCGACATGAGTTGGGCAACTCTCATTTCATGAGTTAGTTTTTGAGATCGAATTAGACCCAAATATTTGTTATTTATAAATGGTATTAGAATAGACTAGGTCGTACGTTGTTATTGGGTCTTCCACAATACTATTTTCATACTTCAATTGTTTTTCGCTATAATTGGGCCTGGGCATCTGGGGCGGGGTGGGCCTGAGCGTCTGGGGCCGGGGGGGTGTTAACTATTTCAACAAAATATCTAAATATAATTTGATAATGGTTTGGACAACTCTCATTTTATGCACTAACGTTTGAGAGTATTAGGTTCAAATACCTTTTATCCCTCCCCCCACCCGTATGAGTAGAATGGACGCACTGGATTGAACCACCTCTCGCTTCGTTGGTGTATAGCATTTTCCAATAAGAGGGAAACATTGACTGAAATATGGGGGACAACCTGAAGTTAGGTTGTCTGTTTTTCGACTCGCTTAATAATGCATTTGCATTATTTTTAACAATAATGTTGTGCCTACAATTGTCATGCTACAAACTTTTCTTGTTGCTCCAAAAATATTACAAATGTACATGCATCCAATTATTCTAAACTATTGTCATGAAATTTGATGATTGCAACCACCTTCGACCCCTCATATAACCCACTTCTGTCGTGCCCACCAATTGTATCCTTTTTTATTAATTAATTTCTATCTATATGTCCTGTTTAATTTTGTTTTTATCGTATTCTTATGTTGATCATAATTGTGGCAGGAATCTGGAGGGGAGGGGGGGGGAATAGTTTTTCCCTCTTCTTTGTCGTTTCTTAATTAATTCTCAACAGTGAAGTAAAATTTTAAAATTTAATAAAAATACATGTACAGATAACTTCATATAAATTTAGAAAAAAAAAAAAGACTACACTTTTCAATTCGCCTATTAACTTCTCTCTCTCTCCTAGCAAGTAAATTTGAAGGGGAAAGGCTACTTCTTCCAACTTCCCTTTTAATTCTCTTTCTCATAGCAAGTAAGCTCTAATTTGGACGAGATTATAACATTTTAAAATTTATTTAGATCATAGTGTATAAAATAATTTGTGAATTACCATTTTTTTTTACTTAAATATATACAATTAGCCCCCACATGAAGATACGTGGCAGTTTCCAAGTTGTCCCAATTGCCCCATTGAAAGATAGCATTAACTAAAACCAATAATAATAACTCACAAGTAACAAAGTTGACATTGATGTCCCACTTCCAATCTTATCTGTTTTCCACTTCACTTTTTCTATATAAGCGGGCTAATTGAACCCCCATTCCGCCACAAGAAAATAAAATCCCAAGTTCTTCCATTTCCCCTTTTCGACTCTTCATCTTTACGAGAAGCAGGAGAAGAAGATCGAATGGCCACCATGACACTAGATCCAAGCCTCAGCCTTCAAATCACAGATTCCAACCATAGGGTACTAGTCGAAGAACTCGATGGCCTTATTAGAGTGTACAAAGACGGGCACGTGGAACGACCTCAAGTCGTGGCATGTGTCAGCCCCTCATTGCCCTCGGAGCTCGGGGTCACGTGCAGGGACATCATTATAGACAAGTACACCAACATTTGGGCACGTCTCTATGTCCCAAACGCCACTCCACTAGGGAATAACGTCAAGCTCCCTTTGCTAGTCTACTTCCACGGAGGTGGATTTTGCGTTGGCTCCGCTTCTTGGAGTTGCTACCATGAATTCCTAGCAAAATTAGCCTCCAAAACCAATTGCGCCGTCGCCTCGGTGAATTACCGCTTGGCGCCGGAAAACCCTCTTCCGGCCGCCTACGACGACGGCGTCAAGGCCCTCGTGTGGCTGCGGCAGCAACAATTCGGCGGCGGCAACGAGTGGTGGGCTAATAAATGCAACTTTTCGAACATCTTTCTGGGCGGGGATAGCGCCGGCGCCAATATCGCCTACAATGTGGCCTTAAGATCAGTAGGGGCGGCGCAAATGGAAACGATCAAGGGGCTCGTGTTGATACAACCGTTTTTCGGAGGGGAGGCGAGGACTCATTCGGAGAAGTACGCCGCGCAGCCGCCGCGCTCCACCCTGACGCTGGCGGCGTCCGACGCGTATTGGCGGCTGGCGCTGCCGGCCGGGGCGGATCGAGACCACCCGTGGTCCAACCCGATGGCGGCGGCGAAGTTGGAGGAGCGGCTGCCGAGGAATTTGCGGGTGATTCTGTGCGTGTCGGAGATGGATATATTGAAAGATAGGAACATGGAGTTTTGCGGCGGTTTGGCGAGTGGTGGTCGGAAAGTTGAGCAAGTGGTGTGTAAAGGTGTTGGGCATGCATTTCAGATTCTGAACAAGTCCAGTGTGGCTCAAACTCGTGTACATGAATTGTTTTGTCATATCGCCAATTTCATTAGTAGATAACTGGCTAGGGGGCCAATTTATTGTGTAACACACTCGTTATTTGTCTTTTTATCTTTTTGGGTAGCTTTTTTGGCAATGTAAGTTGGTTGGTTATATAATATAAATTGAATAGGATATGTTATTTTTGTTTCTCAAATTGTCCATTATTTGACAAGTTTATGCTATGGATGCACTTTGGTTGTGGGAGAGGAAACAAAAGATACTATCAATTTCTTGTTCTTTTTATAAAAGAGTCTGAACTATCTCACTCAAAGATATTTTATATAAAAAAACAATTATCATACTTGTATTGTTTACATAATATCACAAATACGATGAAATAGAAACAAGATGTTAAAACGAGTGACAATAATTTTATATTTAAGTTGTTACTATCATAATTAATAAGATATGTATGCACCTAGCTAATGGTACCAAAAATGTTGTCACAAAGCTTATTGATATTTTTAACTATTACCAATTTATTATCAAACATAATCATTAATTATTAATAGTGATAACTAAAAATACTAAATGTCGTTACAATTAAGCTTTTGTCATGACTAAATAAAAATTAATGCACTGAGTATACACTATTAATAATAAAATAAAAGTTGGCATTAAATAAACAAAACTAGTGCTGATTTTCTTTCTTTTCTTTTCTTTTTTTTGGCTTTTATCATGAAAGTCGTTATTTTATTTTATTTTGTTGTGGTGCACGTATATCACATGAATGATAATTGGTGGGAAAATGGTGTCTAATCTATCATTATCTGTCGTACGCTTTGATAGCCTATAATATGGAATGCTACAGCTAGAGTTTGAAACTTTGGGTTCAGATGTGTGATTAAATTAATATTTTATTACATATTTTCATAAAAAGCAACGGACGATATACATTGTAAGGAGAGGGGTTAAGTTGGTCAAGCGTATATGATGATGGCCTCGAGTTGCCATAATTGAGATATTGAATTGTTCTGTTTGATAAACAGAACAATTATTGTCAGATGGCTTGCCGTGTTTAGGGGAGACAAATACACGAACTGTGATTTATTTATTTTTTTAATACATATCATCGAATTATATCAATGACTCTTCGAGTACAAATCAAACTATTATATCATATTTCAAACAATATCATTCACAAACTATAGATAAACTATTACAATAAACTACTATTAAAGTAGGATAATAAACTACCATAAAGGTAGAAATAAAGTCTACACATTTATCGATGGGAATCGAACCCAAGACCTTTAGAATCTTGGGGCCTCAGTTTTGCCAGTTGAGCTAGGCCTCATCGACCACGAACTGTGAATTATTATGATGGATATGAATGAAATATTTCATGTTTCATCGTTCCGGCAGGCAAAAAAGTTGTCCAAATTAAGTATTTCAACTAGGCAAGAAATTAGAGTGATATGATGATCTCTTCATTAATAATAACAAGAAGTATTTTCGTTAGCTTTTTCTGTTCTAGTAAATACATAAACGCTCGCTTAAAGTCTGAATATTTTTCACTAGCTTTTTCCTTTTAAAGTTGAATTCAAGATATTTCTAAATTCGATGGACATATTATCCTGCTCGCTTGTCCAATTTTGCCGATACTCAAATGTTTTTATCATCGGTCACAAGTGTTATTTGCATAATTGTTGGTTCGTAATGCTCTCACTTGAAAAATACCCAAGTGGGTATATCTACTCGTTGAATTAAATACAATGACACAATCGTACCTTTTAATAATTTTTTAATATCATACTGATGAACAAAGTTTTCTGCTTTTTCTCTTCCAGACAAATTCAAAATAATTAGTGACGATTATTCCGTCTCCGAAAATTTGTAGATTGATGCGTGAATTGCGGCATGTGAAAGTCGGAACTCTTTCAGTTGTAGAAATAATTTTATATCTTGATTGATGCATGATTACTGAAAAGTAAACATTCAAGAAGAATCACTCAAATTCGACATTTTTGTCCTCTTGTGTCAAGAAGTCATGAATGAAACATAAAGAAAACCAACAAAATTAAATATTTACAATGTCCCCAGTCATTTCCACACCAGAAGCTACACTAGTAACCAAACAATTTGAAGTAACTGATGAAAATAATAATAATAATAATAATAGAAAAAAACTAAAATTATAATTTCAAACTATGAAAGCTTTTGACTGCTTAAGCTTTAGATTTACGCCATACAGGTAACAGTATACCGGAGCAGAGGCAAAAAAGCGAACAAAACAAAATGAAGATACAATCGTAAGTATAAGCGTACGATTTCAACTCCGTCAACCAAATCAATGACTATCCAAGACCACTACACCTAAAAATCACAGAAGACATGGAAACAAAATAGCATGAACTTGTCTAGCTTGACATCATAACATTGTCGATTGACTGAAGTGCTTGATTGGCGAAAAAACGGACATCTACATCAGGGTCCTCGGAAAGCTCTACCAAACTGGGCCGTATCGTTTTCTCTACCACCTATACAGAACACAAAAATTTGATACGTACGAAGAGAAAGAACATACTTTCTTATATTAATACCAGTGTCATGTGGAGTCTCATGAATGTAAACGAATGGAGCTGGAAAAGTTACTCACAGATTGATCAACAATGGGGATCATGGACTGCAACACCTTAGCTACATTGAATTTGATGTTGGGTACCCTGCAAACATAATATGATTCATTCAGCTTATCACGGGTGAAAATTAAGGCTATGCAACTAAAGCCCATAGATGGACATGAAAGAGTAGGCAACTACCTGTCCTTTGATGCAGTGACAATGACAGGCAATAATTTGGAACATGTAATCTCAGAACCCATGACAGGAGCAAGTAATGAAATTGCCTGAAGAACGGTCATCCGATACAAATAATGTGGATTGTTTACCATATCCAAAACCTGCCATTGGAAATAAAACAAGGTTTGACACAGTTCAGACATGTTAAAGAGGCCAAGAAAAGAACTGCACAAGAACGGTCATCAGATACAAGTTCTGCATATTCTTCACCATAACCAAAAGCTGCACAAGTACAAAGGTGTTCTAACACATATGAGGCAAAAAGAGAACAAGCTGCAACACAAAATTTTGGTTTGACTCCATCAACCCAGAAAATTTTATCAGTTGTATAAGCACGAAAAGTTAACTGAAAGGCAGCCATTTGACAATTGAAACACAAAAAGGAGCATTTTAAGATAGCCATCTACAAACCTGAGGAACAATATGCTGCATTGCCCACTCTGGGCCGAATTCCTCTGCCAGACGCTTCAAATTATTGGCTGCAGCATCTCGAATAGAGTAAACCTGCATATAATCCCAAAAACTTGGATGTTTTCTACACTTTCTGAACTCATTGTGCAACAGCAAATAACAAGGGCAAAAGATGGAAATGATGAAAGAATGTATCTCATTCACCATCTTAATTTACAATGTAACTTCATTGGCAACAGATATTACTAAGTCAATTGGTTTGTGGTTAAGAAAGGAACATAATACAGATTTTTTTCCTTTAATGTCCTTGGTAAATATCAAGTCAGATCACAAGTGTTTGACCAAACAGCTTCCATGTGATCATTACTTTAATTTTTTCAAATTAATCACAGCAAAATGAGGGGGGGGAAAAATAAGAAAGAAAAAAAGCAACTATAGATGTTAAGATGATCCATGCTCCCAAAAGTAAATGTGCAAGCGAAACACAAACCTTGTCCTGCAGCCACTGCATGCAAAGGGCACCCAGCTTATCATCGAAAAATCCAACACCCAACTGACTAGCCAATAAAGGTATATATTCTATGATGGCAAGCCGAACCCTCCAATGCCTGTCCTCTGCAAGCTCGACAATAGCTGGTAATAAGGATTGAGAGAGTAGATCAATTCCAATAACCTGCATGAGAAGAAAGAATAATAATAAATACGTGGAAGGTGAACGAAGTCATACTGGTTTCGTAGTAATTGAACAACAGCGCATGTTATAGAGCATCAATACCTGATTGACTTGATCTAGCTTGCTAATAATATTGAGACGAACATCGGGAAATTCATCTTTCAAAAGGGAGAGAAATATGGGAAGAAGTTGTTCAATTGTTGCATCCTGCATCAACCAGAAAATCGAATGTTCAAACTCAACTACAATCACGTGGGTTAGTAAATATAACTTCCACTACTTGTTACCTAAGGAGAAATGGGGTAACAAGAAACCCAAACAAATAGTCTGCAATTAGATAAAAGATATCGCCAATTGATAAGGAGTCACAGATCAATTGAAAAAGACCACCATACGATCAAGGAAAGGTCACGATACGTGCATATCTACAACAAAACTTTCAGATAACTTAGAACACAGTTTTCAGCACCAAAACAGCTATTTGATTAGCTCAGCGGGTCAAGGAACCATAAGATTATCTAAAACCATTTCATTTCCATTTTTCTATAGTAATAAATTAAGAGCAAGAAAAACTTCAGAATCTTATCCTTCACTGTCAGAGCATGCTGATCCAAGCACAAGACGAGAGCCTCTACCAATAGATGATACAACAACCGTAATCTTGGTGCAACTAAATAATCAGTAGAGGATTATATGGAAGGCAACTATCGTCTAGGTTGAACTATGGAAAATATGAATGAGATGCACAAACCATGAGAAGGGAAAACAGAAAAGGAGAACATAATACCAGTTACCGAGCTAGATATAAAGCTATATAACTGTGACCAACGGAAGCCTAAGTGGAAGACTGTCAAGAACCATAATACAAAAAATAACTGTTAAAAACTAGATTGTGATACAATAGCTGTGGCTATTCACAAAGTTGAAACAAGGTCTTGCGCAAGCAAACAAATAAATTGAAACGAGAAGGTAAACATACTAGTAGATACTTCTACTACACAAGATTAATAATTTTCTGGAAGCCTATTGTCTGAAGCCACAAGTAGCGTACTGCTTGAAGTTATGCAGAGCAAGGAGACTGTATTATGTTTCATCAACATATCTCAAGATGTTTATATTATTAAAACATTAACATACTCATCGACTTAACTGAAATATTACTTGATATATAGTAAAACGAGGCAACGCAAAGTTTCTCCCTCTGAGCTACACATCTGTCAAATGTTTTCGAATACAAATACTTCAGTCAAACTTCAAGTTGCAGATTTTGTTTACCTTTCCCAGCACAGGAGCCATTCCCATGATGACGGATGCCAAAGCAGACCTTACATGTTGGGAAGAATCAGATGACAGTTCCTGCAAGCAATCACCTCGGATTATAAGATAATGATAGGAAAGAATAAAAGCAATATATTCAATTAAATACAAGAGAAGCTAAACTTTGCACCAGCTACAGTACCTTTACGCAGGGAAGAATATGCTGAATAGCAAGTTCTGGATTTAGAATCCGACAAAATTTCGTCACTTTTCCGGCAGCTGCTATTCTCACTTCTGCTTCATTATCACGAAGGAGGCGCACATAGGCAGGAACTAAATCCGTCCTTGAAACATATAACAATCACAAGAACTCACATGTTTCATCATGGAAACAACTTATTCCAGGGAGGAAGGAAGGTAGAAAGAGACTAGGCATCAATCTGACTACTTTAATGTAAAAGCTTGAGTACCGTCACAAGTAATGGATCCAAATCTACAACTAGGAAGAAATATGATTCATTATACCCTAGGCATGCACAAATGCATTTTAACAATTCAGTTATCCTATAGCGAATAAGTCCTCATTATCTGGCAATTCCTATGTCCATTAGTCCACACAGTATCCTATCTACATCCCAATAGATGTCACTGCTTCTTAGGATTACTAACAAGTACCAACACAAAGAAGTGAATTAAGAGTACTTAATGTTTCAGCCATCTAGTATGACAAGAAAGTTAGATACTTCCAGCAATTTACAGCTACCTGTACGATAACAATCATATTACATGCAGTAACATCAAAATATAGAAGCAGATATAAACAACTACCTTGTAGGTTCGGGTCCCACAGCCTCACAAAGCTCATATAACTGATTGGCAACCATGTAGCGAACACGCCATGACTTATCCTGAGGCATGCAATAAGGAAGTGACATTGAAAAAGGAGATAACAATAATAATAGCCACATCCAATTGAACAGAAGAAATAAGCATATCTAATTTAAATTATCTTTATATATGGTGGCATAGCAACTTTGCATGCTTGAACATATGTAAAGATATAGATACAATGCAGTAAAGCATATCAATACAAAGAAAGAAGATCACAAGCTGTTCCAACTACATAGCTCAAACTAAATTGTAAACAGCATTTCCAAGGATAGAAGAAAGGATACATCAACGACAACTTATCCAAAGAAATACCAAGAAAATGCTCCAGTACAACAACTATGAATGATCAAAGAAAACAGATACAATGATGTAATGGCAGGTCCAGCAATCATAACTAGAGCAAGCAATGTAGTTTGAACTGTACCTGCGAGAAGTTGACGATAACAGGGAGAATATGAGAAACACAATCTTGAGGCTCCAACAACTTGCCAAGAGCAGCACAGCCCTCAACAGCTAGCAAGCGAACTGAATCTTGATCTGAACAGAAGCATTCACAAAGTTAATTTTAATTAGCTATAATCACCGCCTATGACCTATCATCCTAACTTTTCCACATGGTTTACCTAATCAGCAGTTAAGATCTCAGCTGTCAATCTCTTTAACCAAACAGATGATTGTTTCAGAAGGTAACAAAAAGTACCATTGAGTACCATAATTATATTCAGTGATTGACCTTCAACAATTATAACAAGATTTTCAAGCACTGTGTTTTCATGTAACTTAATCTCATAACTCATCTTGCAAGAACATATAGAATACCTAGAGATTAGCTAATCGTGTAAACTACTGTTGGTAGCTAGGAAAACTGTCAAGCAATGCAAAAACTCATAATTTGATGTACCATCCTGTGTAAGATCCTCAAACATAGACATGATGTCAGTCTTCAGATGAGCAGCTTCCACAGTGGCAGCAAATTTCCCCAAATTAGTTGCAGCAGCCCTTCTCACCATGGGCATATCATCTTGACACAATTGGCTATATATTGACCTTAATTCTGTCTTTAACAGATCTGGGGCACTTGGATAAGCAATATGAAATAGTCCACAAGCCGAGACACGAGCTGTAAACCACTCACCAGCTGCCAGCCTCTGTAAATTAAAAAGAATGAAGTCCATCTATATAAATACATAAATAACTACAAAGAGAACCAGAAATGGTAAAGGCTGTGATGGAGAAAACCTGATTATATGCATACTTAATGAAGAAAAAAAAACAGGTAGATCTCAACATGCTAAAAGCAATCAAAAGCAAATATACCATCAAAGTCAGATTTTAAAGACCCCTATAAATGAACTGCCAGTAATTTTTTTTTTCTTCTCTCTCTCTCTCTCTCTCTCTCTCTCTCTCTTGAGGTGGTATCGTGAGGGAATCGATGATGCTATTTAAGTGATTCCACCTCTCTTACGTACAAAAGAAATTTAAAAAGTTTGCCTCGAGAAAGAAAATAGCGGGAACAGATACCTTTAGAATTTTCCAACTATGCATCAGCGACCTCTGACTTAATACCAAAGCTTACATTGCTAAAAGTAGCATCAAAGATAACAAAAGAAACTGCTAGTTCTCTCCAACCTCACATGTTAAAAGCAATCAAATTAACATATATCTATAACATCAGATTCCAAAATCCTCTAAATGATAACATGTAGACGCTATCTAATAATTTGGTAAATTATTGTGCAGAATTCAATGAGAAATTTCAAGTGATTCCACCTCTCATACTTAAGTTAAAAACATAAACAATTTCCATTTCAGTCATGAGAGGAAACAATGCAGGGAAAAAAAGACTCATAGAATTCGGAAGCCCAGACTCCTCCAACCATGTATCATTACAACTGGCTCAATATCTAATAAACAGAGCATATTTCATAATAACATCAAATTGATGAGAGAGAAAGAGCATATTAATCTGACCTTCACAAGAGGCATAAACCACTCAACCAAATCACTCTCCCTCATCTGTGATCCAATTCTGCACAATGACTCTACAGCTTTGTCCCTCACACAGGTCTCCTCCACAGTACAAAGTGTTTCCAGAGGTGGAAGTAACACATGGGCATGCTCCACTCCTCCAACATATGGAATAAAAACACCCAATTCTTCAGCCATAGCAAGCAGCACCTCATCATCATCATCGTTGTTCTCACTCAAAAATGGAATTAACTCCTTTCGAGTCCTCTCGTCCCCGAGTGCACGAGCAATGGTGGACAGTCTACGAATAGAGTTCAACCGAAGTTGAATATCATCATTCTTCAACTCATCTATTAGTACTGCTATCGGATACAATGGCTCATCCACCATCGACATTGTGTGACAAAACTAACCTTTAATTAGCTACAATTTGAAAAGACAAGAAAATCAGTACAACTGAATTTGTATTATAGTGACATAAGAAGAATTTAACAAGGGTGGGTATCAATAAAAATTGTATCATTGTTTACAAAACCAAACCCCAATAGGAAACATTAAAATCCTACTGAAAATTTGGGTTATTCTGCTAACAAACCAAAACCACGGGAATCACATCGTCTAAAAACTTAATTTCTTGATAAAGTTATATCACTTTTATTAGAAAGATAAAGATCAAGAATATTGCATTTCCGAATCTTAAAATTCCTAATAAATGAAGCCCATCAGCCTCAACGTTAAGCACAAGATTCTATAATCAAGAACTGCAACGACATATTTTAGAGAAAAAGGGAAATTCAGGCCATTATAACGAAACAACTGTTTCAATCTTTTTTCCAAGAGAACCTACGCATACCAAATTCTGTTTCCAGTTCAGAAATGGGTAGTAAACTTACAATTCTGAGAAAATTTCAGCTGACCCATCAGTTGAATGGGGATAATTTTTGATGCCGTGAATTTCATAAACTTGATTGCTTGAGTAAAGAAACAGCTAATAAAAATCAAGTGGAGAAATCTAAGATCTGGACCAAGGCCAAGAATTTAAATAACCCAGATGAATAATACGAAAAGAGAAGGACCCAGCAAGCGTAGGGGCATACGAAAAATTGTAAAAGCAAACAGAAAGAAAAAAGTGTAGACTTACCGGAGACCCAGACGATGAGCTCAGCCGGCTTGCCCCAGATTCGAATGCTTTGAGAGAGAGAGAGAGAGAGAGAGAGAGACAGAGAGTTTCTTATGCCCATATTTTGCATGATTTCATGTATTAGAGTCGCGCCTCCCTAAACAGCGACTTGTCAACTTTGTTCCGCAAAATCGTTAGTAAGATGCAGCGATTTGCATCTTGGCTTCTTAGAACTATTTTACTCCCTTTTTTTTTTTAGGGGAAAAAAAAACTTTTTTTAACTATCATTAGTGATTAGTAATACATTTAACAAAAATCGAAGCAACTAGCTCGAAATGTTGTTGTTGTTGTTGTTATAATTATTATTATTATTATTATTGTTACATTTAACAAAAATCGAAGCAACTAGCTCAAAATGTTGATGTTGATGTTGTTGTTGTTGTTATTATTATTATTATTATTATAAAAACGGTGACAAATTATGTATTTTTGGTCAATTATATTTGAATGGCTACATTAAACACCCCAATTTTTTGGGTGTTTTGTATTTTGGTGTCCAATCTTTGAAGACGTGCGCCCTGCAGTACCCAACGACTATAATTTGTGTTCTAACGATATAATTTACACTTTCCGGTGGAATTTAAAAGAATATTCCGTCAATCCTAAAACACGTGCTTTAAGCATGCATTATTTAGGGCAAAATGGAAATTTTACAATCCATTATTCTTCTTCTTCTCCATTCTCGCTGATCTAGAATTTTCTCTTCTTCATGATTTGGGTTTCCTTCAAAATAGAGAAGAGAAATTAGAAGTTCATTTAATATCCATCAAAAAAACCTAAATAATTTCTATTATTTATGTTTAAAAATTTGCTTCAACTTTTGATTTTTGCTCAAGAATTTCATCACTCACATATGAACAACTTCTTCTTCTTCCTCCTCATTTATCCGTTATTCTTCTTTCTCTTTTATTTTCCATTGGTCGTGCCGACAACCGACCATGGTGGAGAGGAGCTTGGAAACATGTGAGGATAGGTTGTCACCCCACCATCGTGGACTTGCTCGAGGAGTCAGTGGCGGAGACGGACAAGAAAAATGGCTACACATTGTCGGTGGAGAGGGTTTTAGTACGCCATTGCGATGGTAGTGTTCGCTTTTGTTTCTCCTTCCATATATATGAGATTATAGATGAGAGAAAAAAAAATTGAGAGTGGAGGATTGGATTTGTTTTGCTAGATATTTATTAATTTACAGGTTTTTGGATGTGAGTGTTTTTCAGATTTGGAGTAAGAGAGAGATTGTGAGTTGGAAATCAAGTTTCTTTTTTAATTTTAGCTTTAATTTGTTACTGGAAGAAGATGAAAATGAAATTGAACATGATGATGGAGGAGGGCTTGCAGATTTGATTATGGGGAAGAAGAAAAAAATGACGATGGTTGATTTAAAACACACTTTAGGTTTGGAATTTTCCTTTTTCCTTCTTTCTTTCTTCTTTATTTTTTTTCCCCTTTTTTAAGGAAGGAAGATGAAGGGTAGAATGGTTATTTCATTCATTTATTTGGTGAAATTTCGATTTTGCCACTAGAGATTCACGCGCAAATCATATGTTTTGTGATTCCACTTAATATTCTCTTTGATTCCATCGAAAAATGAAAATTGTACCATGAGAGCACAAATTATAAATATTGGTTATTGTGGGCGTACTTATTTAAAGATTAGACACTAAAGTGTAAATTACTTCAAAAATTGGAGTACTTAACATAATTAATCATAAATTAAATAATAATTAAAAAAAAAAAGGAATGGACACTTCTTTGGTAAAGATTTTGTTTTCTTTAAGTTTTATATATATATAAAAAAAAAACTTTCTGGCGGGACTCACCTTTTGTTTTTTTTTTTTAGTTTCATCAGGGAGAAATATCTTTATAGTCAGATTGACTTTTTGCTGCTTTTGTTTTTTTGTTTGTTTTTTTGCTTTGGTTCATGATCTAATGAAACAAGAGGCACTTGTAAAAAGAGTACATTGATAATATCTGAAATTTGTTAAATCTAATCAGTTGCACTGTTGCAAGTATCATTGCATATATTGATGGCATCATCGTTAAATCCGGATAAAATAGTTAAATTAACGATCAACTATGGAAACCAAAGAATATCACCAATTAAATTAAACCACTACAAGGAACTGTACAACAAATAGATATTATATTTATTCATTCATTTCTTCTCAAAACTGTGAATGGATTGCATATCATGTTGCCTCCAATTCATGATAAGAAATAATATTTCATTACCAAATATATCCGGCAAACCAATGAAATTGGTGATATGTTCTAATATTTTTCATAACAAATAGTCTTTTCAATTAATAATAAAAATGAAAATTTATAATTTTTGACCATTTTCATCACAGTGTATAAATTATTTATATATTTATTTATTTTGGTGTTGAAAACGATTACTGTTTCTCGAATTTCAGGATGGGCATCACTTCCTTAGGAGGGTGATCCCATATCCTAGTTCTATCAAGATGCTGGTATCCCAATTTAGCTTAACAAATATGCACATGCATTGGCGCTACGCTTAACGTGTTGAAGGCGGCAAGTCCATGGCTCGCTAAAAAGAGCTCTGCAGTCCTGTATTAAGTTTCCACGGGGGTGATCTGATGCATCCTCTGAGTTGATCAGATTGACAACTACCTCAGAGTCAACCTCATATGTGTATAATTTACATACATATGATTGAAGTTCCTAGATCACATAAGGCTACGGAACTTGACCTTGCATAGAAATGGATGTCTTAAAATAAATCTCTAAGGCATGATTTAAATCACTCCAAGTCGAAGAGTCTAACAAATAGCATTGACATTAACATGACTTGAATTAAGACTTGTACTTATGACGTATCTCAAATGAGAGGATGCCTGGTTTCATAGATATCGAATATAGAGACATTCATATGCATAAAGTAGGTGCTCATTAAAGAACGAGTTCACTGAGGATCCCACTGAGAAACACATAAATGTGAGTACTAGTTGCACATCAAATTAGAATTGTTTCTAAACTTATGGTATGTATTAATTAGTCCTTAAACTCGAGGCTTCATAGTAATATTGAATATGTACATTTATATTTTGATATAGGTACCGATCACATGGCGTGTCTTAAGGCACCTATGTTGGGTATAGATTTTCCATGTATGAAGGTTTGAGAGTTGATAAAGCATACATTTACTCACCTTGTAGAGTGAGTGAATCTCCTACGTGTTCTATTTTAACTAGTCTGCAGAAAACCGTAGCCATAGTAGAAATAATGATTATAAATGAATTTTTTAGGTCACTTGTTAAAAAGACTAAATTACAAACAAGAATCATAGAATTGAGGTTAAAAGGATTTTTGATAAATCCAATATCCTAAACTTCATTCGATGAGGTTAGATAATATAGGGAATGTATTTGCACGGTAATCATAAGCGGACAGGTTCATGCATTATACTTCACCTATTGATTAGGCGTTGTAGGCTTGTTGTTGGATATCGACCACGATAGATGGGTATTGTTGGATTAGAAAGAGTTATAATTCAAAAGTGATTAATTAAATGAGTTTAATTAATCGATTGATATATTTGTCATCTAAAATATTGCAGCAAACTGCAAGCCCATTACGAATCGATTGGTGAACGTAAGGGGTTTCACACAAATGAATGAATAAACTCCTAAACGTATATGAAACGATTAATAGAGATTAAACCAAAGTGTTGATTTAATTCAATTGAGATAGAATATATTCGATTGGTTAAGTTAATTAATTAATTGATGGATTTAATTGAATCAATGTATTTATTTAATTAAATTAAATTAAAAAATTAATTTAATTAGGGTTTGAGTGCCCAATCCATTAATTAATTGGGTGTCATTTAATCAATAAAATATATTAAATTAGTTGATGGGCTCAGTTAAATTAAATAGTTAATTTAATTGACTAAAATTAAATAGTTAGTTTTGTTCAAGCTTAAGCCCATTAATTAATTTGATGGATATAGTCAATTAATTAATTATTTAAATCAATTAAATAAAAATTTAATTGATTTATAATTAATATAACAATAGTTTTATTATTATCAAATTAGAAATCAAGTGGGGATTAATCTCTAAAGAGTTAAGAGTTAAGAGTTAGACTACAATAGAAAACAAGGATCATGATGATCCTTTAACTAGGTAGTCAGCCAAAAGAAATAAAGTGTGAAAAGAATATTATGTTTTTGGTCAATATACATAGTGGTATAATTGACTAACAAATATATTTTCTTGAATCTCTTTTCCTCTCAGAACCGTGACCAATGCCGAGAAAATGAAAAACCATGAATTTGATTGGTTGTAAATTATGGCCGTGTGTATACCAAAGAACAGTGGCCACTTTTAAGTTTTTCTTAACAAAAGGAAAAACACTAATTTGTGCTCTTACAGGATGTTGTTTTCCATCCCTTATTGTTTAATCAAGACTTGTTCTTAATTCTTGATCGATCAATGATCATGGAATTAAGAAATATTTAGAAGTATATCTATCCTTCTCAATTTATTTTTAAAAAAGTTTATGAATTATTCCAAAAGTTAGAATAAATATAGTTTCATTTACACTTGTATGGTTTTCGATTCAATTCTAACATAAAATTGAGAACCAAAAGAGGTCTGTTCGTGTGGACTATCTTTAGATGGAGAACGTTTGGTCTCCTATTTGCATGGATATATTCGGGTTGATGAGGATCAAGTTCGTGGATGTAATTTAGATAATCGAAATCAAGCCGGGAACTCAATGATAATTCATATTTGAATATGACAATTTTCTACATTAAACGAAAGATTTATAAAGTATAATTTCGTTTAAACTTTAATAAATGTGTTTGTTGTTTGCATATGATCCGCGTTACAATAGCAACAAGATACGTTTTTACATAGTAGTTATGTGTTAAATTTTTATATTTCCGTTGCATAAGCATTCTGTTTTACATAGTAGTTATGTGTTAAAGTTTTATATTTTCGTTGCATAAGCATTACGGGGGCCTATGTGAAACTACCAACAAACAAGTAAAATTGACTCTTCAAGATGAAGTTCATTAATTCAAACACATTTCCCTGTAAATTTCTCGTAACAAGGATCAACTCTTGAACCCAAAGCAGCTCAAGACTCTTGTCCAAATGCCTACCCTTTCTGTTATAAGAACGGTATTGGGATTTTTAAACTCGGCTTTTGCACTCAACTCGTCGAAGCAGTCCACCACGTTTTGAAGCCTCGTGACAAATTCAATCAAATGCAACGCAAATGTGGGCAGGGACAACGAGCTCACGCTCAGATAAGTCTTGACTTCATCTTCTTTGATCAGATCATCGCCTTCAAATGAAATCCACGGAGGCCACGGGACATGCTTCCTGAGCTTTCCTTTTGGCAAATCTTTGTAATTGATTGGCAGGCGTAGGGGTGAGTTTTTGTGGATTGCTGTTTCACTTAAAGACTTGAACCCCAGCTTTAAACTCTCGTACTCCATTTCGCTTGGAATGTCACCAGCATCTGCGGCTAAGTCCTTATTAGGATGGTTTCCTATTTCCCATGTCTTTGAATTGACTAGAAGAAATGATCTTTGGTCTATTTTCTTCTGTAATTGTCCGGCCGCCTCGTGAACTTGTTTGAGTATGTTGTGGTCTGTCTCTAGTTTCTCCATCTTGCTGTCTATTTTGTTTCCAAGTTCACGCAGAACTTTTGCGCCCTCTGTACTCACTCTTTGGAGATGGGTACGGAAGACCTGCCTCTTCCCTGGAGGCGCCTGCGCACTTCGTATTTTTAAAATCAGATCAATGGATCATAACTTCTACAAAATATAAAATTCATTTTTATGATTATGGGGAGCGAAACTTTGAATTTTAGTAAAATATATGAATAGTTCTATAGACTTAAAGAGGACGACTGTCCCTACCAACCTCCCTTGGCTCTATCCCCATGCATAAGTTGGAACTTGTGGTAGTTAGCAAGTGTGAATATATTCACCTGAATTTCTGATAAAATGCATCCATGGAGAGCCATGACAGTGTATGCGCAATGCCTCACTGCACCACTAACTTTGACATAAGTTCTCCAGGGATGACGAAGAGTCCTGTATCGCCCATGAGGTCGTTCCCCTACGGCAAAGCCCAACTGCACAAGTTATTTAGCGGTGCACGAAGTAAACAAAGCATATGTGTGTGTATATATATATATATAGATATAGATATATGCAGAAAGATATCTGTACCAAGGTTTGTTCTTGGCTTGCAGATTCTATCACTTTCTTATAGCCAATGTAAAGTTGATCACCAGGTGCTTGATTCATAAATCTAGTGGTGTTTCTAGTCGTAATCCACATATTTCAAATATCCATTCACACAACCTAATAAAATTTGAACAGTTAATAACTGATATAAAACTTTATCAAGATCGTGGAGATCAAAATATGTATCTTTTGTGTTGTGAATTTGTGTGTATCAAACCTTCCAAAGAAGTTGCAAGCTCCATAAAATTTTCACCACCGAGCAATGTAGATATGGGGTGAATGCAAATGTTAACGCTGAAGCAGATACAAGCCCCAACAGCAATAAGCACCAATCTGTTGAGAATCACCACGGTGTATTCTCCAGTTCTGTTCCCGGCCACCATTAGGATACAAAATGTTAGTACAAAAACACGGTATCCATATTCATACGGTGCCATAGTAGGATAAAGCTTCAAGTATGACGTGAAAGATCCTGCAAACAAAAGAAATTGCGGTTAGAATCTGTTTATATCATTCAGCAGAAAGCAAGCATAGAGAAATAAATAGTGATTTGGAGGTTTGATGAACAAACCGGTGATAAAGAAACTTATGACAATTAAGACTTTCTTCCACTCTCTGGCCAATAGGGATAGCTCAGCAAAGAGAAAGGCAAGCATGCCAGCACAAAATGTCCCCAACCCGCGATTGAATCCTTTGATGAAAGTTGCTCCTGTACAATTAAGACAACACAGAGTATGTGGTTTAAGACAAATTAAGTGAAACAAAAATCAATCTTTGTCAGAAATAAAGTTGACAAGGATGGGTCATATGAAATGATGATAGTACCTATGCTGAATTCAAACATAACGATGACGGTGAGGATGGCCCAAATGGAAAACTGGGAGACATCTTGAGGCTTTTTCCAGAATATGAACAATGACACGAGGGCCAATGCAAAACCCATCTTGAGGGCATATATGACTTTTCTGGGATCGCTGCGTCCCTTCTCAAGTGCTTTCTTGGAAAAATCAAGAGAATCATCACAAAACTGAATGAATATGTCACGTATCGGTTTGAGACATGTGCAACTACTTGTTTCATCATTGTTCCAAGCTTCCAAGTTACCAATTGGAAGCAATCTTTCTTTGCTCATGTTTGACAGTAGCTATTGAATGAACTGTGCGCACGTTTCATGTTTCAGTGACTTTATATAACCAACTGGATTCAGCAGCCACGACATGTCGAGGAGAAAATGAAAAAATAGATACAAATAGACCTTTTCCAATGAAACACACAAAAAATGTATTTCAGAAGAGAAGTCGCTGTCTGGGGGCATTGACAAATTTGTGCAAGGCATAGTCCATGATCAAATGCGTTGCCATATCATCAAGAAACCAGTTCCCCAGGAAAAAATGCAAGTATCAAATGTTGAAAAATTTTAAGCAACGCCGGGATGAATTCATTGAGGAGGACACTATTGTTGCTATTTCTGATGAGCTGATAATGGAAAATGAAATATATCTAACAATTATTACCATGTTTTAGAAAAGACGCAATGAAATATTTTTAATTAATGGCAGGCATGTCAGGCAAAATAATTCTACCAGAAGTAGGAATTTGAATGGTTTTGATCTTGAGCACGATAATAAATTCTTTTTTTTCTTTCCCATATATTTCACTTTCAAGTATAGTCTCATTCATCAATTTTGTATTTTTCCAGCGGCTCAATTAGAAGCCTTCACGATTGCATTTGCTTTTGTAATATAAAAATCAGGCAAATGAACAGGTCAGCCGTGGCTTTTCATGTACAGAAAAAAAAAGGATTTTCATCTATGAATACTTTTTTCTACTGGCTTTTCATATTTGTGAAACAAGAACATCAGCAACAAAAACAGGATTACAAGGTCTTAAGCCCTTTTTGAAGGTCTGCCTTTGATAAGTTCCAAATGGCGAAAATCACACTGCGATCGACAACCTCATTTCCGATACATTCATAGTGAAAATATATCACCTCCACGTAACATGGAGCAGGTATAAAGCAAAGGATATATTATTTTGACAGAGTAAATATAATATTAGTCGACTTTTGACCTGAAAAAACAAAGATGGCTTACTCCAATCCATGACTTGTACAGTTTCTATTGCGAAAACCATCTACTCTTTGAAGTCCGCCTTTTCGCTTAATTCTTCGAATGCATCAACAAGATTTTGAAGCCTCACGACAAATTCTATTAGAATGGACGCAAACGTGGCCAAAGACAAAGAAGTCGCGCTTTCATATGCTTTGATCTCATGCTCTTTGATCGTAGATTCTCCATCAAGTGAAAAACAGGAAGGCCATATTGTTTGATTCTTTAAAGCTGGATTAGCCAATGATTCTTTATTTGATCTCGGATCAAGTAGTGTTTCACTGATTGACCTGAAGCCTAAATGAAGTTCCTGGTTTTTGTTCTCAGTGCCTAGGTTGGCCAGGTCTGACATCTCGTAAGGGCGCCCGCCAATTTGCCAGCTCTCTGAGTTAACTAGAAGATATGACCTTTGGTCTATTTTCTTCTGCAACAGTTGGGCAGCCTCGTGCACTTCTTTTAGTATGTCGTTCGTGTTTAACTTTCTCATTGTCTCGATTTTGCTCCCCAACTGGCGCAATACTCTAGCACCCTCAGCGCCGACCCTCTGGAATTCACTGCCAAAAACCTGTCTCTTTTCCGGTGGTGCCTGCACTTTCAAATTTAAAACGTAATACTGTGTAATGAGGCATAAAAAGTTAGAAACAAATTCAGGTTTGAACTCAAATTCCAGGTTTTTTCTCATTCATTTTAAATTATAACATAGACAATGGATGATATAAAGTTTAATGTGATGGACTCACAGAGAATGGATGATATAAAGTTTTAATGTGATGGACTAACCTGAATTTCCGAGAGGAGAGAACCATGAAGAGCCATGACCATGAATGCACAGTGCCTTAGTGCACCACTTACTTTGACATAGTTTCTCCATGGATAATTCAGCATCTTATAGCGTCCATGAGGCGGCTCCCAGATGGCGAATCCTAACTGTTCAATCAGATATACATTCAGATCAGAGTTTGTGTTTTCTGTTGTAAATTGAATGACCGCCTCACCTACAAGTTTAAATTGTTAGGTAAGTGTGACTCTATATTTAACATCTAATACTTTCTAAATGAGAAAAATCAGCTAGCACAGACAGAGTTTATGTACCAGTGTATTTTCCTGAGTTCTGGATTCTAGGACTGATCTATAGCCATTATACAGTGGATCATCAGAGGGCTCGTAAGTTAGGATTTGCGATGGAATCCTCTCGTATTCCATACACTGCAAATAGCCCTTAATGCAGCCTGCAGAATTTATGCAATTTTATTCCAAAAAACTAAGAGAGAGAGAGAGAGGGAAAAAAAAATAGTAAACAGATTTTAGTGTATTGAACCTTCTAAAGAAGTCGCAAGGTCCATGAAATTGTTGGCCACCAAGTGGTGCAAATCTTCACCAGCCCAAATAGGATAAATACATATATTCACCGCAAAACAGATCCCCGCCCCTAGTGCAATAAGCATCAATCGTGTCAAAACCGCCTCAGTGTAGTCCCTGGTCCTGTGCCCAGCCATCATCAGGATGCAATATGTCAACACAAAAACACGGTATCCATATTCATACGGCGCCATTGTTGGATACTGTTTCAAGTACGAAGCAAATGTAGCTACAGAGAGAAAACATTAGTCAGGTGGCCGGTGAAATGTTGAATCAAAACTGAGATGACAGTTTTTCAGACACAAACCTATGAGGAGAATGCTTATGATAATAACTATGTCTTCCCATTTCCCAGCCAACAAGGCTAACTCTGCAAAGCCAAAGGCTAGCACTCCAGCACAAACCGTCCCAAGACCACGGTTGAATCCTTTTATAAATGTTGCTCCTGCATAAAAACCACTGTTAAATGTGCAAATGTTCCCTCTCTCTAAAAGCTTAAGTTTTTAGATAAGGTGGCTGCGCAATATGGTATCAAAAGTCAAAACCAGGCTAAACAAAAGTCACGGATTGAAATCTCACTACCATCTATTTGTCACGTGCAGGGCTACTGCTTGTATGTGAGGTAGCGCATTGGAAATATTAAATATTTAACGTCTCTCCTTTTCCAAAGCAACATTAGCAGCACTCTATAGGTGTTAAAGAACAATTTTATGACGCAGAAAAATCGGCCTAAAAGAAAGAAACAAACCATATTCGTTCTTCTGGTATACCTATACTGTATTCAAACATGACAATGACAGTGAGAATTGCCCAGATGGAATACTGAGCAACATCAGAAAAGGGCTGTTTCCAGAAAATGAGCAACGAGACAAGGGACATAGCCAATCCCATCTTGATGGCGTGCATGATCTTGCGGGGATCATTCCAGCCCATCTCCAATGCTTTCCCCCAAAAATCTTTTAAGTCACTCAAATAACGTTTGACATTATTGCACATATTCGTCATGCATCCACTGTTGTCTTCGTATTGGCTTTCCAAGCTTCCGAACTGCAACAGCCCTTCTCTGCTGTTCTCTCCAAATTTGTTAGCTTTGTTCATCATTTTTCTTTCCCTTTTTTAACTGGTACTTCTTTTTGTACTATTTGATTTGTGAAAGACACAATTGCAAGAATTTGGTTCAGCTGCTACTACTAATCAGGAGGCAACTGATCTATAATCCTAAATGTGTGGCTGGAAAAATGAAAACACATTGAAAGCAAGAGCTACTCTTTATCTCAAGCCACAAGACTAGATTAATTTGGAGAAATAAAAACAAAAGATAAGACTGTGACGTGAATGGGTAAAATATTGAAACAATACAGAACAAAACAAAATGTCACTATTATAGTTGTGCATTCATATAGAATCTAGTTCCATTGAGACACACACACACACACACACACACACACACACACACGCACATACATAACACGTAAAAGATTAATGGCAAAGTGTGATACTGGAACTCAATTATTTCAGTCCTGCACAAATAAAACCACTGTGTTCTTAAGGATGTGGTATGTTTGCACCAGAAATTGGCATACCAAGCACCTTCTATATATATATAGTTTTTTTGTATGCATGCAGCCATTAAAGCACAAGCCATTAAAGTATTAATCAATTACTCATATACCAACTTGTCTTTCATATAGAGACCAAGAGCTCTATAAGCAGTGTCGTCCACTATCCTCTCGCTTCGCAACCTATAATTAAAAATAAAAATAAAAATAAAAATGAAAACAATGAGATTTTTGTAGGAAAAACAGGAAAAGAAAAAGCGCAATAGTTTCATATGGGCTTAATTGTATTCGTAGAATGCTTGCCCAAATGGAGAACCACAAGCCCAAAGTTTGGATCAGCCCAATTTCAAATCAAGAGGCCTACGGCCAATTCCTCATTTTGTTCTCGGATAGATTACCTTATCCCTGGCGAACGCAAAGTGCTGACCTGCTCTCTCTCTCTCTCTCTCTCCCCGGCGAGTGCCTGTGTTATTGTGAAGAACAGAAGATGTTATCCATGTCAGTTCAGCCAAGTATAAAGGGCACCCTAACAAGCCCACCTTCTTCTGTTTTCAAGAATCTCTGCTCTCCGCCTTTGAAAAGCTTATTTTCTATGAGGCCAAAAGCTTCCTTTTTGCATTCATCAGCCAATCTTAAACCCATTCGAAGATTCCAGAGGCTGCCCGCTTCTGCAGCTGCCGCAGACCTAGCTCCAGCAGAAACGCCGGCCGAGATTTCGGACTCTGAACTTACTCAACAACCTCAGGTTTAAATTCAATGCTCTACAACTTTTCTTTGATTTTCAATTTAGCAGTTTCCTTGATCCGGAAGAGATGTGGACATTGCACGGAGAATGCTAATGACTGACCCAGATAGTTTGAGAACTGAATAGTCAGAACACAATAACTGCCAATCAGAATTCTTGAGCAAATGTATGCTTGTTGATAATGTGTATGTTCAGCCATTTATTTATACTTTTATAGACATCCCCATTCTAAGTGCGTCCCTTGATTTTTCAGAAAGTGATAGTAGATGCGAAACCAGTGGAGAAGCCAAGGCTGGTGTTGAAGTTCATATGGATGGAGAAGAACATTGGTCTAGGGCTGGATCAAGTTATACCGGGGCATGGCACTGTGCCTTTGAGTCCTTACTTCTTTTGGCCTAGAAAAGATGCATGGGAAGAGCTCAAAGCTACTCTAGAGAGCAAACCCTGGATATCCCAGAAGAAAATGATTATACTTCTTAACCAGGCCACTGATATCATCAATCTCTGGCAACAGAGTGGTGGCAATTTGTCCTGAGCATGGATTTAGGATAGCCATTTCTTGATATTTTTTGCGTTTATTTTGTAATATTTGTAGTTTTTGAGTTCCCAATTTGCGCCTTCTATTTTAACTACTGCAGCATGGTTATATTGAAAGGCTGTTGTAACATTTGATCTATTAATGTTTATGTATTTGTTTATTGCAACTGAAAAAAAAAAAGGAGTCCATAAAGATCATCATCATCTTGGCAGAACCTGGATACCAAACCGGCCCACATTGCAACTAATCATGAAAAACCACCAAGATACACTTTTTACTAAATAGAATCGCTTCTAAGTATCATATCTGAAGTTTATGATTCAGAGCTGAGCAAGAATTTTCGTAAATCTAACAGTTCATTTTCTGA
Source organism: Petrea volubilis (assembly GCA_026212405.1). Lineage (NCBI taxonomy): Eukaryota > Viridiplantae > Streptophyta > Magnoliopsida > Lamiales > Verbenaceae > Petrea > Petrea volubilis. The sequence continues at coordinate 6,477,254 of CM047882.1, read as the reverse complement.
CAAGGGGAATACACAAGAAACAGACTTGTATTACAAAGTAATGTGATATTACATCGTGAAGTAGGAATTATTGCACAATTTTTGTAATGTATAACAATGGGCTATGTCTCATTGTCAGCGTTTAAACACAGACAGTAGGCAATTATGCCAACTACTGGGACAAATCTAAGAGAATTAACTAGAGTGACTTTATCCTTTTGAACGTTTTGTAGGTTGTCTCCTATTAACCATGGCTGGAAAACAATGTACAGGCAAATATCCCAGATAAAGGCATAAGCAAGTCTTTCAGACCCCAGATAGCTTAACAAAAACTCCCATCTTTCTGGTAAGTCACCATAATTACCATCTCCGCGGCCATAAAGGGACCAGAATATAGATATCAAACAAGCAAGCCCACTGACCAATCCAACAATAGGTGCCCTTCTCGTCATGATCGGACCAAGCTGAGAGGCCTTTCTTGGACTATATTCCCCATCAGTCTCATTCAGACGTATAGCCATGTAAGGAATTAAGAATGCTGCAGGAGAAAGAAACAAGAAGAATCATAATCATGAAAAATGCAGAAAATTTTCTAGGCTTGCACATGGCAACAGTATCCAAGCATAATTGGCAAAACAGTATCAATATAGCAGAGAAATAACAATGTAACGGAATTCACACTAGTTAGGGGAGAAAATCCATGTCGTCTGCAAATTATACAATGCATATTGTCCAGATGAATATAGAGCCCACGGCATTATCTTTAAGCTCAGAAAATGGTGTGGCTATAGCAATAACTCCAGAAAGAGTTGGGAGGCCAACAACTGCCAATGACAATAAAAAATCTTTAAACAAGCTTGACTGCTTTTGCGTACTATAGTTCCGCACTCCCTCCTTTAGAGTCGGGTATGTGGATTAAAAGTTGTTTCTTGTAGCACCAAAGATATAAAAGACAGAGACTACACAACAATGCGGACCACATAATTTGCCAACCCCGAGAAACCCAAAATGTTGGTAACTGCCCAACTTCTGAGATCAAAATTAACACTTAAGACAAAACTAGCCCAACTCCATTACCTCCGCTCCTTGCTCTGCTCATATTGAGAGCAGATAGAATAACAAGAGAAATATGCACTTATGTATTCTTAAGTATAGGTCAAGCAAAGTTATTAGTTAGGAAGCCTACTGTTTGTGAGGAACATCTGAAAGCCCCATAGAACATCAAGTGATCCCTTATATCTGTCTCTCCTTTTATCCGTGTATAGCAAAGGAGCAAACATGAACGTCCACCCAACTACAAAGTTGAACAAGCCTTCAGACATCTGGGTAAATTGAAGATTGAAATATCTTGAATCAGTCCAAATCATGAGCAAGATGCAGAATGATGGTCTTAAACAGTCAACTGTAGCAGTAAAACTTACCGGATGGAGCACTGGTGCTTCAATTAGATGAATACCAACTACTCTGACAAAGTTCAATCACACAAATTATTAAGATGCTCGTAACAAAACATCATGTAGAAACAAACAGCTCTGATTAGCTAAACCAATTCGCGGCAGTTGAATTTGAGCTAGTTTTTCAGTCATTGTGGAGGATTTGAAATCCTCCAAATATGGAGTCACATAAAATCCTTTCCCCAACTCTACCCACAAAACAAAACCCTTCCATCCATAACATGAGGTCCTCAAGCCAGTAAAAGATGACCAAACATGATTTTCAACCATCATCATCGATTAAAGTTGACAATAAAAATTAAGGTCTTGCCTTTCCTTTACCTGTAGTTTTAAAATTAATTGTTCGAGAGTTTTGAGTTCAGGAATGTCTTATGTCATCTAAAATGTCTCAACTTTCTCTAACTACTAAGAATTTTGTGAAGATTGCATGTTAATAGGGCCAAAGACGAAATGGCAAAACGATTTTGATATACAAAAGAAGATTAATATTACCCGAGTTTGACAATGGCAGAATGAAGAAGAAGTTGAGAGAAAGGCCTATCAGAGAACCGATTGTTTCTGGACTGATGGCCCAGACGGGATCCCCCTGCATGACACGCAGAGAATTTTGAAACTTAGCAAGAATCTCACTTTATCTGAAGGTGAATTGGGGCAATCATGAAGAGAAGCAGAAGCAATAACACAATTATCGTCCATCCATCGATGCATAAGATAAGATGGAGAATAGGGATATTTGCCAATCCCTCTTCTAATAAATAAAACTTAAAAAAAAAAAAAATACAAAGCAGGTATGATTATACTTACAGGAGCATAGGGAAGTAAAAAGAGCCAAATGATATAAACACCCTCAGCAATCCACAGCAAAGCCTGCAGTAATTTCCTTATATTATCGTCAAACTCCGACACAGAATCCCCACCACCGCTGGTGGCGGCGGTCGCAATAGAAATGAAATCCCGGCGAGTACTCAAGGGCCGAGCACTTGTAGCGGTAAGAGATAAGTTACGCCGTCTCCGGTCATCGGCTTTGAAAGCGACATCGTTTGATCGTCCTACTTTCAACGGTTTGAGTGGAGATAAAATGAGTAACAGGGGAGACCTGTGGCTGCATAATGTTAGATTAGCCGATTGCATCTCTGTAATTTTTCTCCACCGGCAGCGGCGGCGGCGATTTACGTAGGTTGTTCTGTCGCCGCCGGGTCCCCGCGGGATAAAGCAGCGGGCGAGCAAGAGGGAGGCTACGTGGCATGTTCTCGTTCATCGAAAATTAACGGAAGTCCTTTTGTCTTCAGTTAATATGCTCCTATTCCGCCAATTTTTAAATGTAACCGTGCTATTGTTGCTGGATGTTACTACACCTGCGTGTTCTTTGACGATTGGTGATAAGTGATAACCCTTCATTCTAAAATGAAATTTTAAAACATTACGAGTTGGTCTATTACCTTAATCGTTGACATCGGAACGAAAGATGTCACCTTGCCATGGGACGAAGCCATAAATTTCTATTTTCATGAACGAAATCGAATATTTATGAAATATAAAAATATTTTTATTATTTAAGAGAATATAATTTGAGATTTTGAAATCAATATATATATATATATATATATATAATTTAATTCCATATGGTGATGCCGCTTCAGCCCGCCCCAACTCAGTCTCTACTTGGCAAGTACTTTTCAAGATAACAAACTTCTACCGCAAAAGGAGGAATTTGGGGCGAATCACAAGGAGTATCACACTGTGGTCCGTCTGTGACCCAATGCAAGGTGGAAAGAAAAGCAAGAGGCGCTGATGTAACTGAGCTTTCTGGCCAAATTCAATCAGTTACAATTGTATGGAAGCTACTAACTGTTTTGTTTTTACATCTAACACAGTGGAAGATCTACCGTATGAGACATTTTCTCTCCAATTTTTTCAACTTACCACAACACTTGAGTTAATGGCTTTAAATTGCCTACCGTTTTGGATTCGCAGCAGATCTTAGGTAAAGTAAGCTTGGCTCTTAGCTCACTAAACCGCATTGGTTACGTTTCACAGTAGATTCAGTTAAATTAGGTTTCCCTTTCCATCATATATATGCTTGCTTTTTCCAATGATTCCAGGATCCATTCAATTGATAGCCCAAAATTTTTTACATGAACCCAAGTGTTTAAGTCCCACCCATGCACCTAGTGATCCATATTCAGCCACTAGTTATTTTGAGAACAGAAAATTCACAACACTCCTTTCTATAATTATTTGGATCTGTACAGATTGTGTGGCATGCTTGTCCACCATTTAAGTAGAAAAACAAAGATGAAACTGAAAACTAAACATAATGTAGGGTGCCATCACAATATCCCTTTCTAATAGACTAAAACACAGAATGGCCCCAAGAACATCACTCTAAGATTTGCCTTACAGTTCATGCTTTCCACAGAAATCGTACGACTACAACAAACCAATACCATGAAACCAATGTAACAACTAGGAGTCGCCAAATTATTGGCCTCTCTCTACTTTTTCTTTTTAAATTCTCTTTGTGACAATTAGAGTATCCAATTCTCCAACGAAAAAACACTACAAATTCATACCAACACCGCCTCTGATTTGTTACATTAACAAAAATCTTAATTTTACTACAAACAAAAATGCGCAGTATTATAGAGTATAGCATAGATAGTACAAATCAGTGCCCCACAAACTGGGTAATTGTTTAACAGCCCAAACATGCTTTCTTCGTCGACAAAACCAAGAAAAAGAAAATTCACAAGGGACGGAAATGAGAGGGAGAAATGTAAAGTATGACCATGAAAACCCACATTCTTCCCACAAATCAAACTAGTAACACGGAACTCCCTGTAACGCATGATAGAATGTCAAAAGGTACCTAAAGAAACGAGTATCACTGATGTAACAGACAACTTTAGCCTCCATTTGCTAACCCCTTGGTCAATGAAATGAGGTGGTCACCAGGAATGGAAAACCAAATATAATCCTCCACTTCTAAACCACATTGAATCCTCAGCATAATTGAAAGGGAAGCTGGGGGCACATGATTTACCTTACTTCGAGAAAATGGCACATGTGTACTTTAACATCATGGCTCTTCACAAGTACAAACTTAATCATAAACTAATAAAAAAGTGGGCACAATCATGCTTGACAGGCCAGATCTCAAGAAGTACCTAAAGAGCTCATGAACTGAATAATAAATGAGAAGTTCATGGGTAAGCAGAAACATAAAAAATAATAAACCCTTGGTCCGACATCTCATGCCCATACAAAATATTGTACAAGCAGAGTCCTAATCCAGAACTTAGGCTAGACAAGTTAGGGAAATTAAGAGCAAGGGAAAAGGAATAAGAGAAGATAGATAAAATACAAGGAGCAAGTCGATCAAGATCTCATTCTCAAGATGATGTTCATAATATGGGCACCTAGGGCGACCAAGTTAATAACATGAGCTGTCAAATTAGTTTTGGGATTAAAATCCACAGGACAATATATGAAACACATACACCAAAACATAGACAAGCCTATTTCCACTTTCAAAATCGTCCATAATTAGAGGATGTATGTATAACTAAGAAGGTTTGTAAATGCAAAGGATCAATCACGATCACCAGTTAAATCATTTTTTAGTTTTGAAGATTATTATAGGAGGAAAATTAGTCGACGTATATACCAAATCAACCCCACGAAAAACAGAAGTCAAAACAGACAACATAATAACAAGGCTGAACTCTACCAGCTACACAAACCAAGGAAAAATAAAAAACAAAAAGCCTTGCCAAAATTATCAGTAGAAAAACAGAAAACAAAAATAGATCACCTGAAACCACCAGGTTCTTAACATCCTAACTGTAGATCAAAAAATAATACACAAGCTGAATATAATATATTCCAGACTTCCGATAATTAAAAAACAGTTGCAATGGTAGATGCACTATGGGCTGCCGTTTCTTTAAGACATCCTTTCTTTAGAAGGCTTGTGCTATAGTAATTGTTTATACAACGTAAGTTAAGAGGTTATCATCATAATATCATGATTCCATTTTCCCCTAACACAGAGATTATACTCCTACATATACAACAAATCTCCTGTGAAAACTTGAACTTTGTCCAGATAACCAGAAATTTTTCAGGAGAACCACTTTCTATGCTAAATATGGCAGATGTTTAAATCAAGATCCAAATAGCAATCACCGTCAGGGCTGCAAACTGTGACTTACTGGTTACATAACTCTAAGGGCTTGTTGCGATAGGCTTAGAGATACAGTGCCTGACTACTTTATATAGTAGAGCTTTTATCCGAAGTAGTTGTTTTGCATTTAGATGCAGTAATCTAAGAGTACTTTAAAAGGTGCTTTTCTTTGGAAGCTACTCTAGAAAGCTTAGAAAACAAGCAACTTTCTAGTTTCTTCTCCTAGGAAAAACCCATCCCAAGCCCCAGAACTGTGAGCCAGAAAGTTATTTTACAAGTATCAGAATCAATGATATGTCCAGTACCACGAAATGATTATAATCCTCACTCATTTTCTACAAGCCTCATCTTAAACATGTAATGATTATTTCCAAGCTTAGCAGAGGTTCAGTTTAGTTTTTACTACTCATGATCAAACAAACTATAGTATCACCTAGTAGTTCTAATGCTTGACAAGAATTCTTGATAAGCAGTCTAGTTAAAATGAGATATTCTGCCAAATGATCAAGGCCATGAAGTAGAATTCTCAATTTCACGATAAACTAATGATGGAGAATTGCGGGAGAGCATTTTTACCATATTACCATCCACAAATGAAAGCAGAGCTCAACAAATGGTCAATCAAAATTTTCAACCATGAATGCTTCGAAGAAATTAGAAAGATGATGAATACTTGGAAATCATGGGCATCTTAGCATCATCAACCCAGCTAATCAGCTAATACATCCGTTCTGGGACAATAAGCAAAAATAAGTGGCACTTACCGAGGTGTAGAAGCGAGAAGGCTTAATCCTACAAACACAAAAATACAGGTCTAGCTAAGTCGCAATATTGCTTGAGTATTATCACAGAAAGAAAACAAACTCAATCAAATTTTGTGACTTACAGAAATATTTTCACACTTCAAAGCAGCACCCGGACATCTCCGCTGCATGTAATCCTCCAGAACAACCAAACCAAGGATCAGATACGGAGCAACTTAGTGATATATAAATTTCTAACAGAAGCAACAATTAAGCATCCACAATCACAAAAAAGGTGCATATCCAACAAACAGGCCTTCTTAGAAGTTTAGGACCACATTAGACACATCACAGAGAACAGGAAAAGAATAATTATGGTGTAAGCGCTACCTTATGGGTCTAATACATTGTGAAATAAACAAGGAGCATTAAGGCAGCATATCTACTGATCACAAAATATAGAACACCGAACACATATCCTAAAAGTAGACTACCAATATCCAAATCATGAGATGATTCGAGAATCATTCAAGTACATTTGAATGTTGTTAGTTCTCAAAGCTTCCACATGTAATCTCCTAAGAAACAAACCAAGGTACCTTCTCCAGAATGCCTTTAATCATCTAAACCACTGAATGGTTTCCTCATAGCACAGGTAGATTTCCTGAATGAAAGAGCAGATTAGACTCTCCAGAATCCAAAAATTCCAAAGCCAAATATAAAAAGAAAAAAAAAACAAAGAAGACAGCAGAATAATTAGCAAGAATTGCCCAATTTAGAATGGAAACACCCATTGTCAACACAGACGACCTGAAATGAAAATTATATATTGGTGGAGCATGAAATGTACAATCTATAGAACTTCCCAGAGCGAACCCAGGAAAGAACCACAATCACGATACACAACATATATGTGGGGTATATGGCTTAAGATATTGGTTCCCAAACATATCTACCGAGGCAAATAATGCCTCCAACACAACTGCAGGCATTAGGGTCCAGGTATAGAAGAATAGGAATCATAGAAAAAACAATGGCATTATTTTAATGCTTCTTGATTGTCACCATTAAGAAATAGTACAAACAAAGGGAAATACGCCTTCAGTGAGTTTCTTACAATAGAAACAGAAAACAATCCATGGAAAGAACTCCCAGTTAATTGCCTCCCCAAAAGATCATCTCTAAGAACTTCAACCATGCCCCAATCACCGTCTCCTGAATTCTTGCTCCCAGACAGAGAAGACAAAGACAGATACCCAATTAGATAATTCAGTATTGAGACGACACCATAATGTATAAGTATCTAATGCAACAGCAGTTCTGTAGTCAGAGAATCAGCATCATGGTTCACTTGCCCGTGATGAAAGGATGGCTCAAGGCCTGTGATACATTCAACCTCTTGTCTGGATCCAATACAAAAATTCTTTCCATAAGATCTTTAAAGTTAGCTACCATTTTCGGATCCTCACCAGGAGATCCTAAGATCAATGTGCCAAAATCTTTTGGCTTGATATTTACAATCAGTCTCCTAATTGCCTGCAACAAAAGAGAAAAAACTCAACAAAAGTGACAAATTCATTATCTCCAACATGAAACTAGAATTTCAGCTACTATAGAAAAAGCAAGGAACCAAGATCAGTAGCATACCAACCTTCTTTGAGACAGGGTCCTCCTCTATTGCAAGAAAATTAAGATCGTGGTCAAAGTGCTGATCTGTAAATGCTCCCTGTAAAAAAGTTGCATTGACCCACATATCCGTGAAAATTCATACAGAAAAATAGACGTCATAATTTGTAAATAGGGAAAGGTCTTAGTGAAACTAAAATTGTACAAGGACAAGTTAACCAGACTTGGTTCTGACCTTCCGGAGCATCTTTTTTGGGAAAGGGCCTTTCAATTCCATGTGAAGACGAAGCATATCGTTATTGGTTGCGCCAGGAAATAGGACCTTCCCAGTGTAAAGCTCAAACAAACAGCAACCAACTGACCAAATATCCATGGGATGATCATACGGCAGCCCCAGAACTACAGACAAAGAAATGCATCACTTTAGCCTGTCAAAAATTTAAAAGAACTCAATAGGAAACAAAAGCAGCAATGCATAATCGAAACACTTACTGATCTCAGGAGCACGATAAAAACGGCTCACAAGGTAAGGAGTGATTTCATTTTTACCAGCAAACATGGCATTACCAAAGTCACAAAGCTTCAATACATTTTTTGCTTCGTTCACCTTAAGGAGAGAAATACCAAGTAATTAGTGAAGAAAATAAAATAATATGCTGTAAAAAATCATGAGAAGAGAAACTAAGAGGATGCTAACTGCATACCAGCATGTTGTCCGGCTTGATATCACAATGAAGAACACCACAGTTTTTCAGATGTTTCAGTGCTATGAAGAGTTGCTTAGCATATGCCCTCACAGCAGTAAGCTTCAGACCAATATTACGACCAAATTTCTTGAGTACTTCGCGTAAATTCATATGAAGAGATTCAAAAACTAAACATAGATGATTCCGATACTTGAAGGTAGAAAGAAAACGAACACAGTGGCGCTTGTTCTCAGGGTCAGCCCCAACTAACTTCTTTAGTATGACCAATTCTTCCATACCTGCCTTGTACCTACATGGGGTAAAAAACACAAAAAACTATTATTCTAGGGAGCGCAGGTCATTATCACAGTTAGATAACATCTATTTACAGCTGAAAACCAGAAAAGCAATAATCGCTTACATTGTTTCGTTATTTCGTATGATTTTAATTGCTACTTCTTCAGGGTCACCAGGTTTAGCCTTGAGATCCTTTGCACGAACAACAGTAGAAAATACACCTTTTCCATGGGCAGCAATTATTTCATACCGGCCATCAAGTACTTCTCCAAAACGGTAACCTGATTGGTAGAAACACAAGAAAGGGACTATCAATAAAAAGGGATCAAGTCTGAATCGCCAATATTGGGATGTCATCTTTCATCAGAAGTTCACGTGCACCAACACATGTTCAAGTTATATAAAACCACGTATACCATATATTTACAAAAGCACCCAGCTCCACAAAATTGTGCTGCAACATCACATATTGGGAAAAACACATGGACAGACAAAACGATACATATTCAAGATGTTTTCACATAAAGTATAAAGAAAATATGAACCTCGTCAAGGTATAACTGGAGTTACCACCGTCCCACAGAAGGCAAGTATAAGCACATATAACGATTAACGAATTAGAGAGATTTGTGATTAGTTGTCTGGCACATACCATAATACCCTTCTGCATCGTCCCAATTGTCATGAAGTCCACTTTTTTCAACAGCTATGCCATCTCCTTTACCCTGTTTAAGAAAGTAAGCCACAAAACGATTTAACAAGAATACAAAGGCAAGACCATTGGATAACTTTGCACAGCAACAGGAAATATTAGTTCATCCAACTGCCACCATAACTCATGATGCGCAGTTCAGAAACAAAACTCATATTAAACTTTGCAAAAGGGATTGTGGAAGAGCAATGTTGACCTAATCAACTACAGAATGAGATAATATGACAGCAAAAGAAGAGTAAAGGCACAGAGGAGTACAGGACAAGGCAAACCACAATACAGTATGAAGGTGCCAACAACTAACGTAACTTCGAAAGTAAATCAAAGGATAGACAATACTATCAAATTGCGACACTAACCGCCTTACGGACTCCAGCAGGTGATTCTCCAAATATATCATCACAAAACATATCATCGGATCTCTCACTCTGCATAGTTTTATAAACAAAATTATCATAATCTTGAAAGGATGCCAATAAAAAAAAAGAATGAGGAGAAAGGATAAAAATCTAATAACATAATAAGATAATAAAAGGAACTGTAGGTGATTGAACAACTTCTTTCTATCAACTTGAAATTTATCGTTGCCAATTGTGGAAACAAAATGCTTTAAATCAAAGGCTAATTAAATACCTTAGGGGTACCCTCTCCTAGTCCACCAGCTCCAGTGGCCTTCGGAAGAGCAGAAAGACCATTTTGTGAAGGCGATTTCCCAACAGAAAACAATGTTTCAGGAACATAAATATCAGCACCTTCCAACCGATCATCAGTTTTTTCTGGTATAACTTCAGCAGATGCAACTTGTGCAGAAGACTCTCCAACTTGATCCTTAACTGCCACAAAACGAGCAAGAATTAGCCAAACACAACATCCACTGAAGATACAAAGTGGATTTCCAAATTATCTATCAACAAAAAGTGCTAAACACTAAGCTTCATTAAAAAATACCAGTCTCACCATCAGAAAAGCACAAGAAGTAAGAATTTCAACTTCAAGATATAAAGAAAACAATCGAACTAAGGAGTTTGATGACATTCCAGTAACACCACCATCCTTCACAATGTTGATTCATTTGCCAAGTATTTTATCATGTAAGAGCAGATAGCCCAACGTAAAAATCCTAACTCAGACAAAAACCAGATCACCTCAGAGAGGACAGAGCCTCTAGAAGAAAAAGAGCAACTCAGTAATCAGTATGAAGAAAAAGTACTTCATAGATACAGCATAATTTGCATTTCTGAAATAATGAATAAATGTCCTTAGGGCATGAAGCTCACAGTCCTTGAAGGCCAGCCAAACAGCTCAGACTCAAAATTTCAGAATTCTCAATAGATATAATGCAAGAAAAATAAATAATAACACCACCAAATAACTACGAACCAGGAAATACAAAACAAAATCTTACCCATATCTTGTGACTCTGTTTGATTTTGTTGCTGTTGATTTTTGTACTTTTCAAGGATAGCTTGCCTGCGCCTCCTACTTTCCTCCTTAATTCTCTCAAGATCATCCTCTTCCTGCTCTGCAAGTTGCATTACAATCTTTTCTTGATAGTCCTCCTGCCTCTCATCTTCCCTGAGACCACCAAAAACACAAAATGAACTGTTAGAGAAAGAGGGGAGAGAAGAGGAAGAGATTCCTCAAATTTTCGCAGATTTGATTAAGACAATAGACCTTTCAATATTCTCGTTAATCGGCCTCTCTTGTTTCTCATTAGAGTTCACAGTTTCTAGGTCACTTTTCCTTCGTCTATCTCTATGGTAATCTTCAGAATTTCTTATGTGCCTGGAATCATTACCCCTATCTCTATAACCATCCTCATCTTTGTCATATTTCTGGCGCCTGCTTAATCGATCACTCTCATGATCCCTATCTTCATCTCTGCTTCTAGCCCTTCCACCATCTCTAAGCCCATGCCTACCTCTGTCCCTATCCATGATCATCTCCTCTCTGTCTCTCTCTCGGTCCCGCTCTCTCACCCTCACCCTCTCCCTCTCCCTTTCCCTCTCCCTATCTTTTTCCCTTCTCCTGTCCCTTTCCCGGTCTCTATCCCTTTCACGTTCCTTGTCCCTGTCTCTGGACCTATCCTTCAACATCTCCTGCTCCCTCTCCCCTCTATATCTGTCACGAAGTCTATTTCTTTCTCTCTCCCTTTCCATCTCCTCCTCTCTCTCTTTCTCTCTAGCCCTATCTCTATCCCTGTCCCTCTCCCTGCTGGCCTCCCTATATCTGTCATGGGTCTCCTTGTCATAATGATTTTCCATTCTCTCTGTATATTTGCTAGAACTACGTTCCCTTTCTCTCTCCCTTACATCATCTCTGCCGTAGTGTCTGTAGTTCTTGGCATGTGTAGTCATTCTTTCATCCTCCGCCCCACTGTGATATTTCATCTCTCTATAATAGGGGTCCTCAACAGAAGCCTCTCGTGCTATGCTTCGGGAGCGAGACCTTCCCCTAGACCATTCAGGTGACTTCGATATATTACTATGAGAACTCTCTCTCTTGTACTTGTCACGAGAGCGGGAGCGAGACACAGCTCTAGGTCTTTTCTCAGAAGATGAAGACTTCCTCAACCTCTTACCATCTTCACTGAGAATACCATTATCGACTTTATGATACTTCTGTGCATAATCCCCATTTGCAAGACCATCAGAGTAAGATAATCTCTCTTCATCCATCTCACTTTCTTTGCCATCCATATTGTCCTTTCCCAATTCCCTTAAATTTGTATCAACTCTATCCGCATTCTCCTCTTTAACTCCCTGTAAAGAAAAATATGTTGAGAGACATCAATGAATAATCAGCAGCATCCTTAAAACTGACAATGTGTGCAAAAAGTTTAGACATGTATCCAAGTCTTACAATCAATTGAAAGCCATGATTTCAGCCTTCTGGAAAGTGGAAACGCCTAGGGAAACTTTGCCTGGCAACAAAATGTAATTATCGAGTGCCAAGCTCCCTATTGATTAAATTTCTCAGGTCTGTGTAGTGCAGCTAGAATATTTGTGAGAGAGCTTATATAATTTTACTATCAACCAAAACCTCATCAGAAGATCATAGAATAAACAACAAGAAAAGTGACACGACTGCATGATGTCCTTGTTTCCGAGAAACCTAATTTCTTAAAAACAGAAAACAAGATAAAGAAAAAGAAATGAGAGAAGTTTCTGAAACACTTTTTCCAAGTCCAAAATGGCATTTAAAATAAGAAGGTTAAAGGAACTTATTCCTAGTATCGAATTAGAAAATCTATGCGTTTGTAACAATTATAGTAATTAAAGATGTGTTTTGTGACCAACAAAATGAGTTTGCATACACAGCAGCAAGAGAAGAAGGATCAGACATCAATCTTTTCTCAGGAAACCAAGCAGACACTAAAAGAATTCAGTAAAATAAAAAAATAAAAAAAACCCTCCCAATAAATGATCATGTAATATAATTGAAAAATTGTAGAAGAGAGCAACGGGAATCTGAACACACCATTTTAGAATCGTATTCATTCGTTTCAATCTCCCCAGACTCAACATCCGAATGCAAATTCTTCTTATTCTTCTTCCCAGAATCCTCATTACCAAGATCAACCAAGCCACCATCCTCCAGGATCTCCCCTTCCTCCATCTCGTAATCCACCCCTACGAACCCCGACGCACTCGACACCAACACTTCGCCCAACGCACCATCACCCCCATCCCCATTGTTTTCCAATCTCCTTTCTTCAACTTCAATTTTATCAATTTTTTCACCTTCCAATTCTTCCGTAGTCATAGCAGCTGTTTCTTCTTTGTCTTTACTGCTCCGATGGCGGTGGTGATGGCGGTGGCGATGGTGGTGGTGACGGTGTTTGCGGCGTTTGGAACGCTCCTCCGCATCGTCGGTTGAGGCGGAGCGGTGGTGCTTGCGACGCGTCGGTTCACTGGAATCACTAGCCATTCGCTCTACCAAGGTAAAGAGGGGGAATTTTGATCGCAAAAAATCGATGGAATTAGGGTTAGGGTAGGGTTTCCGGCGATAAACAAATTTGGCACAGATCCGTGGGTTGGAAATGTAACGAGATGACGACGTACTAGGCCCCAACCAATCTTTGTATAATCTCGTTAATAGCCCTTGTTGATTTTGAAAAGGAAAACAAAATTAAAATGCATAGCAAACCCCCACCATGTTTTCCTTTTTCCAATATGCCCCCGAGAATTATTCTTTTTAGATTTTAGAGCACATGGCCATTAAGATTTGGAGCAAATCTAGACGACGTGAATATGGATCCAATTAGCTTTGGAAATCCGAAACCCAACTGAATTGTATAACATTTATATTTCCTTATTACTAGAGTTTGAATTCGATAAAAATCCGAAATTTCATATAAAAAAAATCTGATTCAAATAAAAAAATTTATTTTTATTTTTGAGGATGATCCAAATAACAATTTTAAAAATATCCTTATGTTAAAAAAACAAAATCAAATGAATTTGAAAATTGTTTTAGAAAATAAATATATAAATTATATATCATTTTGTTAAAAAATTATCTTAGAAAATAAATAATAGTGTACCAGTAATTATAATTGCAAATAAATTACATTCTATTTAATTGTTTTTATTAATATTATATACATTAGACTATTAATTTAATGAAAAATACTATTGAATTTTCGATTCGAAACTTTTAACGATTCGATCCATTTATTTTAAATTGCGACTATTTATATATTTCTTTTCGAATGGTGCGAATATTTATAATTGAAACTAATCAATTGAATGCTTTAACTAATCGAATATATTAAAATTTGAATTGAATTCAATCGAATCTAAAACCCACTTCATAGACAGCCCTGATTCTAAACCCGTAAACCCAGTCCTGGAAAACAAAAGCGACCCACGCTCGGCTAACCACGAATTAACTCTTGATTTGGGCTAACTATATTGGGCTGGTCCAGCACAGATGAGTCCGATGACTCATTATGGGCGTTGGTTGTCAGAGTTTACATTCCAGCCCAAAACCAAGAATATTACTTTTAGCCTTAAATGTCTTTTATGCCCCTGCTCGTTGTTATGTTGAATTAGAAGTTCAGACTTGAGCTTTAGTACATATGGGTATTACAGGGAATTCCATTAAATGGCGTTTTCAAGTTTTTTTGTTTTTTTTAATTAAATAGCCTTCAAATTTTAATTTTTGAGATAGATAGTCCTTTTTTTTAATTAATTCTAATTAATAGTCAATTAAATTTAAATGGGATTTAAGTTAATATTTGTCTAACTTTTAACTTTCATATTTTGACCCCCAAAACATTCACAAACCACACAAGTATAGGCAAAATTAACAACTCAAACTTAAATTTATTTCAAAATTAATCAAATAATCAATTTGCCCATGTTGAGAGGAGTTAATTAATGGGAAAAATTTTGAAAAATAATAGCTAGAGGTGGCGAAGCGGCGGCAACGGAGTGGACGCTTTGTTGATGCCCATTCCATCGCATCCAGCCAAAAATTTATATTTTTTTTGTCATAAATCAACTCCTTTCATGATGTGCTAACAAACCATGTCTTCAATTTAACATTTTAACCAAGTTTTATGGTTCAATTTGATGTGTGTGCGCGCGTTTGTGCGTATATTTTTCCTTTTCTGTGTCTGATATGTTTCTGGGTTTGGGGATTGTATTTTACAAACTGCCACTTAAGCAACACTAAATATTGCTTGACCTGAAATTAGGGGTGGGCGTTTCGGGCCGGGTATCGGGTACCCGACCCGACCCGATCGGGTATTTCCCGATCGGGACCAGCCCGATCGGGACTCAAAAAATCGGGACGGGTACCCGACCCCGATAAATTATATCGGGACGGGATTCGGGTATTCCTTTTACACCCGATCGGGATTTCGGGTACCCGATTTAAAAAAAAAAAAAATCAGAAATTCAAAATACATAATCAACCCATCTCTCTCAACTCTCATCAGTCAACCAAATCAACCTCTCTCTCTTTCTCACAGTACGCTCACAGCCTCACAGAGTCACAGTCACACACTCACACTCTTACATATTTACAACACTAAATATTGCTTGACCTGAAATGAACAAAATACAAGAAAATTTAACTATTTTTCTTGTAAATGGAAAATTACCCATGTCGTGTGGATATATTACAGTGTTAAAACAATAAATGGTCAAATTATAAACTTCAATTTGTTAAATTATACACATTTTTCATGATAGTGGTCATGTTTAATAATCATTAGTACTACAGTAAACACAAAGAACTTAAAGTTTTATGTAAATCAAGTATTTTCCTTGTATAGGGAAAATTACACATATCTTATTGATATATAAGAGTGTTAAAGTAATAAAGATCAAATTATAAAAATAATTTGTCAAATTACACATTTTTTCATAATAATGAACATACCATATAATCGTAAGAACTATACTAAACACAATGAATTTAAAGTTAATATAGAAAACACAAAGTATGGAAACAATCTAGTTGTTATTGAAATTATGAGATGAGACCATACAAAACTGAAGTTGTCCTTCATACATTATCAAACAATTGATCTACCTATAAAATACACTTGTACGGGCTTAAAAGTGAAGAAATACAAAGGATTGCTTCAAGAGATCTGACAATCAAGCAAGCGATCATGAATATCTAACACATATCGCTCGAGCGATGCGATTTGATTGCTTCAAATGATTACGCGCATAACGTGAAAAATGTCAAGGACTTTTAGCTATTTTCCTGAATCAAGGAACTTGTATCATTAAAACAACGAAATATCATATTTTAGGTTGTAATTCGTAAAATTATACCGATTTTTCATATAACGATCAAAACGTGCAGTCATAGTAACTAAAGTATATACAATGAACTTAGAAGTTATATGGGAACAATCTAGTTGTTATCGAATTCATGAGATGAGACCATACAAAACTCAAAGTTGACCTTCATACATCATCAAATGATTGATTTACTTATATAATCCACGCGCACAGGGTTAAAGTGAAAAAATACAAATGATCACTTAAAGAGATCTGACAATCAAGCAAGCGATCATGAGTATCTGACATAAATTGCTAGAGCGATGCAATTTAATTGTTTGAAATGATTACGCGCATAGCATGGAAACAAGGATTTTTAGTTATTTTACTTGAATCTAGGTATTTATATCATTAAAATAATGAAATATCATATTTTAGGTTGCAATTCGTAAAAATATACCGATTTTTCATATAATGATCAAAACATGTAGTCATTCTAACTAAAGTATATCCAACGAACTTAGAAGTTATATAGGAACAATCTAGCTGTTATCAAATTCATGATATGGATACAAAACTCAAAGTTGTCCTTCATACATTATCAAATGATTGATCTAATTATATAATTCGCTGGTGCAAGCTTAAAGGTCAAAAAAATACAAAGGATCAATTAAAGAGATATAACAATCAAGCAAGCAATCATGAATATTTGACACATATCGCTCGAGGGATGCAATTTGTTTTTTTGAAATAATTATGCGCATAACGTGAAAAATGCCGAGGGTTTTTAGTTATTTTCCTTGAATCTAGGTACTTATATCATTAAAAAAATGAAATATCATATTTTAGGCTATAATTCGCAAAATTATACCCATTTTTCATATAGCGATCAAAACGTGTAATCATACTAACTAAAATAACTAGTTGTTATAGAATTCACGATATGGGATCATACAAAATTCAAAGTTGCCCTTCGTACATCATCAAATGATTGATATACTTATATAATCTGTTCATACAGGTTTAAAAGTGAGGAAATACAAAGGATTGCTTAAAGAGATCTGACAATCGAGAAAACGATGATAAGTATCTAACACATGTCGCTCAACGACGCAATTTGATTGCTTTCAATGATTACGCGCATAATGTCGAAAATGCCAAGGGCTTTTAGTTATTTTCCTTAAATCTAGGCACTTATATCATTAAAACAACGAAATATCATATTTTACACTGTAATTTGTAAAATTATACCGATCTTTCATATAACGATTAAAACGTGCAGTCATACTGACTAAAGTATATACAATGAACTTAGAAGTTATATGAGAACAATCTAGTTGTTATCAAATTCATGATTTGGGATACAAAACTTAAAGTTGTCCTTCATACATCATCAAATGATTCATCTACTTATAAAATCTGCTCGTACGGGCATAAAAGTGAAAAAATACAAAAGATTGCTTGAAGAGATCTGACAATCGAGCAAGCGATCATGAGTATCTGACACATTGCTCGAGCAAAGCAATTCAATTGCTTCAATAGATCTACTTATGTTATTCGCTTGTAAGAGCTGAAAAGGGGGGCGAAAATGAATTATTGATGAAGCGATCACATGATCAATCAAGCGATCATGCTATTTTACATGATATCGCTAAAGTGATGTAAATTAATTATCAGGTATCACTACAAGAAAACGCCTATTTTTCGGCAGAATATTCCGTCTAAATTTTTTGGCGAATTTTCGGCGAAAAATTAAAAAAATATAATGTTTAATATTTCGGAGGATTTTCGGCCGAAAATTCCTCCGAAAAATTAAATAAATAAAAATTTAATAAAAAATAATAATTCTTAAATAAAAATAATTAAAAAATAATAATTTTAAATTTTTCGACGGATTTTCGGCGCAAAATTCCGCCGAAAAATTTCAAAAATAAAAAATAATAATATTTTTTAAATAAAAAACAATTAAAAATTTTTAATTTTTAATTTTTCAGCAAAAAATTCCGTCGAAAAATTAAAAAAATAAAAAATAATAAAAAATATTTTTAAAATTAACAATAATTTAAAATATAATATTTTTTGAATTTTTCAGTGGATTTTCAGTGAAAATTCCGCCGAAAAATTAAAAAAATAAAAAATAATAATAAATATTTTTAAAATTGAAAATAATTAAAAAAATAATATTTTTGAATTTTTCGGCAAATTTTCGGTGGAAAATTCAGCCAAAAAAATTAAAAAATAAAAAATAATAATAAATAACAATATTTTTTAAATAAAAAATAATTAAAAATAATAATTTTGAATTTTTCGACGAATTTTCAGCGGAAAAGTCGGCCAAAAAATTAAAAAAATAAAAAATAGTATTTTTTAAATAAATAATATTAATAATTTTATATAATTTTAAAATATATTAAAATTTAATAATTTTATTTTTTTTGAATTATTATTATAAAATTATTATTATTATTATTATTATTATTATTATTATAATTAGAATTAAATGAATTTTTGTATGCTATATATATGTATATAATATTATGTATTATATATATAAATTTTATAAAAATTAAAAAATAATAAAATAAAACTTATTATTATTATTATTATTATTTAATTATTTTTATTTGAATTGTTGTATGCTATAAATATATAATGTAATGAATTATGACAACAAAGTAAAGATGACTTAACGGTAGAAGAGTTGTTTGCCTACCAAAAGGACGAAGGTTGACTCCCAGTGGCTTCAAAATTTGGGACAATTTCGGTCGCGTGTACGCATGCGCGCGCCAGCTAGGGTGAGGTCCCGGGTTCGACTCCTAGGTCGCGCGTTTGAAATTTTATTTTAAAAAATATATAATAAATTTTAGCGGATTATTCTGCCGAAAATATATTTAATTAAAAAAATAATAAATAAATAATAATTTCGGCGGAATAATCCGCCCAAAATTTAAAAAATTTCAGCGGAATTTCGGCGGGATATTCCGCAGAAAATTTATTTAATTAAAAAAAATCCGCCGAAATTCCGCCGAAAATTGAAAAGCGACCAAGGTTTATCCGGCGTATTCGTTCCGCCGAAACTACCGTTTTTTCTTGTAGTGTATATAGTGATCGTGCAATTTTACATGATATCGCCAGAGCGATACAAAAATTAAGTAATGGATCTAATTATACTATTTGCTCAAAAAGGCTGGAAAGTGGAAAAAAACCAAATTGTCCCTTGAAGTGATCATGCGTATTTTACATGATATTATTGAAGTGATACAAGTTGATCGCTCAAACGATTACCATGGATACTTCACGGCAACACACAAAATGTTAGAATATTTTGAGTATTTTCCTTGACAATGGCATCAACTAATCCGAATTTACGTTAACAAAAAAGATATTTTGCTTATATTAAGTTTCAGAAGATAAATAATGCAGAACAATGGATACAATACAAGCATTAAGTGATGGATCTACTTAAAATATTTGCTCATAAAGGCTGAAAAAGGAAATAAAAAAGACTTAATGGTCGTTTGAAGTGATCATGTGTATTTTACATGATATGTTGACATGATGCAAGTTGATTGTTGAAGTAATTACAATGGATACAGTCGTATCCACAGATATCACTTCATGGTGGTGGATAAAGTGCCAGAATTTAGAATATCTTCCTTGATAGTTGCAACAAGTAATCCAAATTTACATTAACCAAAACATATTTTACACAAATCAATCGATCTACTTATAATATATGCTTGTAAGGGCTAAAGAGAGAGAAAAAAAATGAATGATCTCTTCAAGCGATCTTGCGTGTTTTATATGATATGCTGAATGAATCATGCATATTTTACATGATACGTTGACGTGATGCAAGTTGATCATTCAAGCGATTACAATGGATATGGTCATATCCATATATTCCACTTCATGGTAACGAACAAAATGCCAAAATTGAGAATATTTTCTTTGAAAATGGCAACAACTAATCCAAATTTATATTAACAAAACATATTTAACACAACTTAAGTGATCTACTTATAATATATGCTCGTTAGGGTTGAAAAGAGGAAAAAAAAATGAATGATCTATTCAAGCGACTGTGCGTATTTTACATAACATTACTGAAGCGATATACGTTGATCGCTCAAGCTATTACCATGGTTACCGCCGCATCCATGCATACCGCTTCATTGTGAAGAAACAAAATGCTAGAATTTTGAATATTTTCCTTGGCAATAGCAACAACTAATCTGAATTTCTGTCAACAAAAATATATTTTACACATATCAAGTGATCTACTTGTAAGGGCTCAAAAGAGAGGACAAAAAACGAATGATCTTTTCAAGCAATCGTGCATATTTTATTTGCTAATGTGATGCAAGTTGATTGCTCAAGCGATTACAATAGATACGGTCGTATCCATGGATACCGTTTCACGATGACAGACAAAATGTTAGAATTTACAATATTTTCCTTGACAATGGCAACAAGTAATCCAAATTTACATTAACAAAAACATATTTTACACAAATTAAGTGATCTACTTATAACATATGTTTGTAAGGCCTGAAAAGAGCGAAAGAGAAAAAGAAAAAAGAATGATCTCTTCAAGTGATCATGTGTATTTTGCATAATATTGCTAAAGTGATGCAGGTTGATCGCTCAAACTATTGCTATGGTTGCAATCTAAGCATTAAATTTAGGATAGGATCGATGAAGAGATGAAGAGACATTGCAAATGATCGCTTCATGGATCTCTTATAAAAAACTAAATTATTTATTTGTAATTCAACCACAATCAAACTTTTGATTTGTGAGTTGCCTTTAATTAACCCTCAAATGATGCCATGTCAAATATTTAATCCAAAAAAAAAAGAAAAAATAAATTGAGGGTTATCTGTACTATTATAAAAGGAAAGACGTTTTATTTCACAAATGACAGCTTTTTTATGTAAAATTACGTATTTTATCCTTTAAACTTCTTAAAAATTTTAAACAAGAACATCACCTTAAGGGTGACATTGGAAATCTCCACACATTGAAATCAATTTGGATACCAATTTTTTGATATACCAATTTTATCTTTTAATTTACCCTAAAAAATAATTATCATCAGGTTATAATTGTAATGTCACAATCCAAAGCTATGTTCTCAACAACCATCATGGTTTCTCTTTCCACGTCTCATTTCCTACAACCTTTCTCTCTCCACATCCTATTCCCCCACATTCTTTTTCTCTTCCCCTTTAAATTAGGCCAAAATTCCCATTAATTTTTCTCCAATTTTGCACTTATCAATGCCCAATCTCTGCCATCAAATCATAATTTTGTGTAACAGAAAAATAAACAACACTTATTTTGCTTTGAATTGAAGGTATATTTTTATTGTTTTACCTTATAATCTTTTTCAATTTTCATTATGTTAATGGTTTTATGTTTCTCCCTTCTCTCTTTTTCTCTCTCTGCTTTTCTTTTTTTGTTTCTTTGTTAGGGTATGCTATACAAGGTGTTACATTTTTTGTGTGTGAAATTGATTTCATAATTTTTTTCACTTCACTACATGTATTTATTCTTTGGGTTTAAGATGGACAAGTCGCATTATTTTATATTATTTAACAATTTGTTTTAGAATATCGATTAATTGATAATAGAATAAATGCATATGATGGACACATACATGAGAATCAAAAAATAAAAGACATCCGATTCACATCAAAATTACGAATTAGCACGGTTCGAAATACATGAGAATTCGTTGCCAAAATTGTTAAACGTATAAATATATCGTGTCAAATATTTATGCGTGTCAAATTTTTGCCAATAAAAAATCATAATACTTACAACTATAATAGGTGCGCAGGGACCGCGTGCGATGATTGCTAGTTAAATTAAAAAGAAACTCAAAAGGTAGGATGAACAAATTTTCTCGATATTACATAGCACACACGCCTTTTGCAGCTCTATTTAAAAGTTAAAAAGCAATTATCCTTCAAGTTACTTTTGGCTTTCATTGTTTTTTCACGAGAATATATGGATAGCAATGTTTCCAGTTTCATATAAGAAATATACAAAGAGACAAAAGATATGAGTAGCAATGTTTGCAGTTTCATATGAGAAATATATAGAAAGCCATATCATAATATGTGTTCGACATTTGATTGAGTCGTTCAAATTAAAGAACTAAAATCATATTTAATAATAAATCAAACTCGAAGCAGTTATTATAACTGCATCAAAACAACAATTTGCAATGAGTGATTTGCCTTTGTTATCTTCATGGATCAACCGTTGGAAATTGCATTTCTTCAAGTTGACAAATTTAGTTTGAAGAAGACCTTTTTGATAAAGATGAACAAACGAAATACTGCGTGTTATTACAAATAGACACAGCAAAGGAAAAAGAATTACAAATATGCTACGAGATAGATATAACCTACATCTTGAAAATGGATCTAACAACTACACAATTTTCTTGACCTGTGCATGAGCTAGATGTGCTAATTAAGTAACATAGATAGCTACACGGGTTGTGCTAGGACAGGGGGCATTTCTTCTACATGGCCATTGACATGGGTGAGCTCTTGAAATTCCAGAATCTCGACTCTACGGTTCATCTTTTTCCTTATCTTTATCGCTACATCTGCTGGAATAAATCTTCCACAGACGCTGACCTTGTTCTCTTGCTTCTCTATCAAGTGTGTCTCTATTTCTTCACCCAAAGCAGAGAAACAATTTTTAGATACTAATTGTTGAGTCAAGTCATTATAAACAGGCAAACGAGTCGTTGAGATAGCTTTATATACCTTTCATCCTAAGGAGGATTCTTCTCATTTTTCTGCAACATGCATTGCAGTCAAGATTTATCCTCATCACCATGCAAAGGACCTGTTTCTTGACAAGAAAATGAAAAATGTGTCATGTCAGATAAATGTAGTCATCTCAAGGGGGCAAAATTCAGGTGATGAAGATGAAGCCTTGCCTGTCCTGACATTAAACTTTGACGAGAACCCAGTTTGAAGGCTGATCAGCTATCCTCAAAACAAAAAGGATAGCAGAGAAAAGGGAGGGAAAAAAAAGGTCTTTTTCGTCTTTTTTTGGAGGGCAAAAGGACTATGATTCTTGACATGGTTGGTATATGTATGCAAAACCTATTATTTAAACAAGGAATCTAATCTCATGCAAGAAAGAGAAGCCTTAATAGATAGGATGTCTTGATTTGGTCATGTTCCCCAAGACTTTTCTTGCCTTGTAAAGAGTAAGATGGCATTGTATTGTTGACAAAGGAAACATCCCTTTCTGGTTCACAAAGGGGAATTGCAAAATATTTAGCTTAAAAGCTCGGTATGGTTAAGGTCTTTATGTACGAGGTGCCATAAGGGCTAGGTTAGGGACAGAGCGACAAGGGGTTGATAAGGGTACTCATCGCCCTCATGTTCACACACACACACACACACACACACATATATATATATAGAGAGAGAGAGAGAGAAATGCGCTCATAAAACCAATAGGAATGCCTTTATATATATATATATATATTTTGTAAAAATCTAATTCTGGTTTTCACCCCTATGTGAGATGGCTAATTAGCTACACTTTGTTGCTTTTGCATCTAATGAGTTTGTGATTGGATCAGACAGAGGCCTTTGGATTAAAACTTTAAAGCAGCTAATTTAAAACTAGAAACAAAAACAACCTATCTCCCATTTTCCCCAACAATTTCAAACAACACAGGCAATGAAACCCCAAATGTAAAAAATGTATAATTACTGAAAAGTGAAAAGCAAGTCCTGTTTGTGAATCATGTTTCCAAATATTCGTCAAAACGCTCCCAGAACGTTATTTACATCTGTAAAATGTTGTAATAAGAGCTCCACATGAGTAAATTTGGTATCTACAAATACACTTCAATTATTTACTCTTTTTTTTTTTTTTTTCATTTTCTCCTGTGTGTGTGTTTTTAGTTAGCATTTAATTGCAGGACGAGCGAAAGAGGCGCAGAATCACGGCGACCTTTCTCCACGAACTCTGGTGTCGGCCGAGCAGTTTGTCAGCATTTGGGTATGTACAAGTGAGCGTTACCTTCTTCTCCAGAACACTGATCACCACAGATTGCGTCTCTCCTGCAATATGCAAGCCAAAAATATCGGTAATATTTATGCCATTTTTTTAAAGTTTCTTGTCCAAATTGTGAGAAATCCTTGATAAGTGAAAACCAGTATTTTCAAAATCGGAACGGTTCAAATAATATACATAATTAAATATAATTATTACATATCATGACAGTTGAATTGACCAAACTAGTAATCGGTGACTGTGAGGTCACCGGTATGATGATCGATCCATTTTAAAAATATTGGGGAAAAGTGAAAGATTCAATGCTATTCTTAAGCGATATTTTCTAACTGTTTAATTGAATATCATAATATCAAAATTTTTATATTTTTTAACCCTTTCTGACATGAATAATATTCACATTTGACTTAAAATATTAATTGGATATTAACCGACGACTGGTTAGCATAAAATTTTCTAAAGAAACAGTTACTGAAATCAGGAACCTCAAATTCTCAGCGTGTAATATTTATTTATGTATTTATTATTTTTATGTCAACAAAGCTTACGTCATTACGTTGTATGTGGACCCTTTTTTCTATTTTTTTTTTCAAAAAAGAAGGCATTTATTTCAAAACTACCAAAAACAAAAATGAAAAAAGAAGAAGAAAAGAAAAGTCATCTATTTCAAGAAATTGAAGGTAGCTCTACAACTAGAGCTACAGTCAAATACTGTATGCCCCACAAACAAATAATAATAATAATTGATTTTTTACACAAGTGATAAATAATAATAATTGATTTTTTACACAAGTGATAATTTTCATAAAGCCGAACTATATTATTTTTGCACCCATAAAGAAGCAAGCAAAAAAAAAAAATCTTAGGTCAGCACGCTATATCAATCTTCCCCATCCATTGCGTAAAGTACGAAAAAGAGGTGTGGTTAAGCTACGCGATAACAGCTGTAAAAGAAACAGACACAAAAGCTCTCATGTTTTACAATTCTGCTAGTTCTCCCTAAATTATAATTCCGGTTGTATCACAATCAATAATACATGCAATAATTGCAAGGGTCAATTATGTGATCATTTTATTGCCCGTTTAACCAACAATCACGAAAAACCAGACAGCCAGTAAAAGTCTAACAACTTATGTAAAATTATCTTTATTCTTCACCCTTAACTAAGTGACGTCATACTGGTTTTTATTGGGACGAGAGAGAAAGAGAGAGAGACTGGCAAAAGGTAACAATTCCAGCCTAAGTAGTACGCATATTCCGGCATAATTAGCAAACAGTTCGATAAAAGAGACCAACCGCACAACCCTTATCATGTCATTTAGCGGGGCTAATCCAAATAAGAAATTTTCGGCACAAACCACCCCCACCTCCAAAGGCGAAAAGGTAACTTTTTTCACATAAAAAACAGGCAAATTTATCGAGTCTTTGGCAGGGCCACCACCCCAGATTATCATTACAGAAAGGAATCCTATGGGGGGAACCCACTAACTACGGCTGAAATCAAGATTATCAGGAAAAACCTGGAAACCTCCCTGGACCACCACCACCACCACCACCACCAATCTACAGCCCCTCTGAGATGGCCTAACAAAGGCTCCAACCCATAATAACCCAAAAATAAAAAATAAAATAAAATAATCAACTGAAGCAGAATTGAAGTGCAGCATAGGCCTCACCATTCATTTTGGACATAATCTCAGCCACCCTCCGCTGGCACCTCGCACACCGAAAATCAGCCAAAAATACCACTTCTTGCACCTGCTTTCAACCCACAGCCAACAGAAAAACACAACATTCAAATACGGCCTCGTGATCAAAGAAGCTGATAAATTATCACAAGAGATTGAGAACAAAACAGAACTCACAAGAGGCACAGCCAAAGATTCGATGGCGGCTAGGGTGGTCTGAGGAGGAGGGCTCGATAGCCTATCCTTCTTCCATCTGCCCACGGACATGCTTCTGGTTCTGGGCTAGGGCTATTACTATTCAAACAGCAGCTTGAAGAATATATATATATATATATATATATATATATAGGATTCACAAATAAAGCCAAGGCCAGAAGCTCATTTTCATCTTGTGAAAAGTGAAAACTCCTTTGTGGTGGTGGTGGTATGAAAATGATTTACCAACACCTACTTACCACAAAGATAGGACTGTGCCATCTTTCTGAAATACACGCTTCCTAGGCAGGAGAAAATGGGAACTAAAAGAAATAAAACAAGATAAAGTGGAAAATTGTGTTGAGTTGACAAACAGGATAAAGTTCCTAAAAGGGGAGCCCCCACAGTGCCTTGAACTTTCTTTACATATAATTATTGTACTCAAGTTGCTTTGGAGACTAAACCTCTCAATTAGTGTATTGATCAGTTGCAATAAACCAATCAAGTCAAATTAAATTAGGTAATACACTGGCTCAAGCTAGGCAAAGGTCATGGACACGCTACTTCTTTCTAGTTTCGTGTTGAAGCTCGTGTTTTTTTATGTGCTTAGACCAAGTACTTATTCTTGACTAGACTTGGTAACTCATATCTTCATTAGGCAAAACCATTCTGTAGCTTGGCAGACAAATCTAACCAATTATAAAATAATACCACAAATATCCATCAAACACCTAATATTTAGGAATACATGAACAACTAATACCAATAAAAAATGATAAAAATGGAATAGATGTAAAGCACCCGCAACCCGATTCACCTGGATATCATGGAAACATAACTGCTGATAATTTTTAAACCAAACTAAAACAGACAATTCAAATGCTTCTTTACATGAATGATTTAATGGCGGATCCCTTTTCCTATAAACAAGTTGAAGAAAACAACTGATTGTATCCTACAAGCGCACACGTTTCTGCATAACTTAGATAAATATTTCCAGAAAAGTTTTGATAAAGCGAAAAGTCATCAATCATAGGGATCTTGCCCAAGCGTATCTGTAGAACATCTACTTACCATACAAAGCCTACCCACAAAATTTACATGGAAACAGAGCTTCAAACCCTGAACACAAATGAAATGCAGCTAAGAACCCAACATTCAGTATCTTGTCTACACCACAAATTGAAACCCGCCTTTCTCAATAGAAATTGCACAACTGAATCTCACAAAAGAAAAAGAAAATTACAGTACAATACGGTACCCAGTAACATGTGCAACTATTATCGGCAATTGGAAAAGAAACGACGCTGCAAGATTGTAAAAAGCAAGCAAAAATTTTATTGCACAAATAGATACATTTTCTACAGATTGATTTCAGAAGAAATCACGAGACAAAACTGAGGTTGGGATCTCCTAAAGGTTATTCAGCTATGCCAAAACTGCAGCCTATTGTTAGGGGGCGGGGGTGGGGGCGACATGTGGCTTAATCCATTAGTCACCAATTTTCTATCGAAGGGCGAATTGGTTGGCCGCCTACTATCAACTAAGCATCTTCCAAAAGTGAAAAAAAAATCTACTCTAAGGACTGGAAAAATATAATCTAGGAAACATTACGAATTTACAGATAGAATCACTTCAATGTTGGTCAGTGGAGATACTGAGAAGTAGGACAAGATTTAAAAAATCACCTAGACATAACCAAGTTTGTCAAAGAGGACACGGCAGATGAACTGAAGTGAGAATCACTGGCATATTTGCACTTCTCCCGATCGAAATTCAATGATGAATTCACAAATAATTTCTCAAAAGTCTGCAACCCTTTCTCAACACTCTTGCTATTAGTACCAAATTGGACCTTGTGGACAGGGCTCCGGCCACGTCTTCTCTTCCCTGATGATTTCCATTGCAACTGGGCAAGCAAATAATCTTTCGAAAGATCTCTGACAACTTTAGACTCACTCGACATTTTATCATTACTTTCTGGCCTTGACTCACCAACCTTAATCGCCTTTTGAGGTGCATCAATGCGAACAGGGGCAGTAAGATCACTGTTCTCAAATGATGCACCACCTTGGTCCATATCGGATACTTTACTTATACCAGAAAATGCCGAGACAAGGCCTGGACTTTCCTTTATACTTTGCCACCCATTGTTAAGCCATTCCTTTGAATGTCTCAAATCACTAGGACTGAATGTGATCTCTTGCTTTTCCCCTGCACATTAGTCAAAAATATCATTATAATCCACCTTTGTATACAGTTTAGTTCAGGCAAAACCTGAGTGCGTGCACAGGGGAAGAGGGGAACACAGAGGGAGGGAGAGGGGGGGGGGAAGAGAGGGCGGGTGGGGCGGGGGGCAAGAGAGTGGTGATCACAGAGGCATTCCCAGGTCAAGAACACAAAAGAATTCGAGATCAGCAAGCCAATGACACACACCTGGGAAATAAACATTTAGCCTATCTTCGGATTCTTTCTTCACTACCACTCCTTCCCACCATCCATCATGCCACCAAGCATCAACAATGCTGCCAACATTTAAGAAACCAGAAACTTTGCCTCGGTCAAACGACCGGGTTGGTCTAACAATGTTCCTTCCAGAAACCCGGATTCCCAATGCATCTGGCGCCGCTAATCGTGATGAAGAGATCCACTCCTACGGAATGCAACAGAATATCGTCAGAAATCATATGAACAAGAAAGCCCCTATCTTCAATATGGAACTGCAAAAATTCAACATCATACTCACCTCCAGATTTTTGAATCGTCAGTTGCATCCTTGACATCTTTGTACTGTACTTTCACCTTATCCTTGTGCTTCTTAATGATCAAAGCCCTAAACCAGCAACCTTTGATGCCACTATCTTGAGACAGCACCTCAACTTGGGAGCCAATGGTTAAATATAGACCAGACTTTGGTGGTGGTGTATTATTATCTTGCTCAGGCAAGGATACGTAAGAGCAACCTTCTTTCAAGTAATCCATTCTGACGACTCCTTTAGAATCAAGAGAACTGCCGCCACAAACTTGCACACTAGTTTCAAGAGACTCCGCTTTTTCAGGCGACTTGGAGTATAAATCACACTCTTTAGACCAACGAATTCTCTTATTAGGTCTTGACCCACCAGCATCACCAAAAGATCCTTTTGATTTCAGATCATCATCCCACAATTCATGTAATGAAAAAGTATTCCTAAATATTTCCTGCTTCCAATAACCTTTAATGTGTGTTATATCAAATGGCTTGACATCATCATTATCAAACAGTCTATAGCACACAAAAGGCATCAACCCCATACATCTTGATCCACTAATAAATTTCTCATAATGCTCTGGACTGAGGACAGTTGCTAGTCCATCTATGCATTCAATACTCAGATCTTGAAGACAAAGAGAAAAGAAAATCTCTGTGTCATTATAAGTACGAGGCAAATCAAAACCAACCTCATCAATTTTGTGAAACCATCGTACCACAACCATCTTGTTGCCTCTGGTGTCTTCATACATATCCTCTAAGTAAGCAACAAGACGGTTGCCTTCTTCTGCCAATACATAAACAAAGTCTTGAGCCTGCAAGTCAAGAAAAAAATAGACCAACATGAGCAATTGATCAGTTAAAACTGAAGCACAAATGAAAGTATTGAAAGCCAAACCATAAAAAAAATAACAAATCCGAGAATTGTTGGAGGAATACTCACAGATATTACAGCACCATTACGACGGAACGATTGATAGTGCCTACGTTTTTTTCGGCATGTCCATGATGAACCTAACCATGTGAATTCAGCCCCATGCTGACCCAACTTCCGCATCTGAACATCCTACAAAGATTTTGGTAAAACAAGATAATGAACCTAGTTCATCCAAGAATTTAAGAATAGAAGATTTAGCAAATAGAATAAAGGGAAAGCCAAGACATTTACTAACCTTAATAATATCAGTCTCCGACTTGCTCCCCATTCCCCCTCCAATCTGCCTAGGAGAACCATTAGGCTGTTCACCTGAAACCAAAATCACGCGAAACAATGAACACCATCCAGACTAGCAGCATTATCAAATCTACAATAAACCACTCAACAAAGTTATTAATAGGCAACATAACTTTAAGACAAATTCTTTAGAAAAACAAAGGGTGGAGGAAAAAAGTGGAAAATGTTGTAAAATTTTCAAAAGGATCTCCCGATAAAAATTTCCAAAGTATGTTCAGCACAACACAACAAAACAAAGCCACAAACAGAAATGGCAAACACGGACCAATCAACATTGGCCTAGAGAGAACATTGTAGATGATAACCTATAATGGGAATGGGAATTCCGAGGCTCTCAACCAGCTCTTAGAAATTGACTTAACATTCCTGCAGCCGGATGGTTGTCAGTCTTGCATAATCATCGCACCACATCCATTGAGACAATGAAACTCATTATTGCAAGAAAAGGAAAAGGTCAAAACAGGAAAATCAAGATTGAAGAGGTATAGAATACAAAACAGTATCCTGGACGGACCAAAATTAAGCACCGCCTAGAAAAGGCTAAGGATAAAATTCAAAAAAATTCTATGGGTCAGATCCACCCGAAGCGGCGCATACTTTGTGAAACTCTATCAAGGTAAAATTAGGATACAAATCTCCTCGAGCAGAGACGCCCTCCGAACGGCCCTGAACCCAACGCAATTGCAGCGAGAAAGCTTAAGCAGTTCTCCCAAAAATACTCAGTTTTCCTAAAGATGCTCTCACAGGTATAATGAAAACCAAACCCCGCTCCATAGAAAACAAGATTTTAACTTTAGTTACCGAACCTAATAAACCTCAACAAAAAAAAATAATAATTTCTCCCCTTTTCGCTCACAGATCGAAGAAAAGGTCCATTCTTTTATCCAATACACTCCAAACACCAGAAAATGGAAAACTTCAACAGAAACGGGAGATTGAATTATTGGACAAAGTTTCAATAAAACTGCGAAGGCACAGATCTAAGCGACGCAAGCACTAAACACAGAACAAGGGGATTGAAAGTAAAATAAAAAAAAGAAAAGAAAAACAAAATTTCCAAAAGTAATCGTAGAAACGCGATAGATATATAGGTGTTACATATTTTGTACAGATATTAAATTACAGAAAATATGATTCAAAATATTTTCAAAAATAAAACTCAAAAACTGAAAAAGAAACAATTTTCTCGCCAAAATCCTAAGATTTCACAACGAAATAAACCACTGAAAAATTTTCATAAGAATTTGACGAGCACCTGAAATGATTGAATTGAGCCAATCGATGACCTCTCTCCTAGACCTTAGCTTCACCCTGGAAGAACGGTTCAGAGTAGAAAGCAAGAATTTGTTGTCCTTAATAGTGTAATGGTACGACATATGCCTAGCACTCTTCTCCTTCCCGACGACCACCAGATCTCCGGCGCCGCCGCTGCGTTTGAGATAATAATGAACCTCCCGCCGTCCCTTCTCGCTCGACACCAACACCTCCTTCCAGCCGACATACGAGGCCGCGGAATTATTCGCCATCGCCCCCATTAATGAATTTTAGAGAATTTTAACAAAAAAAAAAAAGGCAGACGAGTAAAAGGAGAGGGGATGAGGATAGAGGAAGGCGAGTATTTTTTTCCGTTTTTCAAAATTTTGTACGTACTTTTTTTTTAACGTAAATTTGAAAGCTGTTATTTATAGTGGGGACCTAGGGTTTCGAGATGGAAATGGACGGTTACGATCGGGTTTGAACATGTCGATGATACGGAGGAAATACGCACGAAGTTTCGAGCGTTTATTATAGGTTTCCGCAAAAGTCCCTCGACTAATGCATATTTATTATTCTGACCCCTTTTGGTTTCTCTTTTCGTAATGGATTAGATTAAACTAATATAATTAAATCTCGGCTTCTTTATATTCTTTCTTTTCTTCTTCTTTTTTTTTTTTTTTTGTTCCTCTCTCATGGATTGCAAGAGAATATAGAGAAGGATTTCGACTAAAAATAATGAAAAGCAAAAGAATAATTGTTGCTTGGAAATTTGGAAAGTATGTATAAATTGTAATACAAGTGTAAATCTACATTCTAAATGATCAATATTATGGACATGTTCATCTTGGGATGTAATAAGAAAATTTATCAATTATAGAGCTTATTAATTGCATTAAAATTAATATTAACACCTATTGCATTAGAAAGAAAAATAAAATAAAATATTGATTTTAATCTTCATTTTCATTTTCATGCGCAAATCGCAAATCCGTTTCAAATTTTTAAAGAGTACTCAAATCACAATCTTCTTGCAAAATGTATTTTTTTTTTTTATAAATATTTTTGTGATATCTTCGTTGCATGCATTTTCTAAAAATGTGAGGTTATATCGGGTTAGATGAATTTAAAAGCATGGGTATTCAATTTGATATTTATCTCATTGGAAATGAGAATGTAATAAATTTGGTTTCATCTCATTTGATCTTCTTCTCCATTTTTTGTTCGTTAATCTCCTCAAATCAATGAAGACTAGTACATAAATTCGCAATTCTTCACGGAAATTTCTATGTAATTCGTTAAAATAGACTGTTGAAAAATGCACATTCAATGTGAGTGTAAATAAAAATAAAATATAATTAGTAATAATTTAAATTTATTATATAAAATATAATTTTTTATCACATTAATTATAAAAAAATCAAATGAGATATAATTATAATATTAAAAATAAATAGACAATAGAAATATATAGGATTAAATTGAATGATTGACATGAGAGGGGAAAAAAACGTTGAATATCTTAGGAGAAAGAAATTTAAAAGAAATATGGCTGGTGCTCTATTAAAAAGTGTAGATTCACAAATATGAAATTAGTATAAAAAGAAAATATGTGTTCTAATTTCACAAGTCGTACACAAAGAAGAACAAATTGATAATGACATTATATCCACAAACTTGAGTAGATTGGGTTTAACGAAATAATAATAATCATAGGACTCGAACCCTGGACCCCCACCCCACCCTGACGTATGTGCATACATGCACCACAAATTATCCCAAATCTTGGGATTGGTAGGAATCGAACAATCGCCTATTTATTGGCAAACAACCCTCTTACCGTTGAGTTATCATCATTTGTAGCTATAATACATATATATATATAGTATTTAACAATTCAAATAACAATAATAAATAATAATAATTTAATAATAATAACAATAATTTAATTATAATAATTCAAATAATAAGATTTTTTATTAATTTAAATTTTTAATTTTTTAATTTTTGGCTGAATTTCCCCCCGAAATTTTCGGCCGAAAATTTAAAATTTAAATTTTTTTAATTTTTTAAAAATTTTCGATTGAATTTCCCGTCGAAATTTTGTCGAAAATTTAAATTTTAATATTTTTTAATTTTTAAAATTTCCGGCAGGAATTTCCCACCAAAATTCGCAGAAATTTTTAAAATATATTTTTTTAATATTTTTAAAATTTTTGCCAAAAATTTAAAAATTAATATTTTTTATTTATTTTTGAATTTTCAATCCCGCCGAAATGCCATCAAAAATTTAAAATTTTATTTATTTATTTTCTTTTTTAAAATTCGATCGAAATTCCATTGAAATTTTTCAGTGGAATATTCCATCGAAAATCGCATTTTTCTTGTAGTGTCGTTAGTTGTTTTATAAGAAATATGTATATTGATTGAAACTTTTTATATTATTAAGATAATATCAAATGCGTAACATCTACAGTGAAGATGGAATATTTATATTGTCATTAATAATACATATGTTAAAGAGATAGATATTTAAGTTTGATGTTATTATCGTATTTCAAACATGGTTCATGAGTTCTACATATGCATAGAATTCTAGAAAAGTGAAAAAAAAAATCTAAATCTCAAAAATCCTCTATTGAATTCCACAATTCAGAAATCATATCGATGTACAAGTTTCAAAAAGTCTCTCCATGTAACAATGGCACCGAGTAGTCATGCATTATGATAGGAAATCCTAATTTTGTACCAAATATAGCTCTTTTGATCGTTTATTCAGTGCAATAGCATTTAAGTAATACCTCTCGATTTCACTTGTTTCAATTTGTACTTTATAAACTAAGTGACATGAGTGGAGAATTGGACGAATGTATTTAACAATTAAAAAAAAAATCAAATATAACTTGAATTGCGTTGTATACTTGGTTACAAAAAATGTGCACACAACATGTCATATTTATACGAGTATTTATAGTGATTTCTGCCTACATAACACCCAATAATAATTTTTACTCAAATAGATATTGAATGATTGATAATTTTACTAAATATTTTCAAATTTGCATAGGTAGTTGTGCCGCATTTTAAGGTATGAGATGATGCAAATGCAACTAAGATAAACAATAGAGTAACAAAACAACTCTAGTAATTTGTGGTAGTTAATTTGTTAAGCGCGATTGTGTGATACATCCCCACAGTAAATTGCTATTCACACCACTAGCCTATAATTATAGAAATGCGGAATTAGAATTCACTATGAGTGAAATATGCATAAAAAGAAGAATTTATAAATCAATTTGACCAAAATATCAATATTTGCAAAGAGACCACTAACATAATTGCACCAGGACAAGTGACAAATTTGATAATTATTAATTTTTAACTATTTTTTGGGTAATTGTAGGTGTAAAACAAAAAATAAAAAAAATTACCAACCCTGATTCACAATAAGCCAACGAAATACTCTTCAATATCCAAATTATATTATCCTGATTTCACATAATTAAATTACTATATTATTATTCATAACAAGCACTAATCGTTTGAGTGATTAATTAGATAATTGATGCTCCAAATTTCAATGTTAGCAATCCCTTACCTATTCGAAGGACCAATTTAAAAACATTGATAAGTTGTTGGACGATATTACAATTCCATTAGATTAAATATATAACGCGAAAGCGAAGGATAAAATATATTGGAAAAGGAAAAGAACGCCTAGAATCTATCGGTATATTTGGATGAAAATAAATGGAAGGGTGGAGAAATGATAATAAAGGCAAAATAGGTGGCGTCAGCCAAATGACAGCTAAGAGCGGGGGGCGGGCGGGAAGACTATTCAAACTTTAGGAATCTTCCTCGTTTTCACGCTCCACGGTCACAATCTCCCGACAGTCTGACGTGGCGTTTATCACCAACTTATTACCACGTGACCACCACCTTCCTTTTTCTCGTTGTGTGTGTGTGTATTTTTTTTTTCAAATAAAAAATTCAGCACTGATATTTTAAATAGTTATCCGTTAATATTTGGCTAGTTTTGACGTACTTGTTTGTAATATTTCATCACCCTTAATTGTACATATAGGCTGCGTTTGCTTTGCGAGATTCGTTAATTGGAGTTTGTCTCTTGGTTCAAGATTAGTCGAGATTTAGATTAATTATAATGGTTGTTTGGTATCCAAGATTAACTGAGTAGGATGATCGTACATATTGCGTATGTGGCCGTTTGGTATCCACAATTAAATAAGATTCAAAGTAAGATTATAGTACAATTACATATTTACCCTTGATAATTAATAATAATAATAATAATAATATTAATTAATAATATTATTAATTATTATTATTATTTTTATTTAATAAAATTACATATTGTAAAGTATAACAATAATTAATTATTATTATTGATAATTAATAATAATAATTATTATTTTTATACTTTACAATATGTAATTTTATTAAATAATAATAATTAATAATGAAATTACATATTGTAAAGTATAAAAATAATAGTTATTATTATTACTGATAATAAATATTATTATTATTTAATAAAATTACATATTGTAAAGTATAAAAATAATAATAATTATTATTATTATTATCACTGATAATTAATATTATTATTTAATAAAATTACTTATTGTAAAGTATAATAATAATAATAATTATTATTATTACTGATAATTAATAATAATAATAATAATAATATTGTTATTAATTATTATTATTATTATTATTATTATTATTATTTAATCAAATTACATATTGCAAAGTATAAAAATAAGAATTATTATTACTGATAATTAATAATAATAATATTATTATTATTATTATTATTATTATTTAATAAAATTACATATTGTAAAGTATAAAATTAATTAATTATTATTATTGATAATTAATATAATAATATTAATTATTATTCAATAAAATTACATGTTGTAAAGTATAAAAATTATTATTATTATTACTGATAATTAATCAAAATAATAATATTAATTATTATTATTATTTAATCAAATTACATATTGTAAAGTATACAAATAAGAATTATTATTATTACTGATAATTAATAATATTATTAATAATTATTATTTAATAAAATTACATATTGTAAACTATAAAAATTTAATAAGATTACATGTTGTAAAGTATAAAAATAATTATTATTATTATTACTGATAATTAATATTATTATTATTATTAATTATTATTATTTAATAAAATTACTTATTGTAAAGTATAAAAATAATAATAATTATTATTACTGATAATTAATCAAAATAATAATATTAATTATTATTATTATTATTATTATTATTTAATCAAATTACATATTGTAAAGTATAAAAATAAGAATTATTATTATTACTGATAATTAATAATATTATTATTAATTATTATTTAATCAAATTACATATTGTAAACTATAAAATTAATTAATTATTATTATAAAGTATAAAAATAATTAATAATAACAAATTTGTAAAAGTAAGGGTAAATTAAATGACAAAATGGTCAATTCAAAGTGTTTGAATAGTTAATCTTGGGAAGCCAAGACTCAATCTCACCCCCTCCCATGAAATTATAATCTCGAGATTAGGCCATCATATTGCGGGCTTTGTGAGATTAGATGAAGGCCCGCAATTATAATCTTAGCAACCAAACAATAAATTAGCCGAGATTAGCCGAGATGTGATGGCATTTTCTCGGCTAATCTCGAAAAGCAAACGTAGCCATAAGATATCCCCGGAAAATTGTACAAATAAAATTATTTAATTTATCATAATTGGTA
This sequence comes from Petrea volubilis, assembly GCA_026212405.1. Lineage (NCBI taxonomy): Eukaryota > Viridiplantae > Streptophyta > Magnoliopsida > Lamiales > Verbenaceae > Petrea > Petrea volubilis. The sequence continues at coordinate 6,439,843 of CM047882.1, read as the reverse complement.
CATTGACTCACTTCTTGAAATGCAATTTGAATTGAAAAGTCACAAAAATTACCTAAAACAAACTCTATTAAATGTGATTTTGGAATTTATCAATTAAGGATTTTACAAACGCCAAATCAAACATGTTAAATTATAAATCACACACACAATTATTATTTATTATCTTATAATTAAATTTCAACTCAAACATGTTTTTTTTAGATGAGATGAAAATTCGAATGGCAATACACAAACGCTAATATAAATCCTTTCTCAACCCAATTATTTTTTTAAGCAAATAAATAGAAAGATAAATTTCCTTTTTTTTTGGTTGAATAAAAAGATATGAGATAGATATTTGTTATGAGGTAGCTTATCCTATCAAAATAACAATTAAATTAAACTTTTTTCACCCTAAGAACTAATCCATAAACTACTATCAAAATCAAGTTCAAATAATTAATTAGACTTGTACCAACTTTAAAAAATATATATACATCATTGTGATCGCATGGCTGATGATATTGCATTCTATAATACGAAAGTCGATGTTTTTATCAATTGAATTATGTAGATATGCATGTAACAATATACACAAACAAATTTAAGTGTAGTGATATTCAATCCTCGACTGAATATGATAGAAAATGCGTACAAGGAGAACTTCCAAAGAGTGAAAATTTGCTGCAACTAAAACAATAACAATTAACAACAACAATAATAAGAATAAGAACAAGGAAAAGAAATAAGGAATAATGACATATAATACAAGCCATGTTGAAGAAAAAACTAGGCGTAAAAGTACTTGCTCATGGAGAGCCTAATAATAAAATTATAGAATAAAATATTTATTTATTTGGACTGGTATAAAGAATACGAGTATCAAGAAAAAGATCTGTGGACCAAGTTGCAATTAAATGTAGCTTGTGCAAGTTGTCGATGGATATTATTGACTTCCAGTAGCAACTAAGGGATAGACCTTGGACAATGACAAGTAAAGAACAATAAAATCAATAACTTGGTGGGGGAATGAGTTTGTAACGAACGTGATAAGGACACAACAAAGGCATGTGCAAAGTTGCCAAGTTGGACTGTCAAGGGTCCACAAAAATCAGCTTGGTCTATGAATTAAAATTAACCAATTAAATTGAACAGACTACACATATGGGTAAAAGCCCACTTGAGTTTTGGGGTTTCGTCAAGCAAATGAAAACTCCGCCCATAACTTCATTTGATGATAGTTTCTTTCTATATTATGGGCTACTGTGCTCATAGTTTTGGTGGAAAATTGTAGGTGGCCTTTCTTTTTTTAATTGTTATCTATATGTATATATAAAAAATACCGCAATGATGACCTTGTCTCGTTCCGCTATGATGCGTCTTAATTCGCCTCTTTTGAACTTATCAAACACTGAAACAATCCGCACTAGCATTGGTCTTTTAATGTTGAATAAACACAGGTTGAGTATAGTTTATAAAAGTTGTGATTGGTTTGCATTCAGGTCAAAAAATATATATAACTAGTAAATACTTGTGTGATAAATAATGTGAACAAAAAATACAAAAGATATGAGCTTACCATACCATTTTAAGTGAGTTTGAAATCACTCAGTCAACATTCTTGGCAATCTCTGATTTGAAGTTTATTTAAGAGAAAAGTTAGCTACATTTATGACCCATGGTTTGTTAATGAAATAAATAAATAGAAATTCATTTCTGAGGACTTTCGAAGTAAGGGAAACTTACAAATCTCAGTTTGCCAATTTCCTCCATGCTCACACTTGGTTCTTTCAATCATAGCAATTCTTTTGTCAAATTCAGTGACCCATTATTTTGTAAAATAACAAACCACAATCAAATGTATTGGATATTCCTTTTTTCCAAATGAAAGCTATATGAGTTTGCAGCGTTAAGTTGTTCTGATTTGGCCATTATGCTGATAAATAAAAAGTTGGGTTAGTTACACTTATAACCCCTCTGACAATCTCGTCAAACCACCAAGTCAGCCAATAATTTTCATACTTACACTGACATCCCCTTACAGTATAGAACGGCATATTAGGATGCATAAACAAATGAGATCGAAATTTTCGATAACTCGCTCGCAATTTCTGAAATTTGTTCTGTGTTGGATTTATAATATGACGAAGTTATTGATTCACGATATGGTATTCAATCTGGCATGTTCATAACCTCGACCAAAGGATACAATACATTAAAATTACATAAAATATTTGCAAAACATCTTTACAAGCATGTACAAATGAAATAGGAATACCAAAATAGATGCATTAATATACTAATATCCTGCAACATTAACTAAAACCCCCCTCCTAGCAGTGAGAATGGATAGGGTGGTGGCGGGCTAGTGTTCTCCCAACCCACTACTCCTCCATAATAATTTGTATCGACTCCGCTGCTATTTAAGCTATTCACTGGCAGCGCAGCTGCAGCGAAACCACCACTTCCACCGTAGGGGCTGCTAACCATTGATGCACTAGCAACACTAGCATAATTGTGGTGTTCTTGCCTGATCAAAGGCAGAGGACCACCTACACTTTGTCTGTGACTAAACTTCTCGTCGGGGAAAGATATCTCCAGCGATGGTGAAGATTGGCAATACTTATCAACATCCAAATTTCCATCCGGCAAAGAAATTGGGGTTGTCGTATTGCCTTCTTGATCATCTTCACTCTTGGTCGATGAGCTAGACATAGCCTTTATTCCCAATGAAGAACTCGAAGAAGCTGATGATATCATAAGCTTTCTCTTCCTGTCGCTTTCCTCGGGTGTCAGCCTCGTCCGTTTTTCTTTTTGGAGGAGCATCATTGGGGGCAAAATATCAGGGTTTTGGACAACCTTGGACAAGAAAGTCATCATCTGTTGGGGTCTCCTCACCGTTGCCTCTAGCCTATGGTTCATGCTCTCGATCTTGTGTTCCAAACTCTTCTGTTCTTGATTTAGATTCTTAATCTGATCCATTAATAGCTCGTAATCTCCATCAATGCATTCGTGTTTGACAAGTGAAGTACTGTGGGTTCTACTAGTGTGCTTCCTCCTCACAATCTTGTCCAACAAGTGTGTTTGCCCACGTAAAAACCATTCATTCGCAAACTCCCACCTATCTGGATCGACCTTTCTAAAGCCCTGATATAAATTACTGGGGAAATCAGATTAAGGCCTTCAAGAGGCAAAGAGATCTAATAAGACATAAAGTTAGGCCAGAAAGTGGCACACCAATATGTATTCAAGGCAACAATTGAAGTTACTCTCTGAAAATATAAGATTTGGTTACAAGGGCTGGGGTTGAGCTCAAATGATAATCTTGCACGAAACCATGATGCCTAACTGTATTATAGGATCAATAATTTCAGAGTAAGTATGAACTCAAACCATTGATAATCAAATTACTCAAATTTTAACCATAAAAGCAAACGAGGCTTAAGTTGTTAACTGTGGTAAAAAATCAAAGTTTAATTTGCTAAGGGCAATCCAAACAACAAGTATCAGAAAATATTATAGCCTTGTTAATGGTCAACTACCTCCTCCTGCCTCCACCTCCACAAGAAGATAATGAAAAAGAAAGGTCAATAATTGGTGAAATTGAAAAATTGGGAGCATATGACTGATCTTGTGGGCTATGGCTAAAGTTACTTGAACTTCTCACCTCGAGTTAGCATCTTTATCAGCTCGAAAGCCAAGTTAACAAGTCAGAAAAATCTACCAGCCAGGGCACAAAGAAATATTTACGTCACAATGTATCATTTATCGCCCAACAATATGGAAATAATTTATGGCAATCTTGTGTATATATATTTGTTGGTCTTAGCCACTCAATTTCGATTCATTCATCAACTAATTCGGATCGGGTATTATAGGGGTGATCCTCCCAATCCAATTCCTCCATTTACAATACCAGATTCGAATTCTGAACGTTCTTTAAGAGATCCAAAATCTCATTCCGCTAGATCAATTGGTAGATCAATTGGTAGTTGATAGTCTTGTGTATATATGCCAAACAGGCATACTGAAAATAAATTATTGACAAGAATAACATGCTTAAAGCTCCAAATGCTAGCAAAACAAGCAGTCACAACAAGAATGAACTTATATGCTCGGTAAGTTTTCATATTATATACTCTAACAAAAGTATTCTTTTCGTGTTTGAAAAAACTAAACAGTATTCTGAAATTGTCAACTTCTACTGCAACAGACCTTTTTTTCTGACCCAAAAAAGGGTAAAAAATTAATTTTGAAAAAAAGTTATCTTTCTTTTTCGGCCCTCATAAACCATCCCTTGATTCCAGGAATTCGATTGTATTTCCCGGTAAAAACTCCCATAATCAACGCAAAACTCAAAATTCAAAAAAGGTAAACATTACAAAGGCCAAAAAAAAAAAAAATGAAAAAAAAAAACTTGAGCAATACAAGATTAAACGGCAAAAGATTACTACTTTGCAAGAACTCACGTAAGTATTGAGCTGACGCACAAAGCTTGAGAAATTGTTGTGCTTGAAATAAACGGGCAAAATCCTCTCTGAGAATTCCAAGGGCTCGAAAACAATAAAACTATTGTTGGCCCTTCCCCACGATATGAGCCCATCTGTTGTCGGGTCACTCACCATTTGGTACGTTTTCATCACAAACGGTGCTATTACCCCACTGTTACTGTTACTGTTACTATTATTGCCCTCCATCATCCCATTCACAACTATCCTCTGAATTTGAGTTTCAAGAATGATTAACCTTGGCATTCAAAGCGCCGCGAGATATAATAAGGCTATGGGGAGCGGGGGTCTGGGAAGCGGTTATATATCACTTGTGCACAGTGTTAGATGTCGTAACGTGGAGGTCATAGAGATGGGGTTGATATTTGTTCATTTTCTTGGGGCCGACCGCGTCGCTTTGTTTTGTTGGCCCTTCTTATTCATCGTGGATTGGTAGGATTAGATATTTAGTGGGAGCTAGGGTCATTCGATTTTAGTAAGTTGTTGCATGGTGGTCCCTTATTACAAACTGATACGTGTCCGATGTCTGAGGGCAGATGCCAAAACGGGCAAAGCTGGGTTGGACGTACAGCCAAGCGAATCGTGTTCCGGGACTTGAATTTCTGTGCACTTATGGAAATACTGTATTGTTGTTGTTATTATTATTATTATTATTATTATTATTATTATTATTATTTTTTTTTTTTTTGGTAATGAGGGACAGAACAATACTACATGTTCGGTTCCTTTATTAACAACTTATGAACCTCCTTTAAAAGGGGTTGGTCCCAAGCTATACAAAATAAGTTCAATTTATGTCATAACTTAACAAGACTATCTACACATGCATTACATGTTTTCCGTATATAGGGTAATCTTGAAATCCATAGTATTCGCAGGAAGTACATACAATCTCCAATGATCGGGCCAAGTGGATGTTCATTAGTATCAGCCAAATGAATCTATTTCACTATAGTCTCCAAATCAACCTCTACTTCAATTTTGTCGAACTGTTGCTCCTACCCAAGTTTAAAGCCTTGTCGAAGACCGAGTAGTTCTACGACTGAGATAGTGATTTTCCCCAGATGCATAGCAAAACCAAAAATCCAATCGCCCCAGTTATCTCACACCAAACCTCCTACTACTCCTGATTGCAGTTGTGCGAGAAAACTTCTATCTATGTTTAACTTGAACCATCTTTCTTGACGTCTCTTCCATAAAACTACCACATCTCTCTGCTTTTTTGGCTTAGAATTCACAGGAAATGCAGTTGATAGATCCAGTAGTTGGTTCATGATATTCCCAATTGTTTCTTTTGTATCTTCTAACAGGCCGTTGAAAACAAGCCTTTCCTAGCAAGCCATGTACACCAAATAGCTGCAAGAAAACCATACTCTAGAGACACTCTAGTATAGGCCTGTCAATAGATAGAGTTTTATCCTACCATGACCTTAATCCTAAAAATATCCAATTAAAGATATCATATACTCTATCATACCCTATTTAAATATTTATCCATTGTGTATTGGGTCTACCCTATTTTTAAGGTAGGATTTGCACTGTACCCAATCATATATATTTTTTTATTTGTTTTTTTTTTGATATTGTGTCTTTTTTTAGCACATACACTCAATTAACACATACACACACTGCACACACACACACACACAGATTTTTTTCATACACTGCACACACACATTTTTTTTTACACACACATACACTGCACACATATAGTTTTCACACACACACACACACACACACAGAGTTTTCATACATACATACACACATATATACACACATTGCGCACACAGTTTCACACACACACACACACACTGCACACACAGTTTCACACACACACTGCGCACACACACATCTACACATGCACGGTGTATGTGTGTGTGTGTGTGTGTGTGTGAAAAATATGTGTGGTGTGTGAATACCCATTGGGTAATAATACCCAATTGATAGGAACAGGTAAGGCCCTACCCTAACCCATTCATTTGTGTTAGTATGGGTAAGGGTAGAGTATGGGTATACTACAGAAAAAATAGCATTTTTCGGTGGAATTTCGGCCAGAATTTTGAATTTCCAACGGAATTCTGGCGGAAATCGTTCCGCCGGAAAAAACGGCCCCGGATGGCGGAATTCCGCCGGAATTTCCCCCGGTAAGAAATTCCGGCGGAATTCCGCTAATTCTGCTGGAATTTCTTACCGAGGGAAATTCCGACGGAATATTCCGCCGGAATCTTATCCGGGGGAAATCCAGGGGAATATTCCCCCGGTTTTCCGCCGGACACCGCCGCATCGCCCTCCTCCTGCCAGGACCGCCGCAGCACCGCCCTCCTCCGGCCAGGACCCGCCGCCGCGCCGCCTCCACTGGACCCGCCACCGCCGCACCGCCTGCGCCACTGGAATAGTATTGCAAAATATTCAAATATTTGCAACTGCGGGGATTTGAACTCGTGACCTTGGGGTTGAATGACAAGCACTCCACCACCAGGCTATCCTTTGAAGTTGTGATAAGATTTGTTTTGTTTTATACATATTATATATTTGTTTCATTATTCTTATTTTAATTATAATGAAAAAATAGTATAAATAATAATAGTTACAAGATAGCATTGATACTATATAAAAATATATATTACTTATACTATATAAACATATATGTGTACCATATAAACATATGTATACCTATAAATATATTATAAATAATTAATAGTTAAAAAATAGCATTGATACTATATAAAAATATATATTATATATACTATATAAACATATATGTGTACCATATAAGCATATGTATACCTATAAATATATTATAAATAATTAATAGTTAAAATATAGCATTGATACTATATAAAAATATATATTATATATACTATATAAACATATATGTGTACCATATAAGCATATGTATACCTATAAATATATTATAAATAATTAATAGTTAAAAGATAGCATTGGTACTATATAAAAATATATATTATATATACTATATAAACATATATATATATATATATATACACACCATATAAACATATGTTTACCTATGAATGTATTATAAATAATTTTATGATAGTATAAATAATAATAGTTAAAAGATAGCATTGATACTATATAAAAATCTGTATTATATATACTATATAAAAATATATGTATACCATATAAACATATGTATTCCTATAAATATATTATAAATAATTAAAGATAGTATAAATAATAATAGTTAAAAGATAGCATTGATACTATATAAAAATATGTATTATATATACTATATAAACATATATGTACCATATAATTATATGTATACTAATGAATTATTATCTTTTATATACTACATAGAATTGGTAATTTTATTTCCTTTAAAAAAACTAAAAGATTTTCAATGTATTTATATTGTACCATATAATCAATAAATATATTATAAACAATTAAGACATATTATAAATAATAATAGTTAATATGGAAATGTACTTACACATACAATTTTGCAAAAAAAAAAAAAGAATTTTAAAAAATTAAAATTAGTTTTGCATCCATATGGATTTGAACTTTTGACCTGTGGGATAGAAAAGTTATAGCCTTACCATTAGACTATGATCAAGTTTGTTAAAATATTTTGAAATCAACAATTAATATTTAATTAAACCGAATTTCAGAAAAACAAAACAAAAAAAAATCCCAATCCGGCGGAATTTTCCGTCGGAACCCAGATTTTTATATTTTAAAAAATAAAATTACTTTTGCGACTAAGGGGGTTTGAACCTTGGACCTTGAGGATGGAGAGTTATGACCAAAACTATTAGACTATGTCAAAACTTGATTTAAACTTTTCCAATTTAAAATAAAGATAAAACTTTATCGAAATTTAAAAAAAATAATTCCGGCGGAAATTTCCGCTGGAATTCAGCCGGTTTTTTTTTACTCTTTTTTTTTGAATTTTTTGGGGGAAAATTCCGCGGGAATTCCCCCGGATTTTTTTAATTTTTTTTTGAATATTCCGGGGGAAAAATTTAGTCGGAATTCCCCGGATTTTTGTTTAATTTTTTTTTTGGAATTTTCCGGGGGAAAAATTCCGCCGGAATTCCCCTGGATTTTTTAAATTTATATTTTTGAATTTTTTGGGGGAAAAATTCCGCCGGAATTCCCCCGGAATTTTAATTTTTTTTTTTTATTTTTTGGCGGAAAAATTCCTGCGGATTATTTCCGTCGGAAACTGAGCATTTTCCTGTAGTGGTAGATTTTAAAAATTTTAGGGTATGGATAGGGTACATGTAGAGAACGAATGGGTACGGGTAGGGTAAAACCCTACCCATTAACAGGCCTACTCTAGTGCTATTATGTTATCGAACTTTGAATGCACATTAATTTGGAGCCATTGCTCCGGGTCAATCTGTTTAAACTCCAAAAATCTGGTAGGTGTGATGATAAATTCCCACACCTTGACAACTCTTTACTCTTGACAACTCCAATACTTGAATCACATCTTCTTTACAAGAATGATATAAATTGCATGCTTTCGTCGTAGCCAGCTTCCTGTGGAACCGTAACACATTGGTATGTAAGCTGTTATGGTTACATAATCATAGAAGAAATTTGGGTTTCTCAGGGCAGTGGAGGCCCCAAATCCATTGCCATGACTTTGGATTAGAGTTAGGGTTATACTCAAGTAGTGACAAATACATATAAGCCGACTTGCAAGTGAATTTGCCTTTTGTAGCACCCCCCAAACTTGTGTATCATCAGATTGGAGCGTCAGTGGCAATGGTAGGCTACGTATCATCTCATTGACTTGCTTTGGAATTTTGGTATTGATTCTCGACAAGTCCTAACTCCTATCATCAAGCGAGATAAGTTCCTCAATGGTGATGAGAGCATGTTCTCTGTCCACTCCCCCTTCAACAAGTTCATGTAGCTATTGTGGACCAAGCCAACGATCAAACCAAATGGATATGTTATCTCCCCTTTGGATTTGCTACACAATACCACGTTCTACCACCTTAATATTTTGAACCTGTGACGACCCCGAAAACCCTTTATTATTATTAGTATTATTGTTATTATTATGATTATTATTATCATTAGTGTTTACATACATGCATAAATTGTTAATTACAAGACGTACTAGGCTATATTACATAATATAAAGGTACATCGAATGAAGGAGACTATCGACTTGCTAGTTCTAAAGTATCTACATAGTAAATGCGAAAACCACAAAATACAAGTACGCAGCGGAAATCCTACATCTTCCTTCCTATTAAAACGCTTCAAAAGGTTCCTCCTCCTCATCGTCGTAAAGGCTAGCTTCGGAAGCATCTAAATTATTATGTAACACGGAATCAACATACGTTGAGTAGAAACATTTTCTTTATGCACATAAGGTGCTCGGGTGTCAAGTGCATATTAGTTACACATAGCACACATATAGTTTCACACTTTCTACCTTTTGTCACCTGACAGTGACCCTTATAACTACCCGGGCCGAAATAACAACCAGCACATTTCTCCCGCCAGCCTTATCCTTCAATGGTCATATCCCGGGCATACGCCTAGTATTGTCCTACGACCCTCTCTCTTGAGTAGATCCCTCCGTCTACCCAAGGGGGGATTAGGAGATGGAAGGGGTGTGAACTCTCCCGGCTACTCAATAGTATGTCCCGGTGGAACACCCCCCAGACCATTTCAGCAAATATGGGCCCATTCGCAAAATTGCAATTTGTTCACACATGCACATAATCTTTGGAAGTTTATATTATAGTTTAGTAAAGTAAGCTCCACACTTATAAATGAAAGCTTTATATTTGCTTATTAAGCATATTTACCTAAAAATGTTAAATATGTAAATAGCTAGTAGCAAAAAAATGTAAATAGACAAAATATAAATATAACTAGTATGAATATATAAATATAAAGATTAAAATATAAATAGTATAAATATATATAAATATATAGATTAAAATATAAGATATATAAATATATGAATACTACATATATATACCTATATAAAGTATAGATAACTATATATATAGATATGGTAAGAATTATCTACATATACATATAAAACTAATAAAATGAATATAAGTATATATATACATATACGTAACATATATATATATATATATATATCTACATATAATGAACTTAGTTAAATAAATAAATAAATAAATATATATATATATATATATAATTAACATATAATGAACTTAGTTAAATGAATATATGATAACACTTTAAATATATATATATATACGTACATAGATGTATATGTTTATATATATATGTAAAATACTAAAGTAGGCATAAATCTATAGTAAAAGTAAAATAAAAGTTCTATTTATCAAATAATAGATATGTGGAGCTTTCTTTACTAAGACTTTCAAGAACAACATAAGATATTCACCTAATAGTTCAAATAAAGCATCATGATCTCATACTACTTCATATAAAGCATAAAACTCACATAGTGGTTCAAATAAAGCATAAGAATTCCATCTTATTGCAAAAGGGCACAATAATCACATAATATTTCCAAGAAAGCATAGTAAGCACATAGTACTCCAAATAAGCATATTAATCACATAATATCTTCAAGATCATGCTCACAAGTTTATCCATCCTTCAACTTCCTCCCAACAAGAGTTAAAACATGGAAAATTAACTATAAAGCTTTAAAGTAACATGAAGATGGCAAAATAACTAAAACCCTCAACTTGGAGGCATGTTTGGCAAAAGCTTTCACTCTAGGCCATTCAAGCTTGTTCTTTTACATTGCTTGGGCACAAGAGTATGGAAGCTTGCCTATTATTTTCAAGAAAGAAGAAGAAAACCCTTTACTTAAGGCATAAAGAAGTGTTCCTACCTTATTTCTTCCAAGTAGTGTAGTGTTTTGAGAGAAAATGAGAGAGTGAGGATGTGAGCAAGGGAGAGCACGGTTTTGGGGCTAAATGGGGCTGAAAAATGAGGATTGTGGGTGTATAAGGTCTTGTGTATTGATCTTCCAAGTATTAGAGGCAAATATCTACATATTATATTTATTTAAATACATCTACCATACAATTATACATGGTTGATTATACATACACCTCACTTAACTAACCACCATGCATATATATGTGGGTATGGGTGTTTGTATATGTAGCTATGTATATCACCACTAATATATATTTATCTATGTGTATGAGGCTAGGTTTCAAGAGTGTATTAGTAGAGATATTTTGATAAAATATAGAATAAAATCAACTAAAGTCAAACAAAACCTATAAAATCTGAAAACTCTTATTTATTAAGTATTTTTATTGTTTATGTCTCAGCAAAACCGAAATTTGGGGTTGGAGAAGTGAAAAGACCAAAATACCCCTTGTTTTGCCCTTTTTTCGAAAATCGCCCAAAAATAGAAATAAAATTCTAAAAATTCAAAAATTAATTTTTATAAGTCAAATAAAATCTAAAATATTTATTTATATTATTTTCATTTTTTTGATAATAATTAAGCATTTTAAAAATTAGATTTTAAATTAAGAACTTAAAGACAATATTTTTCGAAAACTATTAAAATTTCTTGGAAAACTAGGTAAACGTTGAAAATAATCTATTAAATAATTTCTGGGAGTTTATAAGAATTAAATGCATTAAATTTCAAGAATCTTTGGATTTTATTATATTTGCTAAAAATTTATGCAGTAAATGCTCATTTGTTCGCAAATAAAAAAAATAATACTTTTGAAGAATAATTTCTATAAAACAATACTTCACAAAATAGTTATAAAAGAAAATTATTCAACAAAATAATGGACACCCAATTTATAATATAAAATATTTAAATAAATAATTTTATCGGGTCGTTACAGAACCACCCATTTCCACAATCTGGATGAGTCTAATTTAGGATTATGATTAAGAATTCCCTCATTTTCAAATACTTAGCCTTGAAGAATTCTAGCCACATCAAAGAATTTTGTTTAAGCACTCGCCACCCAAATTTGGCCAAAAGTGCTATATTCATCTTCTTAGATTCTTTGATACCAAGACCGCCGCTCCTTTTATCTCGAGTCACTTTATTCCACCCCATTAGGTAAACTTTCTTGGCTCTGTTTTGTGCCTCCCCACAAGAAATTTCCATTCAACTTGTCTAGTTGATCACACACCTTGGAGGGTAGCCAACTAACTTGCATTGAGTATACTAGAATAGCAGCTGTGACTGATTTAATGAGAGTGGTCCATCCCGCCAAATTTAAATTTGCCGCCTTCCATGAGGACAACCTTACTTGCACTTTATCCACCATATTCAAGAACGCCATTGAGATATTTCGACCCCTCACCACTCTCACACCCAAATATTGCCTAGGCAGCTCATGCTATTTATGCCCAATATAGTACATATCTCTCTTTTGATGTCCATAGGCGTTTTCGGCGCGAAGTAGACACTTGACTTGGCCAAGTTAACTTTAAGCCCTGAGACCTTGTGGAATTTATTGATGATACTTCGAATCACATTTGCATTCCTCATTGTGGATTTCCCTGCCAATAAGACATCTTCCGCGAAGAGTATGTGCGAGATGTTAGGTCCTCCACGGCATATGGGAATCGAATGCCACTTCTTGTCTACACTCGCCTCCTCAATCAAATAATGGAGTCTCTCCATACATACGACAAATAAATAAGGCGAGATTGGATCACCTTGGTGCAAGCCGCAATTTTAGTGGTTCTCCATTCCATTTTCGTGCTTGTTGTGTTGTTGCGTATTTCTTAAAACTCTTATTATAATGTTTTTTTGGGTATTTAAGCTGGTTAAGAGTTGCCTTCGAATTTATTGAGTACATTCTTAACCAGGCCATGAGCAATTCGCTCGAAAGAGGTCATTTTTTTTAATAATTCAACATGGAAATAGCAATGCTACGCTTATCGTCTAAGAAAAAGTGATGATCTTAATTTCCCATCGTGAGACTTATGAAGCCATATATTAATAGCAACATGAATATGGTTTTGATAATTGGAAATAAAAAATAAAAAAATAAAAAATCGATAAGAAATTAGAATTGGTTGTTGTTTCTTAGTTTTGACCCAGCTTATGGACCAAATATTAGGCATAACCAATAGGCATTTTTATGAGTTCTTCAATGGTGGACCATCCAATAAAGACTTGCTCACATGGAATAGGTTTCCTTCTCACTTGCCAGATTCCAATGTCATAATTAATGTCTTAAATTGAGGAAGAACTAGTTTGTTTAGTGCTTGGCGCTTGTGAAGCAATAATTGATGACAAAGTATTGTTTGATAATGTTCCATTTTCCAATTTTTCTGCTAATTAACATTAAAGTAACATATCAAGTTCATTTGGTTCAGAACTTGGATATACATACACTTCATTTATACAAAATATGTTTCGTTTTCTTGGAAACAGCAACAGCCCAATCCAATAGGCCAATATCATGAATGCCTTTTGACCAAGTATTCGACATTAATAAATATTTAATATATATTTCTTTTCATGTCAAGGTATTTTCTTTTCAACTTCACACATATATATGTTAAACGTTGTTCTATTATATGAAAGAATATGAATCAAGTCCAATATGAAAAAATTGTAGTATGAATTCGATGTTTGACCCCACATATAATGATTCAAGTAATTTAATTTGTACTGTATTTTTTATGTTGATATTTTTTAAAGTAAAATAATAATATTACACAATATAGATTATTTATTACACATATAGAGCCCATATGAAAATGTAAAAGAACATTCCATCCAAACGTGTGTTTCTTTTAATGAATAAAATCAAAGCAAGCAGTTGTTGGAATGCAACCTCATTCAATTATGTTATTTTGAGCATTTGTTTAGCAATAAATATGTAGATCCTTGATAACTAGCATCACCAAGAGTCGGATTTAACCCATAAAATTTTTTATTAGTCCAGATACGAGTCGAAAAGCACGACCGATAAATGTTTGAATTATCAAATACAGGTCATTACTAAATTTAAAATGTTATTAAATTTTGGATTACGATATGTCATTCTCATGAACCCTGTATTGATGACAACACTTCATCCGTGATTAACCTAAATGGGGAACGAGATCAGATGCCGTTTAGGAGACCCAATCAACGAATTACCTGTCAATGGAGCAATTTCTGGGAAACATTGCCGAATCTTTGAATAATCCGATACATGTCACTTCACCCAAAACTTTGATGGCGGTTGGCGAAGTCCTCTCTTTTTTTTTTTTTTTTTTTTTTTTTTTCCTCTTATTGAAATTTGGGTTTTAGTAATTATAACTATTTTGTCATTGGTGGGCGGAAAAAATCCTGTACAGAAAATTAGCTAATTACGGAACTAAAATTAAAATGAAACCTTTTACGATCTTGAATAATCATCCAAATATATATATATATATATATATATATATATTAAAATTTTAATTCAAGATTTCTGATATCAAATCAATTGACCATTTTGGAGATAGCACTGGACATTAACCACTAATCAGTAAGCTCATTTCAAGCATACGAGATCTTTTATTTTAAATCATGTTTTATTCTCTATTTCAATTCATAGATATACATCAAGAATAAAAATTTAAAATCGAGTGTAATTTTATACACATAATATGAATATAAATTATCAAATATAAAATGAATTATTATTTTAAAATATATGGTGCTATCTGCATTTCAAGATAGCCTACAATTTTTGGCACTTGGTGGAGCGTTATTATCTTTGTTCAAAATGTTATTATCACCGGTCAGTTTAGTGACTATTTAGGCACGCAGTTCAACAAGAGCCCAATAGTTTCATTTTAGGAGAAATTATGACAGAAATTACATTATCACTGACAACAAAACTTGTAGTCGATGATATACGTATAATGAGAAGAGAACTTGTCGATAACACAACAGCTACGTTTTGTTACTATCTATTATCAAAACTGATTATTTATATACAATTTTTATATTCTCGGTAATTTTTAAGATGAACACCTATATCATAGTTGACCTAATGAGAACAATGTTATTACACCCACCACACAAAAGTATAGTCATTGAGTGTATACATAATCAACAAGAACTTTGACATTATCAATTCAAAGCTTGTTATTATTATGCAACCAACATTTGGAAGAGCTCTTTTCCTTCATTTAGGTCCATGTGTTTGATAGAAGAAAGAAAATAAAAAGAAATTTTTTTTATATATTTGTTTGAATGAAAGAGGAATAAATATTAGGAAAAATATGCAAAATAATTGTATTTTTTCTATTCATCTTCCGCCCAATTTTGAGTAGATTTTTTTTTTCATAATCACGTCTTAAGACGAAAGACTGTCCTGGATTGAGTAGAAAAAAATTTAGTGAGTCCCATACTAATTTTTTATTTTTCTTTAATTTTTTCATTCATATTCAAATAAATATATTTTTTTCTTTTTATTTTTTTCCTTTTATTTTCCAACCAACCAAACAAAGGGTAAGAGGAGAGGCTATCATCATCTTAATGACCAAAAAGCCCAACTTTTACCATCTTCAACTCCTCATTATTGAATAATCAAGAAACCAATGTCGTATACAGGAGAATAATGATCATATTTGGATTCTGAGCCCTTTTGAGAACAAGTGTCATATTTAAATGTGGATTAAATGATTGTGCCATCACATAAAAAAAAAAAAAAAAAAAAAAGGATAACAGAAAAACTAAGTGACAGATGATGAATCAACCACTTTCACAATCCACCACTTTTAGCTCATCATCCCAAAGTGTGTGAGTGTGTGTGTGTGAGAAATTGTTACGTGTGCACGATGAGTCATCTGTCGTCCTTTTTGGAAGCAAATTTGTTGATGGGTTTTTGTGTGGTGCCTTTCAATCTTTCCTTGTTTGGAAGTGTGTGGGGTTTATGCCATGTGCATTTCCGAATAAAAAATGATGTGGGCTCGAATAGTTGGGTCGTACTTATGTATCTTTAATGAAAGTTAATGTTGGCGAAGTTTTCCCCAACCAAAATGGTCCAATAATTGATTAGCTAAATTGCAATCTCGTCAAAAAGTTTGCCACGCAGATTAAAATACATTGCAGCCTTGACTCATGATAATGTATTCACGTGATGGTTCGGTGAAATCACGGGTTCCTCGTCGTTTTTAGCAATTTTTGGAAGGCATTTTTTTGGGAGAAAAATATTTATTTATTTTTAAATAATTTAGTAAAAAAAATAAATGCTTGATTAAGTTTTTTCAAAAAAATAAAAAGCAAAAAAATTCAAAAAGTGACGTTTTATTTATTTACACTATGCAAAATAGCTTCCAAAAAATAATATTTTCAAACTATTGTATTCAAATGCCAAAATAATTTGGTTAAAAAAGGGGGGAAAAAAAGAAAAATAATAAAAAAATATGGCTAAACAAGAGCTTTTTCTTTTAAATATTTAAATCTATCAAACGGTCCTTGATTAAGTTCTTTAAGAAACCTCTGTGATACTTTTTAAGAGTGGCTAGAATTGACGGAAATAGATATAAAAAAATTGTATAAAATTATTTGAAATTACTAAATAAAAATAAACAACGAGCCTAAATTTCTAAGTAAATTTTATTTAGTTTTAGAGGTAAATAGATATTGTTATAACTATTATATCTTTCAAATAAGTAACTGCGGGCGTGCCCAACTTATATTTACGGTATTATTTGACCTATCAAAGACGACTTCCAAATAATATACTTTCTTGGTTGGGTAAAGATGACGATTTGTATCAGCGAGCTTAGATTATCTATTCATGTTGTATGTTAAAAGGAAATATTAATATTATTGCAAAAATTTTAGTGGTCAAACTCATTGTTTGTAGCAGAACTAATAATTTTCAAAAGTATGTTTGTTTGTAATTACTTAATTGTTTAATGGTACTCACATTTGGTACTTGGCTAAACTTACTTGAAATATCTTATAAAATATTTCAAAAACTTATAAAATATTAGATCTTATTTAAAAAAAATGATTAAAGTGTTTCGATAAATAAGATGGGATGCAACTTATAAGATGTTAGTAATAGCAGTTTTGCAATTCTTTTTTTTTTTTATAAGAAGTTTTGTAATTAATTTAGTTGAAAACAAAGGAATTTAGTAGAATTTTGAAAAATAAATTGGCACCTCTTACTTTTTTAAAAATAGCTTGTAACCTACTCAATATTTTATATTACGAGTTTATAATCCCTTCATCTGACCATCTAAAAAAAAAAGTCCTTCATCTCAGATTTTGCCAAGACACTTCAACACATCTTATAAGATTCCAAATGTTCTATAAAATGTTTTAAAAAGCTTGTAATTTAAGTTTAGCCAAACACCCGATCAGTTGCAATGACATCTCGAATGGCCTGGATGAGAATTAAGATAGATGCACTCCTAATTTCATTAGCCCGCACCAGGCTTAAATAAGTAGTCCAGGATCCACAAAACTCTGTAGGTTTAGGCATCGAAATGGCGGCCCAAATTTGTTGGAGTTTGGACCCACTGAATCTCATTTTTGGGCTGGATGGGAAACAACATACACAAGTCCAAAGAGACTCTTGCATTTAGACAATTTATCCCATAAAAGAACATCATGTGCAAAGAAATTGAGGTTCATATACAGCTATATATGCGCAGTTGATCTACAGGTAAATGTACATAGCTATACACACCTAATCCTCCAACTGCTCAACAAAACGCTGATATTGTTGCTGGGAATTTATTCTTCGATACAATGCAATCGCCTAAACATGAACAAAATATACTACACCTTGAAAAATGGGTTAAACCTGGACAAGCAAGGACCTATCGACTTTTCAAGTTATCCACAAATGCAGCAAACGTGATTTGATATGAACTGAATCTCATCACCAATCCAATATGATATTTCTTGAAGTGTACAGTTTATCAATGTATTGTAGGACTGGGAGTGAGGCCTCCACGTATCGTCTCATTTCTCTCTCTGCTGTCTCTTCTGTAAAAATGTTGTGATATAACTAACAAGACTAACAGGATTTCTTTGCCTACATTGCATATAGAATGAGAAAGGAAGTAAGATATTAATTAGAACTCACCGGTTTTGTTTAGCTTGCGAAGTAGTTGTTCCCTTGTGGGCAGCGTGTACATACCGGCAGAAACAGCCGTCCTTACGGCCCATGTGTGATATGGCGCGCACGTTTTGGCATAGGCTGTTGACGCAGCTTCTTTCAAACAAGAGTCGCTGTACGATTGTAAAAACACGATGCTGCGTTAATTGCCCATGCACGGATAGTAATATTGTTTCCAAAGCTATGTGGATATCGAATTATATCTATATCTATATCTATATATATATATATATATATATATATATATCAACCTACTTTGACGACAGAAAGTTTTGAAACAACGCTCTCATGAGATCGAGGCCTAATCTGACTCTGCGCAGATAGCGTGAAAGACTTCCCCGGTCTTCACAGTGTCGTTTTGTACATCGAAATCAAGTACATTGTTCAGTGTTCCATAGTTTTCTGAGGCTTCTGCAAGTCCACTCACCTGGAAACAATGTACAACCAAGTAGGTACAAAATACCAAATACCAATTCCGAACAGAGATGATGCCCCGGGCCCGGGGAATGTTGAGAGGAGCGATTGTCCCTCAAGTCTATATAAAATTATACTCAATATTTTCGATAAAATTCAGAATTTGCATGACTAACCTTAGAACAATATTCCAATTCAGCAAATTTAAAAGCCTTGCCTAAACAACCAAAGAGAATAGAAACATGCGAGCACGCATCACAAAAGGTCTTCAGATCAAGATCATAGTCGAAGCCCTTATCCCTGATCAGCGCAGAAAGCTCTTCAACCGCATCTGCGACCGCCGAAAGAGGCGCTAACTTGGAGTCACCCTCCTCACAAACATTCTCCTCATTCGATGAAATTATCGAACTCGGGACCAAATTTAAGTCCCTTCAAAGTCAACAACACATTTTTCATATTCATTCAATGATCATTCAAATTTAAATGACAAAAACACCTAAGAGAAACATTGATTCAATGATGTCTTACTTTTCTTTGAATGGCCTTTCTGATTTTGAGAGAAGGGAACAGAACTTGAGCGCCATCGTTTTCGGGGTTGGCAAATTCTGAGATTCACCCTTGAGAAAAAAAGCAGACAAATTTTTTTCGGAGACACAAAAGCCTGCAATCAAAGTGAAAATTGGTATACACAAGTATATATATTGGTAACAATTTGGAGCTTATGGATTTGCCGGGAAGATGCGGAGGAGGTGTACGTGGTAGATGCCATTTTAAACTACCGATTTGACCGTTCAACCTTAGATTTCTAATTATCCACATTTTTTTTAACTTTCAAACAGATTATGTGGCCTTCTTGTTGAAATTTCTTTAGATCTTTCTTTGGTTCACAATCTAACCCTAATAAAAATATTGCCTATTATTCACAAATGCTCATGTAATGTTGAATTCAGATCCGTTAGAATTTTGGGTCAGATTTGACCATCGGATATTATTATTGGATTCGGATCCAAATATTTTAGATCCGCTCTTAATCCGACCCATCGGCAGCTCAAGCTAAAACTCATTACAAATGGCCCAATTTCAAGAAATGGACTTTCTTTTTCACTCCAAACATACATAAGACCTAATTCTAGGAAAGACAGGACCAAATTCTTGTTCATGCCCAAATCCTAAATTACTAAAAAGAACTCGAAAAAACAGGAAAAATTCTAACGCAGACCTGGTTTAGCCAAACCTAACAAATCATATGACAAGTGTATTGCACTTGCCAAGTGATTGATCACTCTCCCTAAATTATCGAAATTATCGACCGTTCATAGGACAAATATAAAACACTCGTCATATAATTAACACTGTTTCGACCGAGTTGGGTCTGGGCTAGAATTTCCCAGTGCCCCTAAACATGGCCTGTCAGCTCAACCCCATCTTCTCTTTGCCTTTCATTTTCCGGTTTCCTGACCTGAATCGGCTTCAGCGTATAGAATTTTGCACAAAACAGATAATAAACCAAGTTAAGAAACTGCAACAATGTGATCAACCAATACAAATACTCCAATTTCCCTCTGTTCAGATTGTTATCCGGCAGCCAGTTGGATCCATTAGGCCTTGCACTGTACTTGTGCACAAGGGTAACCAAAAGGGTACTCGTATAACTCCCTGCAGATATTGAAAGCCAGAACAACGCCGGCGCAGTGCTCCGCATGCTCTCCGGGGCCTGATCATAGAAAAACTCGAGATGCCCGATAGACATGAAAGCCTCTGCCATACCATGGAGACAATACTGCGGCATTAGCCAGAAAACTGAAATTGGAATCATCTCATGAGGCCGGTCTAGTAAGCCGTGGGCCGACGCAGCGTTCTTGCGCTTGACTTCGACGAATCCGGCGGCCAACGTGGCTAGCAGTGATATCATAAAGCCTATGCCCATTCTTGTGAGAAAAGTTACGCCGCGCCCAAGGCCTGTGATTTTTCTCATTATGGGGACAAAAACGCGGTCGTAGAATACTATGGTGGACAGCATTGATGTCTGAGTGAAGACAGTCATTGATGCTGGTGGGATTAGGAAGTTTTTTGTGAGGTGTCTGTCCATGGAGCGGGCCTGCTGCAGGGAGAAGGTGTTTTGTTGCGCCGAGGCGGTGATGACGAGGATGCCGGCGGCCCATATCGGGCCCATTCGGATTATGCATTTGAGTTCTTCGATGCGGTGGACTGTTGTGAGCCGCCAAAGGTTGGGGGACTTGGGGTCGTCGTCCTCTGTTACAATGGCTGCCTTGTCCAGGAACCTGTGTAGTTACAATTTTATCATAAAAATGTTGGATCATGTTATTACCACAATCACACTTAGATAATTGAGATTCTTTTATTATTATTTTTTTTCAATTTATGATCAGACCACCATATTTTTTTTTCATTTTGAAAATTTTATGTGGCTTTGTAGTTTTTTGGTTGCATGATTGAAGGTAAGATGGTGGCTAGGACCAAGTGGACCAGATTGGTTGGCTTAGGTCAATCCAGAGAAGTGTATTATTAGTTTGGAATTATCCCCCAAGCAAAGTTTGAGTGGCAAGTCGAGGCCTTGTCTGATAATGCAAAACAATAAACAAATCAGCAGTCCGAATCCTCTACTATAAAACGGTATTATATTTCTTCTTACACTCATCAATACACGCCACGTGTATTGGTGAGCGGTTGAGATAAGGAAAGAGAATCTTCAAAAATTTTCCTATTTATCTCAACCGCTCACCAATACACGTAATGTGTTTTGATGAGTGTTAGAAGAGATGTAGCTCCGTTTTGTAGCAAAGGATCCGAACTGACAGATCAGAAGACAGGAGAACTAGCGTTGATACAGATCGATTAATGAATGTTTCTCTTTCAGACACGGGTAGAGTGGGCGCCTTATATACCAAAAACGACACAAGAGCAGTATTACCACCTACAGTCGTAAAGAAATTCGCATCGCGCACAAAACTCTGACATAGTTGTTTGTCCTGAGTACCTAAATTCTAATAATTATCCTTTCATTTATGAACTCTGCCTTGTGACACTGATGAGTCCACGTCGTGTCGGTCGAGATTTGAGTTTTATTAACATTGCTATTTTACTCTTTACTATTTGTGACAGTGTTAAATCACAACTGCTACTGATTCAGCTTAACAACAAGTCTAATTTGAAAATTTTCTTCTATGTGGTCTCTTTGTCTATGTTAATTTATATTACATAAACACGCACTACATTGAGGTGAACACTATACAACATGATACATTTAAAAAGCTTATAACACGGCACATCTCTAGAACAGTACTTTATATGCGTTTTTTTATTTTAATTCAATTTATAGACATGTTAGATGATGTGTCTGACAAGTTTGTATTGTTTCCTAAATGATATGCATTCGACACAATATTTGATACATATGGTCCCAAATGAGTGAATTATTGTGGTGTGCATGCATCATATATGTAGATCAACAACATGTTGCATGGGACCATTGTAGCAGAGGAGGAGATAATAATATTAAGAAAAAAATGCAGAGAAATTGAGGGAGAGAACTTACTTCATGTGCTTAGTATGAACAAGTCTCCCACCGACAGAAATATGAGCATCAAGCTCCTCATTTTCATACAATAATTTAGAGTCAGAAACCATAGCCACCTTCCTCTTCTTGTACGCCGCCGCGCACACCTGCAGCAGCCGCGTAAAGGGGCTGCCGGCGGGGTCCAGTTTCCGATACAAAGGGTACCCGAATATGAACGCCACAATCGACAAAGCCATAGCAATGGCGGGAATGCCAAGCCCCCAACCCCATCCAATGTTGTCTTGAATATACACAATCACTGTGTTTGTAACCAGGATTGATGCCCCCATGCAAAAGTAGTACCAATTGAAAAACTTCCATGTTGCGGTCTTCTGGTTGGGGTCATTTTCGTCAAATTGGTCGGCCCCGAACGACACTACACAGGGTCGGATTCCCCCCGAGCCTAAGGCTGTTAGCAAGAGTGAGATGTAGAGGATGGCGAGTTGGCCTGAGTCAGCTTCTTTGCAGATTTGGGAGTTGTTTTTGCAAGACGGAGGCCTTAAATTTGGCACCACTGCTGATGTTGTCAAGCTGATCATCCCCTGTTACACGAATACTTTGTTAAGTACAATTTTTTTTTTCAAAAAAGAATTGAAAGATTAATCAGATCTTGCTAAGATTAGAAATGAACTTAACTATTTGGTATATGATTGAAGCGATTGTTATGGTCCAAAACCTTCCGGCAAACGAGTCGGCTACGAAGGCTCCAAGCAGCGGCGTCATGGCCGCGGTCCCGCCGAAGTTTGTGAGAGTGTTGGCTGCCTTAGTGAGTGGGAGGTGTAGTTGGCTTGTTAAATAGCTAACCATGTTTGTACTGAATCCAACCACAGCCAATTTCTCACATGCTTCATTTGCTGCACAAAAACAAACACTCGAATATTAGACCTGAAACATATATGATTCCATTGTATGCATTTCAAACAGTAACTGAAATGCATATTTTGGCCATGTATATGTAAGTACAACACTTGTCCATGATAGATACAATGGTGAATAGTTCTATGTATATTTTATGTAGAAATTGAAAACAAGCTCACCAAAGATGAAGGGCATAGTGACCATGCCACCCTGCTTCTTTTCGGCATTGAGGCCTTTCTGCTTCATCATTACCATATTTTCTTTTTAGTTTTTAGAATATAAAAGGGCCTCCAGGTCTGGCATTTATATATATAGGCATGAAATAATATTTTTTTTCACATGTAATTAAATACGACAAAATAGAAATTTTTAATTTTAGTGGACAAGAATGGGTATATATAAAATATAACAATTTGTAATTTTCAAAAAATAAAATCTAAACTTATATAAGATTATAATATAGACTTAGGAATCTATCAAATAAATACTATAGACTTGGGAGAGGAGGGGATATATAGTCACTACCCCACCCACCACCGCATCCTTCCATCAGTGTCAAGTCGCTCGTGAAAATTTGTCATTTTCAACTTTTTAAAAGATAATTTCCAGTCACATTTGTAAGTGATTGTGCCTAAAATGATTTCAAAATTATAATCCTTTAGCACATAGCGATAAGGCTCTTATTATTGAATCTACTGTATATTTGTGCTTATGTATGTCACAGTACTAATCATTTATAGAATTGTCTTCACTGGGAACACGTCTGTGCCGCATAATTTTCTCATGCTAATAAATACAAATAGATAAAACTGGAAAAAAAAAAATTAATTTGGTGAACTTTTGAAGAGGAGAATCAAGAAGGATCGTATCGGACGAAGCACGTGAAGACAGATGTAAAACATTCTGAAGAGGCATGCTGTCGACATTGCCAATTGCTAGCCAGAAAAGTCGAAATCGCGATCGACCCATTCACAAATACAATAATTTACCGTCAAGTAAATTGCACCGAACTCCATGTGAAATTCGAAACTAGCAATAAAAATTCTGTGTTAATTTAATTAGCATAAAAAATCTTATAGAATTTAAAATTTGCCAACTCTCCCCTTTTGTATCCCTACCCTATTAGAAAATCGAATTTCCGATTTTGGCCCCCATATAAATATTATATATAATATCATATAAAAATTTATACTTATAAGAAATTAATACTCATATAAATTTATATTATTGTACAAAATATTTTTCAACTCTATAAAATTTTTTATTCCAATTGTGAAAACTAAAATAATAATTATATATTCAACTTGTATCTTTTAAATTATTCAAATAAAAAATATAAATTCTTAATAAAGATTGTAAATATTAAATGAATAAAATAATTAAAATTTGGCAAAAAAAAAACAACTAAATAGTTGAAAATCTCAACAAAAAAAATGCCAAAGAAATAATCAACTTATATGTTCAAATTAATTATCTGTATTCTAATTTTTTTCTATTTAAAACAGTCACAGAATTATATTTGATTATCCTTTTCATTTATTTCCTTTTTTTTTTCCTCTTTTTCTTCTTTTCCTCCTTTTAATTTTTTTTCCCGCTTTTATCCTAACTGGCATAGTGTCTCCTCTACAGCCACCCCACATCTTCACCATCTCCTTCGCCCACTGCAACAACAACCAAGATCTAGTTCCCATCCATCGGCTCTTCGAAAGCATATATATATACATAGTTGCCGCCTCACATCATCATGCCGCTCAACACTAGCCAACCCTTCGAAACACCCACAACCTGTCCCCCTCCCATGCCAAGCCTACCGCGCCACCAAACCAAGCCAAAAAGGCATCATCGTCGCTGTTGCCACTCGATGAGACGCCAGATCTGGTCGTCTCTCCTGCACCCTCTCCCGTGGCTAACAACAAAACCCCGAACCACTACTATCGCCAAAGCTATTTCTTCCTTAGCTGCCGCCAACGCTTTCTGTCCCTCTCGCAAAAAATCCAAGCCATGGTAGATGGCAGAAAATAAAAAAGAAACGGGAGTGTGAAATAAAAAGGAAAAGAAATATGAAAAGAAAATTAATATGGAAGGGTAGAAGTGTAATTTTAATGGCCAAAACACATTAATCTTCGCACAGTTAGTGCTTGAAGTGCACTGGGTTGTAGGGTTTAAGGTACTCTATCTATATTTTCACAAAGTTTATGCTAATTTAAATATGATAATTTTTTTTTTTTTGGTGCTCATTTGGCATTTCACATGGGGTGTGGCGCAATTAACCCATTCGAATAAGCTCACTGATAGGCCTATCAATGGGTATGATAAAATCTCACCCATACCCATTTATTCTCTACCTATACCCTATGTTTATCCTAAAATTTTAAAATTTACATATACCCTACCCTAACCCATACTTAGGGGTGTTCAAAAAAATCAAAAACCGATCGAACCAATCGAAAATTGAAAAAATCGAACCCAAGCATGTTCGGTTCGATTTTCAATTCTTTAGTTCAAGAAAATTCGATTTTCGATTTTTTCGGTTAAAAAGCCGAAAAAAATCGAAATAACCGAAAACCAAAAAAAAAATCGAAAATAAAAAATATTGTGTAATCTATGGAACAAATGTAAGAAAAACAAAACCGAACCGAACCGAACCGAACACATTTCGGTTCGGTTTTCGGTTTTCATTTCAAAAAATCAAAAATTTCAGTTAACCAAACCGAAAAATCAAAATTCGCGGTTTTAACTGTTTGAACACCCCTACCCATACTACTACAAATGAATAGGTTAGGGTAGAACCTCACCCGTTTCTACTCATTAGGTAATGATACCCAATGGGTACTCATACACTACACACATCATTATCCAATGGGTATTTATACAAACACACACACACACATACTGCACACACATTTTTCACATACACTACGCATAAATATTTTTCACACACACACACACAAACACACACACTGCACATAGTTTTCACACACACACACACACACACACTGCACATAGTTTTCACACACACACACACACTGCACACAATTTCACACACACACACACGCTGCACATAATTTTCACTAACACATTGTGCACGCGCACGCACGCACACTGTGTGTGTGTGCGTGTGTGAAAACACACACTGACACAGTGTGTGTGTGTGTGTGTGTGTGTGAAAACACAATTTTACACACACACACACATTGCACACTGTGTGTATGCACTCACGCAATGTGTGAAACTGTATGTTTTCACACACACTGTGTGTATGCGCTCACTGCAGTGTGTGAAACTGTATGTTTTCACACACATTGTGTGTGTGCAGTATGTGTGTGTGCAGTGTGAGTGTGTGTGTTTGTGTGCAGTGTGTGAAATTGTATGCAGTGTGTGCAATGTGTGTGTGTGAAAAAATGTGTGTGTGCAATGTGTGCGTGAAAATTGTGTGTGTGCAGTGCGTGTAAATGCGTGTGTATGTGTTAGTTGTGTGTGTTTGCTAAAAAAAAAATACAATATCAAAAAATGACAAATAAAAAAAAATATATGATTGAGTAGAATTCATATTCTACCCTAAAAATATGATAG
Source organism: Petrea volubilis (assembly GCA_026212405.1). Lineage (NCBI taxonomy): Eukaryota > Viridiplantae > Streptophyta > Magnoliopsida > Lamiales > Verbenaceae > Petrea > Petrea volubilis. The sequence goes on along the minus strand of CM047882.1, from coordinate 6,412,862 downwards.
ACTCTTACACATATCCAATAAGTAAATATTTAAATAAAATAAGATAAAATATATGATATATTTAATCGAATATTTTTAAAATTAAAATCAAAATAAAGTAAAATCCTACCCATTAATAGACCTACTCATCGATGTCCACCGATTTTCGGATAGTATAGGTACAATTGGTTTGAGTAGGTCGGATGTCAAATGCATTTTTTTATAATATAAATTCGAACAAGAAAGTGAAGATATCTATCAAAATTCAAATGTGACTTTAGATCATCATGCCAATTATTGATGTAGGTTACTAGTCATCACCAGACCTAGAATCGTTAACATAAAAAAATTATCTTATTATATAGCTAGTGAGCATTAACAATATTAGATTCTTACAATTATGACACACGTGGAATCTTACGGTGAATATTACGTTTGTAGAATCAAAAATCAATATTTACGTTGTTAGAGTAATACTTAACAAGCTGATAAGATTGATGATGCATTTAATACTTTTCATAATAAATAACTTTTTTTATTAATAATAAAAATAAAAATTTATATTTTTTAGCTACTTTCATCATAATGTGAAAGTTATATTCAAGTTTAATATATATGGTTGAAGCTCCTAGATCAAATAAGACTATAAGACTTTGCCTCGCATAGAGCTAGAGTTCTTGAAACAAGTCTTTAAGGCGTAATACAAGTTACTCCAAGTCGAAGAGTTTAACAAATATCAAAAGCGTTAACATGAATCTAATTAAGACTTGTACTTATGACATATCTCAAATGAGAGGATGCCTTGTTCTATAAACGTCGAATGTAGAACATTCATATACATAAGTAGTTGCTTATTAGAGAATGTGTTCACTGAGGATCCCACCAAAGAACACCTAAATGGCCGGGAGCACTAGTTGCACATCGAATTAGGATTGTTTCTCAATTTATGGTGTGCATTTATTAGTCCTTAAATTTGAGGCTCCATAGTAATCTTGTATATACACATTTATACTTTGATATAGGTACTGACCCCATGAAGGATCTTCAGGCGCCTATGTTGGGTATAAATATCACATGTATGGAAGTTTGTGATAGTTGATAAAGAATCTATTAGCTCACCTTGTAGAGTGAGTGAATCTCCTATATGTTATATTTTAACTAGTCTACAAAAATTCGTGGCCACGGTAGAGACAATGATTAGAAATGAATTTTTTAGATCGATTGTCGAAAAGACTAATTATAAATAAGAACCACATAATTGAGGTTAAAAGAATTTCTGATGAGTCCCATTTACTATACCTCAATTGGGAGATTAGATAATGGAAAGAATGTACTTGCGCGATAATTATAAGCAGATAGATTCACCCATTACACTTCACATATTGACTAGACGTCGTAGACTTATTGTTAGACATCAACCACGATCGATGAGTACTATGACTTAGAATATGTTCTAATTCATAAGTGATTAATTAAATGAGTTTAATTAATCGACTCATGAATTTATCATCTAAAATATCACAATGAATTGCGAGCCCATTTTCTAATCGATTGGTGAATTTAAAGGGTCACATACAAATAAATGGATAACCTCCTAAATGTATATGAAACACTTAATTGGATTAAATCAAAGTGTTGATTTAATCGATTGAGATGGAATATATTAGATTGATTAAGTTAATTATTTTTTGGTGGATTTAATTGAATCAATAAGTTGATTTAATTAAATTAAATTAAAGAGCTAATTTAATTGGGTTTAAGAGTCCAATTTATTAATTAATTAGATATTAATTAATTAATAGAATATATTAAGTTATTTGATGGGTTCAATTAAATTAAATAGTTAATTTAATTGAATAAAATTAAAGTGTTAATTTAATTGGACCTTAATACCCAATCCCATTAATTGATTTGGTGGATAAAATCAATTTATAAAAAATGATTGCGAAATCAAATAATTTAGAATTAATTGACTAAATTAATTAAATAGGGATTTAGTCAATTTATGATTAACATAAGAATATATATTCTTATCTTTATTAAATTAGAAATCAAGTGGGGATCTATTTTCAAAAAGTTTAAAATAGATTAAAAGAATTGACGTGGAATAATTCCGACCGGACCTCACTACCACTTTTCTCGCGACGTGCTCACTGGTTCCCCCTCTCGGTGTCCTTGGAGACCTTTCCGATCGGATGCCATGTATTGACCGGTTTGGCAAACTTCTCTCTTCGATGACCCCGGCTGAATGATTTCTCTCTCAATCAGACCCATGACCTCGGCTCCTAGAACCCAGCTCCTCGTCCCCCCTGATCAATTATATGATCGACCAAGACCATACCGGGTCCAACGGATCCTTGCTGGCATTAAATGTTCCGTTAGACTAGGGTATGGGGGTGCCACCAAACCCCATACCTCATTAATGGAGTGTCAGCTAATACCTATTGACCCTATTATTAGGCTTATGGGTCATCCACATCAGCCTCAACGACCTACTTGGTCTAGCGGGCCTATAGGAGCGCAGTCTATCCGAATATAGTATAAATACCCTCACATTTATTGTAAGATACACGCATTAATTACTCTCAACCCCCTTACTCTGCTCAAATCTCCACAAAAACTGATCAATTGACTTAAGTATCAGATGGTCTTAGCCGAGACCTATCTCGCCTAGCTCAGGTTGCCTTTCTCTTATTGCAGGTTAACTTCCCGATCAAACATCTTCATCTACACACTCAACCAGAGTTACTGATCGAGATCGACCAGCTCCTAAATTCGACTCGTATCAAAAATTATTAATATATATATATATACACACTATATATATATATAACAAGATATATACGTGTATATATATGGGGGATATGTATGACAATATCAAGGTAATATTATAATATCTATGTATGTAGATATATCATCTGTACGGGACAAGAGGCATAACATATATGATATACAGATATACGTAAACATATATGAATGCTTTCGGCAATGGTAATAAAAGGAGGCGAAAAATTAGTTTTTCTCAATTCATTGCATCGCACACGAGAATAATTGTGTGGCAATTATGATATGTTTGTCTTTTTTCTTCTTGATTTATTTATAAGTTCTTAGTTCTTGATCAATCGATAATCATAAGATTAAGATACAATTAAAAAATAAATCCACCCTTATCAATTTATTCCTCGAGGAGTTTAGAAATTATTTTAAAAGTTAGAATAGATGCAGTTTTATATATGTCATTATGGCTTTTGATTTGATTCCAACACAGAATCGAGGATCTAAGGAGATTCTTTCTTGTGGCTTATCTTTAGAGGGAGAACGGTTAGGCTCCTATTTGGGTGGATATATTCGGGTTCGTGGATGCGATCAAGTCAGGAATTCAAGGATGACTCGTATTTGAATGTAACAATTCCCTACATCAAATGAAAGGCTCATAGGTATAATTTCGTTTGAATTTTATTAAATATGTTAGTAGTTTGTATAAGATCCACACTAAATGCGTTTTTATATAATAGTTATGTGATAAATTTTTATATTTTTATTGCGTTAGCATCTCGAGACTTATGTGAAACTAACACACATAATAGCCAATACAAACCACAATCAGGAACTTATAAATAAAATGCTCGCCCTATCCCAAATTATTGTTTTATTTTCTCAAGGATCGTAAGGAAGGCCCTATGTTTTTCAATTAGTTTTTCGTTTCAAAAATACAATCTCAATTAAAAATTAGACACCATTAGTTCTCATTAATTCACTGTTTGGAGGTAATTAATTAGCTAGAAATTTTAGTGACGTAACGGTGTAATTTTCATGATAGATACATGATCCCGACACTTACTATTTTGTGCCCATAAAGTCTTCAAATAAGCTAACATATGGGTTCCCACATGAATTTGTCTACATGCAACTTAATTATTGTGGTGGCAAATAAATTTCATAACTACTCGAAAATCACTTCTTTTCATTTTATAGAATTTAGCTGACTAAAGTTTTTAATAAATTAAAAACCACAAAGCAATTAATGATAAATTACTTATTTTCGTTCAATAATTTAGAATTAAGTATCTTTGTTCTGCCCAAAAACCCCTTAGTTCAAACACAATTAATTGCCTTCCACTTTCGTTCTACAGCAATTTTTCCAGATATAATTTTAATTTATTAGGAATACGGTCAACAATTTTCTTCTTAATTTCTTTTTAATATATATATCACACACACACCAAGAGATTGCTTTTGCAGATAGCGTCAAAGTTCATATAAATTAGGCACGACAGAACAGTAGATAAAGATAGAAACAAATTTTGGGAATAGAAAAAGGAGTGGCGCCAAAAAGGGCCTCTTTTGCTTTCTTAGTTAGCAGGCACCGTTTGCAGGCCCAGTTCACAATTCAAACCTTCAAAAAATGTGGCAAGCGACGTGAGAGCTGTCAATGGAATTGTTCAACTGCAGACCAATTAATTGGGTGTTTATCCAATCGTGTTTTTCCCCCCTAATCAAAATTGGGTGTTTATCCAATCGTGTTTTTCCCCCCTAATCAAAGTAATTTTGTATTTGAATAGCTTCTAACAAAAATTATTTTAAAATTTTTCTTTTGACCTCTTTTTTTTTTTTTTTAATAGTCTATCCAATACAAATTTTTTTTTACTAAATTTTTTTTTTCAAAAAAATAAGTGCTCATTCAAACAGACTCATTATCTAACAATAATTTATTGTCATAGGCTCCACAGCTTGTTGGTCAGGTTGAGCTCTCGGTGTAGAGTTGGTTAATTCACAAACGAGTGTGCAACTTTGTAACTCTATATGAGGACTTCTGTGCTAATCAATTGGAGAACCCCTTTTACTTGCTATGTTGGGTCCTGTTTTACCTATAATCGCCACAAGTTTTTATTTCCATTTTGTTCCTTTAATTTTTTTTTAACTTTAAAAAAAATATTTTTAGCATATTTCTGTGGAGCTCAAAATTAGTCTGTTGATGTAGAGTTGGCAATTGAAGAGTGATATTACTGTCATTTAAAAAAAATAAAAATGAGTGATATTTCTGTCTAAGCTGGTGGTCTCTATTTGTCTTATGGGAGGGCAATGAAATGAAAGTTTCTGCTCCTAGTTTGATAATTGAAAAGTTAGTGGGGTTGGGTTGGCTCCACTTTCGGTGACTTTGACTCGGGGTTCTAGAAGGCGCAACCTTAACCTATAATTGCGTTAATTCTCCTGATTAATTATGTATAACTTGATGGATATTGCGCGTCTGTCGACAGGTGGCTGGCCAGCAACATCGTTTGGTTGTTATTGTATGATTGAATTTGGTAGGGATTTATGCGTAGAATTACATATATATCCAATACATAATTATATTTGATAAGCTTTTTATAAAATATAGGTCCAATTTCTTATTTGTTAAGTTATGGAATAGTCTATTTTATCATGGGGTGAAATGTGTAATCCACTTAATTTTAATTGAATTGATAAGAGCTGTAATTTATTATATTATTTTTAAATATATATGATGAAATTTAAATTAAAAGGCTTTTCGTAATTTACTTCAAATTCATAAGAAAAAAGAATATTACCGAATATAGTTTGAAGGATATCTCATAAAATAATAGTTGTTACCAAATATATTAATGCAATTTATTGATAACAAATTTAAAGCATATTTATTCAATGGTTTTACTATCGTACTAATGATGCTGTAATCTGTCCCACATCGAGTGGAGACGAGGTGCTTGAGCGCCTTGTAAGCGCCAGGTCCTCTCCCACTTAGCGATGGCCCTTTTGGGACAAAACCCCCCGGCCTGATCGGATGGTCTTAATGGCTGCAGGAGGGACAATACCTTACGGGTGAGGCCACCGGGTAGAGATCGAATACGGGTTCATCAAATGGCGCCGTCTGTGGGAACCGAATGGTTCTCAAGCCCCTCGTCTGGGGGGTTTATGATGATGCTGTAATCCGTCACATATCAAGTGGAGACGAGGTGCTTGAGCGCATTATAAGCACCAGGTCCTCTCCCACTTAGCGAGAGCCCTTTTGGGACAAAATCCCCCGGCCTGATCGGATGGTCTCAATGGCTGCAGGAGGGACAATACCTCGCGGGTGAGGCTATCGGGTGGAGATCGGATATGGGTTCATCAAATGGCGCCGTCTGTGGGAACCGAATGGTTCTCAAGCCTCTCGTCTGGGGGGCTTATGATGATGCTGTAATCCGTCCCACATCGAGTGGAGACGAGGTGCTTGAGCGCCTTATAAGCGCCAGGTCCTCTCCCACTTAGCGAGAGCCCTTTTGGGACAAAACCCCCCAGCCTGATCGGATGGTCTCAATGGCTGCAGGAGGGACAATACCTCGCGGGTGAGGCCACCGGGTGGAGATCGGATACGGGTTCATCATATGGCGCCGTCTGTGGGAACCGAATGGTTCTCAAGCCCCTCGTCTGGGGGGCTTATGATGATGCTGTAATCCGTCCCACATCGAGTGGAGACGAGATGCTTGAGCGCCTTATAAGCGCCAGGTCCTCTCCCACTTAGCGAGGGCCTTTTTGAGACAAAACCCTCCCGCCTGATCGGATGGTCTCAATGGCTGCAGGAGGGACAATACCTCGTGGGTGAAGCTACCGGGTAGAGATCGGATACGGGTTCATCACATACACAATCATACTGCTACCAAACGCAACTTACATATACTACTAGCATTTCATAATAATAGTTGTTTAAAAGTATATCACATATATTAAGAGACTTTATTAGTTGTAATTGTTATACTTTACTTGATTAATTCACCCTTATTAAATAAGTAGTGATGTTGATAATTAGTAGCAGGAACGGAGTCAAGAATTTAATTGGGGGGGGGGGGGATTTTTCAAGATCGTTAGTTATTAAAATATATAAATATAATGGTTATATAAAATATTGACATATAAAATAACAATTTATCATATTTATGCGTATACAATATATAAAAATTTACTTCTAAATATAATGAAAATAAAGAAGTATAATTGGATACGAATTACGAATATATAAAATATTTAAAAGGATACAATACTCCTAGCCTACTTATTCAATTTAGGCATCCTAAATTGTGATCGACGGTTTTTCATAACATCAAACTCATTTATGATCGAATCAATACTAAATGTTCAAAAAATTTCTTTCTCAATGTACAATAACAATGAACTAAACAAAAAGTCATCTTCCATCTTGTTCCACAATCTCATTTTGACAATTTTCATTGCTGAAAATGCACGCTCTGTTGTTGCGGTGGAAATTGGAAGAGGCAAAATAAGTCTAATCAATCTATCAACAAGATAGTAATTCAATGCCTTTCCTATCTTTGACAATACCTGACACAACTCTGAAAGTGTAGACAAACTTTGAAAATGGGGACTATGTTGGATATCAATTTCAAAGAGCTACATATGATATTTTATATGTAACTTCCTCTTGGCTAGTGAAATCATCAGGATAGAACTTTTCAACAAGTTTGCAAATATTATTAATGTTAAATGACTTGTATCCATCTTTCGGATCTAAAGTTGAACTAAGTCTGAGCAACTCTATCGCATTTTCATTGAATCGACTATGTATCTCTTATAATATGGAATCTATGGTAACAGTGAATGTATCGATTCGATAATGATGCCCTAAGGTAACAGGATTACCTTTTTTAAGCCGACCTCTACCTGATCGACGAGGAGCACTCATGTCAGGGAGATCTATCTCATGCTTCTCACAAAAACTCTTTACTTTATCAAATAACTTTTCCCATCCATTCTCTCTAAATCTCTAAATAAGCTCTTTTGTGTTGTTAACTTCATCCATTGCATTCAGGATATCTTGGCACTTACATTGTAGAATTCTACAAAGACCATCAACCATTTGTAACAACTTAACCAAAAAATGCAAGACGAACACAAATTCCAATGACGTCATTATGTCATAAGTTTCATGTGCTGCTGCTCTAGGACATAAGCTACTTTATATATCATTGATGATTTCACTTAAAATAAGAAGAACAGAATCGAACAACTCAAGTAAACTGAGAAGAGACCTTAAGTGAGATCCCCATCGCGTGTCCCCTGGACGTGGTATAGTGCTAATTTGATCTTTTCCCCTTCCAGTGTTAACCTTATTAGTTGAGATCAATTATGCGGTACGGATAGCATGGGCAATTTGTAATTGATCATGGTGCTTGGATAAAGAATCGACTAAATTCACAATAATGGCCAAGTGTGAAACAAAATTCTGAATAGGTATAACACTTTGAGCCGTTGCTACTAATATCAACTATAGTCGATCAACAAGACAATGAATACAATATGCATATGGGCACTCATTTAAAAAGAGAGCTCGTAAACCATTCCACTCTCCTCGCATATTACCATCACCATCATACCCTTATCTTTGAATATCTTGTATGAGAAGATTATTTCCAAAAAGAACGTTAGGGATTTCACTTTTTAGTATAGAAGCTTTAGTATCCTCCACGTGAACTATATCAAAGAATCTTTCCCAAATAAAGCCTTCTTTATCAACAAACCTCAAAACAATAGCCATTTGCTCTCTCTTTGACCCATCTCGAGATTCGTCCATAACAATATAATATTTAGAATCACCAATTTCTTCTTTGATGTATCTTTGAATTCTACTTGCATAAAGTGATAAAATCTCCTTTTGAATTTGAGGAGAAGTATATGAAGCATTTTGAGGTGCATTTTCTAGAACAATAGACCTTACCTCATTATTATATTCAACCGTATGCTTTATGACTTCTATAAAGTTCCCACAATTATACAAGTCCGTGTGCTCATTATGGCCTCTAAAGGCTATACTTGAAAAGCACATGATTTTGCAACATCAATTGAGACCTTAAGTCGTAGAATATTCTTTGCAACCGACTCTGATGATTGTTTTTCAATAATCTTCTCAATGTGCTGCAAAGTATTCATCAACTCATGGAAACTTCTCATAGCTCTCTTGTGCAATGAATTGGGACTATTGCCTTGATGAATAAAAAAAGCCCACTTTTTACCATTGTTCACTTTTTTCCAGGACTGGAATCCATCATTGATAAATGCATTTGCCCCAAATTTTGCAAAAAGCTTGATAAAAAGAGAACACGAAAGAAATATACGGCATTTTTTGAAGGAGAGTATGCCAACCAATCAGGAAATAGCTTGTACCAAGCAAGCAAAACCCTTTAACCACGCTTATCTACATTTCTGGAGGACTTTTCGAGGAGGACTTGATACAGACCACGCACTAAATAAGCACGTCTAATTTCAACCCTTTTATCATGCGGATAGTCCCATATGGACTTACGTAATCCAGAATCTCGTTCAATATTTGGGAAGTTAGAATCTCAATCAGTCTTTTGAATTTTTGATGGAGAAAACTCGAGAATAGAAACTTGAGCCTCTGATTGATTTTGAACTTCAGATGTATTGTCTAAATTGGTAGAAGTTTCAGGAATAGAATTACTAACACTATCTTGAGAACTTCGCTTCTTGAAATAAGAATCAATTTTCTTCATAGTGACCTGTGCTACAATCAAAACAATGTATAAAAAAAAGATACTAAAAAAATAATGCAAGCTATTCTTTGTTTGAAAAGAAAACAAATCTAGTAGGTAATGAGTTGCTTCTAAAAGATACTTAACAAAATAAGTTTTTAACAATACTCAATAAAATTGATACAACCCACATAATTAACACATATAATCAAAATTGAAAAAGTAGTAAAATAGTTTTTTTTTCTCCCTCTTCGTTCTCTACTTTCAAAAAAATATAGTCAAAGCTCAAAAACTTCTTATCTTGTCGCTTCTTTCTCACCATCACATTCTTTAAATCACCCTCAATTAAATATCAAGTGTCAAATTAGCATGATTCATTCAAGTTCAATAGCCCCATCAAATATTGATCAAGATTCATCAGATTAATTTAATATTGAATGTCTTTCAAGATTCAACAACAATCAAAAGATTCGAACTTCTATACAAAGATCAATTACATAATAATAATAATAATAATAATAATAATAATAATAAATGTGGAAATTTTAAAGTTAATACATAATACTTTCTTGTACATTGCTTTTGAAAAAAAAAGTTTAATTTTGTTGGGATTGTTTATTGTTAGATTCTTGTTTCACGAGAAATAGAGAAAACAAAACCTAATAGGATTTTTAGTATTTAATAGGAATAAAAAGAGGAAAGCAAAATCTAATAGGATTTCTAGTATTTGAATTTGAAAAGAAGAATGAGAAGGAGAGAGAATTTAATTAATTATAGTAAATAGGATTGGGTAAAAGTAAATTACCAAAATTAAAATAGAGAGAAAATTAAATTTCTTATTATATCACTTATATAAAAATGAAAATTTTACTTAGTAGACTATGTAAATGATATTTAATTTGAGCATAAATTTGAAAACAAAAAAGTGCTTTAATATTATTTTATTTTCATAAAATGATGTTTATTATGGAAAAATAATAATAAAATTATGACAAATGTATATTTCGCTAGCGTCGGTCAGTCGCTAAATATATTCCGTAGGGCTGCTCGGATATGTATAATTAATATATAATTATAGCCGCCAAGAGCATGGTTAATAATTGAGTACGTACGTCCACAGTATTGGAGATCATAGTCGGAATGTTAAATTATAGCTTTGGCGGTGACATTATGCTATAGTCCAGACTGCCCATAGCTAGTATTTTCATTCAAATAATTTAAATATGTTTTTATTTTTCGAGTGAATCCGAATTCTAATATATTTAAGTTTTGAAAATATTATGTCAAAAAAAAATAATTTTGAAAATATTAAAACAAAACCAAACGGAGCCCATAGCTCCTAGGAACTGTGTTATTGCCATTTTGAAATGGACACAAGATAGCTTCCTATTAGATTTCTGTATTTTTTATTTGGTTACTCCGGAAATTTGTTACACCTAATCAGTCAATTATCAAATTGGATTATCTCCACAGAAAAAGGGCAAAAATAATCAAATTGGATTATATGCCATCAAAGCTGTAAAGATTTGCCTCATAAGTCATTTTCCTTCTGAACAAGAATCCTGTTGTTGTATAATAATCGGGAAACATGGTTGAAAGGGACTCCATTTCCCGCGTTCAAACACTCTAACTCAAGTTATGTTTAATCTAACTCAACCTAATCATTTGACAAGTGATTAATTATAGGTTGTTATATGAATGATTGCTTTAAATTTCAATCAGAATAATCAATTACATAATAGAAACAATAGAGATAAATTCACTTTTGGTTCCACAGGATTGAGATCAGGCCACATTTAATCCTATAGAATTTTTAATTCCAAAATTAATCTTATAGGATTCAATTTTGGGACAATTTTAGTCCCACCGACTGAGAAATTTGAATTTGCTGGAATGAAATGATAACGGTGGCAGGCAAGATCCAAGTCAGATGCTTATTTGGCTGCCTTGCTATTTTTTTTTTTTTTATTTTGTTGACTCAATACACACTTTGATGATATGCTAAATGAATAAAGTGAGTTGGCATTTTTTGTAATAATGTGTTAAATAAATAAAATAAATTGTTATTCTTATTAATGACATATCACAAAAAAATATATTAACAATATAAATAAAAAATATATAATATATAAAAAGTAATATACAAAAAAAATTATATAAGTATAAAAATCATTTAAGTTATTTTATTTTTAATTTAAAAATTAAAAAAATAATCTCGAACCCCAATCTTCTTTACGTAACACCATCACCTCCTGCACCTCCCTCCTTCCTCTTTATACTGTTGCGATGGTCCGTTTGGTAATTGCCCTAGTGGTTCAATTTAAGTCTATGAATTGAAGAGTATTTGATCAACTGTTGACCACCCTTTTTCTCAAAAATTACCTAATTATTAACACGGGCCTTAGCAACTTTCATACAAACGCCAATTCACAGATGTTAACACAGGCCTAAAGCGTTTGGTCCAAATGAATGGACGACGGACCCTAACGTTCAAGATTCACATTGGATATGGTTAAAAGGGACTCGCACCTCGTGTTTGACTACAAAGCCAACAATATTCAGCCAAATACTTATATATCTTGCAATCGTGCCAACACAATGATTCCTTCTTATCTTCAATACCTCGGATCCTAATTGCTATTCATGTATTTTATTAGACGATGATGCCTCCATTGCTACTGTATTATTTATTATCATAACAATTTACCAATATATATATATATATATATAATTATCATAACAAACTCCATTATTGCAAATCAAAAAGCCTGAAGTTTTGGCTTCAAGTTCACAGGTATGGACAAGACCTGAGAGTAGAGAACTACGTAGGGTGCTTAAAAAAATTGAAAACCTATCGAACCCAACCTAACGCACCTTCGATGTCGTCTGATTTAATGAGTGACATCACCACTTACCAGCAATAAATTCCGTCTTTTTTTTTTTCTTTTGTTGATTTATTTTTTGAATTATTTGGAAGTAAATAAAAGAAGTGCTCCTGGACGTGGGAAATTAAGGAAAAGAGGTTAGAAGGCGAAATTTATTATTACAGAAATTGAGCCCAGTGCGATGGGGACAAAGCCCAATAGTGTTGAATATAACTGGATTAATGAAGCCCATGATATTACCGGATCAGTCAGGTTGTATCTGGATCGTTTGACATAGGCCTATATATGAAACGGTGCTTAGATTCATAAATGAGGTTATAGGTCGTATCGGGCTTTAATATTGATACATTCACCCAACCCATTAAAACCTATGTAAACGTATCTTAATGGAGGACTGGCCTAGCGTAAAATTCTCAAGAATTCTTTGGAAGATGGAGAACAGAGATTATGGCTCTATTTGGATAGGTTTAAAAAAAGTGCTCTCGAACAGTACTTTTTATGATAAATTTTTTTGAAGTCAAATAATTTTGCTTTTAGATGTAGTAGTAAAAAGTTTTTTAAAATGTATTTTTATTTAAAGTTAATATGAGTGGCCCATTTTTTTTACTTTAGTTTTTATTAAAAAAAAAAAAAATCCATCCAAACACCATTTTTTTTTTTTTCTGTGTAGTGCTTTTTCCCAAAAAATAAATACTTATCTTTTAAAAAAATCAATCCAAACAGGGCTCCATGTTTCTATAAAACCCATGTCTCCTCAATTATTTGAAGCTCTTAATATAAGCCCTAAGAATAAATAAGATTTTGAATATCTTATCTTGTGTTTCTAATTTGTTATCAAAACGATAAACCTAATTTATCACACATGGAATGACAACATTAAACTTCTCTTGATGGAAGAAAAAACAATTAAAAAAAGAGAGAGGTAAAATCGTGAACAAGCATATGATTGAAATATTTTTTCTATTTCTAGTGGTAATTCCTTGTTTGAAGATGTGCGTGAAAAATTTATTTGAAACATGAGTGATGCAAGTAGCTTAGGCCTCACGCAACCATCGCTTCAATCTAGGGAGATTATTGACATTTCACGTGGGCAAAATTTGATTGGTCCATCGAGCACAACAGATTGATGACCACCGCTCATAAACTACCGCGTATGTCAACGAAATTTATGCCACGCCACGATTATATTTTTCTAATTTTCTTGGTAGCTCTTTTTTCTATTTCCTTTTTTGGATTAACGGGTGACATTTACCATTTTATAATCTTAATTAAGAGAGAGGGTGGTGTAATTTTGACTGTTTTCCCTTTTTTCTCCTTTTCACCACAACAATTGAATATATTTTGATTCGTAGAGAAAGGGGCAAGTGAAGTACCAAGTCCACGTAGTGCAACCAACAGTTTTATATTCGTATCTAAATGTGAATGGGAAATGCACATAAATCTTATAAAATACTCGCTTATTTTCTTCTGATGTAAAATATATCAAAATCTATGTGTCAGACGGGGACGGCATTTTCACAATTTTATTTATTTCTTGATTGAAGTTTGAAATATATAGTACGAACAACCTTCTAGAAGCTGCAGTTGACTGAATTATATAAACCCATTTGATTTATTACTTTTTTTATAATTCATCCCACCAATATATAACTCCACGATAATAAAACACCACTTTTCTTATAGAACTAATTTATATTCAATGAACATTCATTAAAACCAAAATCGAGACCATATTTGGATTCCGTTCAACATCCCCAGATCTGTTCTGTACTTGAGCCATATTTTTCAGTATCACTAGAAATTTTAAAATAAATAAAGTGATATTAACAATATTCTTAGTTCCTAACCCTAGCAGGAGCATTATAGGACGTAGGTGGCAACAAAAAGGCCCACCCTACTGAGCCGGCAGAGTCTCCGGTCTATATGGATAATCGTCCGACCCAAAACCCAGATCCGAATAGTCAAACAATCCGTCCAGGGCCACATATTCACTGCTATAGTTATCCACATCACCAAACCCGAACCCGAACGAGTCATAACACGGGACATTCCAAAACTCGCTTCCGAGTTCGGACGAGTCGGACTCAACCCGGACCAACTCAGTCCTCAACTCGTTCTGCGCATCACCACCTGGAGGAGGAATCCCGAGCTCATCATCAGTAGCCTCTAACAAGAATCCTAACTCCTGTCGACACTCACCGGAGTCCGACGCCAGATATACCACCCCAACCTCCGCCTCTCCGCCGGCGGAAGGCGAAGTAGTATTAATCTCCTCCTCGAAACTCTTCATAAACGAATCCAGATCCTGACTGGAGGTACCAAAGTCAGAATCATCATGATCCAGGCTATCCAAGAGATTCTCCCTCAACCTCTTCACCTCCGGCGAGTCGATACCGGACTCGGGCTCCTCCGACTCAACACGAACTCGTTTCTTATCCTCCATTACAAATCAAACTCAAATAGCTCAAACACCAAAAAATAATCGCCCCGCTAACACTCAGCTCACAAGAAATTCGTGAAGTTTTTTAGAGAGAAGAAAAATGGAAATGGTGCGTGGAGAGAGAGAAAAGGAAGGGGTGGAATTTATAGTGGGGGTGGTGGGAAAAAGATTAATTGCGAAGAGCGATGGTGACGTGGGAATAGATGGGGGCCATATCACGGAGGTCCCGTCAATTGACGTGTCTGTGCAAATGTTTGGGCCTGGAATTTAGTATTGCGTGATTAACTGGATTTAAATTTGGGATTGGAGTCCGGTCAGTCACGTGGGGACCACTGGTACTCGGGGCATAGTCAATCACTGTCCCCGCTCCCTTGTCCCCAGAATTTTCTATTATCTTTTTTTGGTTTTTTTGGCGTTGTTTCTGGGGTAAACAGTAAACTATTGACAACGGGTGGCTGCTCTATTTTTTGTTTTTTTTTTTTATCTTTTTTTTTTCCATTCTTCTTTTAATAAAATATGTTTTCCTTTTGTTTTTAAGTTGCTTTTTGTATATATTTTTAATATATAGTTAAATCACTCATCCTTTAACCATCAAAAAAAAAACAAAAGAAAGAAAGAAAGAAATCTCACCTCCTCGAAACATAAGCGTGATTGCATTGTTCAAGTGGATTACGTAAATTATTGCATTACCTTCTGAATCTATGTTCTTAACTTATATTTAAATCCATATAAATTACAGAATAATAACTTAAGGTAATAATGAAAATTAAATGGTAATTCATTTATTTAAAATGGCTCAAAATACATCGAGTTCCTATCAAATTTACACATATTTACGTCCTTGTTCCATATTAATTTTTAGTTGATTTACTGCTAACCATATACACATTTTTAACAACCCATCAAAAGAATATATACATCTATATATAAATATATACATATTTTGAACTAAGTAACAAATACTTTTACTATGAAAAATATAATTTATTTTTGATTTTACAAGAACTTTGAATTTGGAATTTCTTGTATTAATGAAATCTCTTTCATTGGCCTAATTTGGGCTCGATATATGTCATTCAATTGAATTGTGTTCATTTGGTATTTTCAATCGTTATATTAAATATATTAATGTAATAATTTTTTTTAAATATTTTTTAATATTATTAAATTTAAATTCAATAATTAAAAATATTAATTGACCACTGTTCGATTGAATACCATGAACAAATCCCCAAAATTGTTACTCTAAGTTTGCATCACATAAATAGTCTAGAGGACCAGACCCGTTAGATTGGACTTTTCACAGAAAAATATTATTTCGCATAAAATGGGCAAGAAGATTATGCCCCTGCTAGAATTGACCAATATCAAAGCTGCCATTGAATTCATTTTTTTTCAATTAAAAAGGCTGCTGCCATTGAGATAAAAACATCAAATAAGTAAATTTCAAAGCTCTCTAAACAAGGTCCTTGATTATGTCTATCCTTATTTTATATCGAAAAAAGTTTATAGACGTAACAAACTTATAATTATAATCCTTTTCTTAAATTTTGTGATATGTCTTTTTATCAAAAGTAAAAATTCCACTTTATCACGGTATGGGACAATACTTCGTGTAATTGGGCCTACATATTCAATTATGAATTTGAGCATTATCAAATGGCGTCGTCTGTGGGAACATGGACTTATGTCTCTTCCCAATTCCCTCAACTAGGGAACTTATAATAATACCATATTATTGTCCTATATTGGAATGAGTTTAGGGATTTAACAAACTTATAAATTATAATCTCGCCCTCGCATCTTGCGAGCGCCTTTTCATTTGA
The DNA here is from genome assembly GCA_026212405.1 of Petrea volubilis. Taxonomy (NCBI): domain Eukaryota; kingdom Viridiplantae; phylum Streptophyta; class Magnoliopsida; order Lamiales; family Verbenaceae; genus Petrea; species Petrea volubilis. The sequence continues at coordinate 6,396,226 of CM047882.1, read as the reverse complement.
GGGCAAAACTCCACTGTTTCAAGGTGCAAGACAATACACCGTAGGATTGTACCTTCGTGTTTGAAGACGAATGTCAACATAATCAATTATTGTATTCTACCATAGTTTGGCTTTCATTGGGCTGCAAAAAAATTACATATGATGCATGTAAAATTAAGAATATTGACGTGGCATATTTTCAATTGGACATTTTCAAGCCACATGTCGCCTACCCAACCAGTTCACACAGAGCGCCTCCCGGCGACAGATTGAACAAGTTGCACACCAATCGATCCCACACTAATCAACCAATATGCTTGAGATCAAGTCATGCAATCGGGCGGGCCTATATCCGACCAGGACCACACCGCATCTTGTCACCCCATGCTGACATTAAATACCCTGTCAACTCAAGTCAGGGGTCACCTACCTAACTAACCTCATACCTCATTAATTAAACCCATCTGATGCCACTAGATTGAACCATTAGGCATATGGATCACTCTACGTCACCACATGATGGCTTACCAAGTTTAAGGGCCTTGTGAGAGAAGATCTAGATGGCCACACTATAAATACCCCTTACATTTATAGTAAGGGAGAAGATTAATTACATTTCATCTACCCACTTTGCTCAAATACTCACTCAATCGGATCACTAACTTAAGTATCGGAGAATTTTGGCCTAAACCAATCTTGATTAACTCACACTGTCTTTCCCTTGTTACAGGTTATAGTTTTCCGGATTAACTCTACTTACTTTAAATTCGACCGGAGCAGCCGACCAATCCGACCGCTCCCAAATTCAACCTATATCAAATATAAATATTATTTGCAATTCAAAGTGCAATTCAAAGTATTCATTTATTTTTTAAGTGATGAAGAATATATATATACACACACAGAGAGAGACACTAAATAGTGATGATATCCTCCCAAATTCACACGTATACAGAGGAGTCTAAAAAAAATGTTTTTATTTCTTTTGTCAAACGAGTCATTATAAGGTGTTTAGGAAATATATTTTTATTTTTGTAACTCAAAATTGGAAGTTAAATAGTAATGTTTACCTAATTTATACCCGTTTCTAGGTGTTTCTTTATTTCTATTTTGCAAATGCTTCCAAATTTTCACTGATTTTCAATTCTCTTGTCCTTTACGATCTCGCTTTACTTCTTCAAACCAATTCTATTAATTGATTTCGATTTACCTCTTCTCAAGGGGGGTTGGTAGTGGTTTTCGTTCCGTCTCAATTTTTTAAAAATTTATTTTTTAGTATATATATTTATTAGAATTTTAAAATTTTACTTTCCTTAAAATAAAATTGTGATTTTTAAATTTTTATATAAGTTATATAATAAAAATTTTAATTTTTTCGACTCTATTTTAGTTTTTGTGATTTATTTTTACCTAATTTCATTTGCTATAATAATTAAATTCTGTCTCTTTCTCCTTCCTCTCTTTTTTCTTATTCTCTTCAAATTAAAATACTAAAAATTCTATTAAATTTTATTTTTTTCTTCTATCCTAATTAAAACACCAAAAATCCTATTAAAATTTTTCTCTTTTCATAAATCCTACAATATTCAACTTTTTCTCCAAAAGCAATGTGAAAAAAGGTATTGTGTATTAATTTTGGAATTTATATATTTATTTATTTCTTTTTTTTAATTGATTTGTGTGTAGAGACTTGATTTGAATCTTGTGATTGTTAATATAAATCTTGATAGTTGTTCAATATTAAACTTAATGAGTCTTGATGTTTATTTGTTGGGCTATTAAACTTGAATGAATTTTACTAATTTTACACTTCATATTTAATTGGGAGTGATTTGGGGAATATGATGATGGAGAAAAAAGAAAAGATATTTTTTGAACTTTAAATATATTTTTTGATTGTAAGAATAAAGGGAGAGAAAAAAAATCTATTTTAATACTTTTTGAGTTTTGATTCTATATTATTACGTGAGTTTATCGTTAATTTTATTGACTATTGTTAAAAAATTATTTGTTAAGTATTTTTTAAAAGCAATTCATTATCCACTATATTTGCTTATTTTGAAATAGAGAATAACTTATTATTTTTTTTCAGTATTATTTTTTATATTTTTTTTTTATTGTAATACTTCTTTTCTTATTATAGCACTTTTAATTAGTCGTATACGCATAAATATGATGATTTTTGTTATTTTGTATATTAATATTATATGTAACCCTTAAATTTATGCATTTTAATAATTAATAACTTTAAAAAAAATTGTCCCCTCAATTAAATTCCTGGTTCCATCCCTGCTTCAGACGTCAATGTTTCGGGCAAACATATATTCATATCGTGAAATTCTTGTTATCATTTTTTGGCGCAAAGGTAAAGTCGAATAAAACATATATCATCTTATTTTGATCAACCTTTGCGGCCTTAGAATTAATTAAACCTTCATATCAGCGTGAACGAACAGAAAACTAGCCGATTTTAAGAGTCTTAAAATAATCCGGGACAGCTCAATAGTTCCTAACAAGAGAAAAATCAGTTTGCCAAATTATTCAGCCGTGTGAAGTACAAAATGCCTGCCCAAATAAATTAACTTTCAACAAAGTACAATTCTTAAGGCATCTCCCTTGGATAGGAATTGTATAATCAAATTATTTAAGCAATTTTGCAAGACTTATCCTATCTTTTTTCGAAAGGGTTGTCACATCTAATACAGGCCTCGCCTGTAATTATCTGCCATTATTTTATGAAACATTTCAACTACAATTAGTTGTTATCTTTAAAATTAAAACATACCTAATACTGGTATACAATGCCATCCAAATTCAATATATTTATTATATATAAACCCAGATTTTTTTTCACAATTTTTAGGTCAACTTATTACTTGTCGAGATGTGTTTGGTGGAGTTCTTAACTTATAATTTTGTAGAAGATATGTTTTTAGAATTGATTAAACATTGCTAGTTTTGTCCCGATAATGTGGCTCCATTTGTTGAAAATAATATCACATCTAGGACAAAGTCAAATTGAGGGGACAGAATATTAGATCAATCTTTGGGTTTCGCGAAGATCTCAAAATCACTAAATTGAAATGTTAATCTATTTCAGAAAATTTAGTATGACTAAGATGATTGAACAATAATTAAATAATTTAAATCTTTCTCAAGAAAAATTATCAAGTTAACTGATTGGATAAGAATGTAGCAATATTTATCTATTATGAATGAAACAATTGAGAATAAAAAAGCAAACAGGGCATATGACATGCATTAATTATGGAGATTGACTATATAATCTAAAGCGTAGCATAAGGGGTGCAGACTAATCGAATCTGATGAGCTAAATCGACAAATCTTTGAATTTGAGTTTTAAAAAAAATCATGTTTAAGCAAATTTGTACATATGAAATTTGGCCTTAAATTCGAGCTAATGATTTTTCATCCGTAAGATCGTTGATTCACGAGCTTTCATTACTATAAAATAATTTAAAATTTTTAATAAATTTTCATAACTAAAACGATTAACTTTATTTATTTATTTATTTTTGATGAGTAGAAAACGTTTAACTTTTTTAAAGGCAATGTTTTGAAGCAATTAATAGGTACTAAAGTACTCGAATATATCGTTGAATGAGCACGAGCCTAATACATATTCAAACACAGGCATCGCCCCACAAAGAACCTACATCTTGTACTGAAATTCATCCTGTAGTCTCCATATTTTATTATTATCCTTTTTTTTTAACCGGAATGCGAATTAGTATTAGTATTAGTAGTAAGCAGTCACGGGTTATAGCATGGGCTTAAGTAGGTTGTAGGGGCAGAGGGATAGGAGCCGTTGAGCTTAAATAAATCATGGCCGTAGAAACGTGAAAAGCATCAATGCGAGCGGTTACGGTTCAGATTTAATCGCCCACTTGGGTACAGTCCACTCAAAATCTTCCTTGGGGCTGCTGAGAACGTACCATCCCTAACCACGTATATACGTATTGCCATTAATATACTAGCCAATACTCTCTCTCTCTCTCTCTAGAATAAAAATGTTTTTGGCGAACGATTAAATCTTCTCCTTTTCCTTTTGTCCAATTCTTCCAATTCGCTTACTGACCAAGGCAAAAAGCTATAATAAATGATAACAATTCAGTCTTATTCACTTTTTATATTTAGTAACACAAAGCAAATAAATGATAACAATTCAATTTTAATTTTATTTTACATATTTGGCAATGTGAACTTGTGAAGTACCATCTTAGATAATGGTATTTAAACAGAAGACTTTTTTTAAAAAAAGCCTTTACGCAAATACCATGTATTTATTATTACTATTATTATTATTTAAAAATTGAACTTATAATTATATAAGATAATGATGTGGTTATATCATGCAATTAAATAACTTCTACAAAGCATTTGACAAAGCACGTAACAATAGAAATGCTTTCAATATATATCAATATTAAATAACTATGCATGTTGTGCCGATAACGTTAGGCACGACCTTTTTACGTCGAGGTTTGGAGAATTGAAGGCCATATACTGCAAAGCTATTTTTTTTTAAAAAAAAAAAAGAAAAAAAGAAAAAAGGGAAAAGACTGAAAAGCCAACATTGGTGAATCTACCTCTGTTACGCACTAAGCTGGGATATAAATTTTGTGACAGAAAAATGGACAAATTGGTCTTTATTCTTTCCATTAGCCACAATTGGTCTCTCATCTTGAGTGTTTTTCCTTGACTAACACTTTCTTTTGTTATTGGGAAACCACTAAATTCTTTATCGGACTTGTGTGAATATCATGCCATTTAAATTGGAACATGTTTTCTGTTCATGATTATAATTGGGATTGTTTTGTCTGGATTTTATCTTATCTGAACCAATAATATACTTGCCCAAATTCTATTTTTATTTGTTAATATTAAATTTAAACTTTTTCCAAATTCTAGGGTTTGTACATACTCATACCCATTGGGTATTCTTACCCATGGATATTCATAATCTTTATGTAATAATATCTATACTATTATATAAAGAGAAAGACTTTTATAGTAATTACTTTTACCCTGTGACTTTATTCCAACTTTCCCTATTCTATTTTGTCTCTTCTCTTTCTTCTTCCTTTTTTTTTTTTGGTGAGAGGAGCAGATTACAACAAATTACTTCTACTTCTTCAGCATTCAACAAATGAAGCACCTCATCAGGAGGCGAGTCCCAACAACAAAATCTCGAAGTGATACTATGCCCAAGTTTTGCGAGAGCATCGAGCATGTGTTGCCATCTCTCTTGGTGTGGCGAAGACGGGTTGCCCAAGGCAAGTGAAGCATTCCCCCAACGTCCTCAACAATCAAGGCCAATGGATGTTCATAGACGTCCGCCGCATAGATGAGTTTAACAATGACTTCGAAGTTCGTCTTGATCTCAATTTTCGAGAAGCGCCTTTCCTAAGCAAGCCTAAGGCCCTCTCTTAGTCCAAGCAGCTCCGTTGTATTTATAGACACCTCCCAAAGCTTTATTGAGAAGCCAAGAATCCATCCGCCCCACACATTACAAATGAGGCCTCCGGTCGTAGCTAAGTTGATGGTGCTGAGATAGCTTCCGTCGGGGTTGAGTTTGAGCCACCTCGGCTCCGGTGTTAGCCATGCAGTGTCCACTTTCTTACTCAAACATCCCCCCTTTCCTTTCGGGAAAGCACGCGATAGGTCCAAAACCAACCCCTTAATATAGCTAGTTGTTACCTGATAGTGGTCATTGGTGTTTTGGAAAATAAGTTTGTTTCTAGCAAGCCAAATTGCCCAAATTGTTGCTAAGAAGATATGTGGCCAATTATATGTTTGGAGTATAATGTTTCGAAATGAGGCTTTAAGGTTCAAGACTAACCACTCGGACCAGTTCAATGAAAGAAATTCGTACAGCTCAGTGGGAACGATAATATACTCCCAAAGCCGCCTTGCCCTTATGCAAGAGATACTCAGGAATGGTTAGGCATAAGTTACAAGCGTTTAAATGAGTCAAGTGTCTTTCAACTCTCAAGACATTAGTAAGAAGACTATCATGGTTACAAAGCCAAAGAAGAGTTTTGAATTTTTCAAGACATTTAAGAGACCAAATCCAGCGCCACTGCTTCGTCAGAGCGACCAAAGCAGGCTCACGATAGACAAGAAAATCATAAGTGGATTTATAGGAAAATTGTCCATTGCTAGACCCTTTCCAAATCCTAGGATCAACTTTTTGCCCTAACAAGAGGATAGGCATACTAAAGATCTTAGCCACTACCTCCTGGGGAATAGGCGTCTGGATAAGAGAGAAATTCTAGCACCCGATTGGTTCAAGTATGTAAGACACGTGGAGTAGTTCCTCCCCAATGTGAATTTGGGATCCAATTTGGTCACGTCATGTATCTCCTAACCAACGATCGAACCAAAAGGAAATGTTTTCTCTACTACCAACCCTTCATCCAATTTTCTCTTCAACTGCTATCAGGCTTTGATCACGTCTTCCCAAACCCTCGACGGATGGGATGGCGGAGTATGATTAAAGACGTCCTCGTTTTTCAAGTATTTGGCTTTGAAAATATTGTTCTAGAGGTTATCTTCCTTCCTGAGAATCTTCATGCCAACTTTAGCTAACATAGCGATATTAGATTTGCTCATTTCCCTAATCCCAGGCCCTCCATCCTCTCTTGTGCTTAATCACTCTATCCCAACTGATAAAATGGACTTTTCTAGTTTCTTATGTGTCCCCCCAAAGGAAGTCTCCATTTAGCTTAACAATTTGTTTGCAAATATTGGTTGGAAGCCAAGTGGAGTGCATGGTGTGAATTAGTATAGTCGTGGTGACCGACTTAACCAACATCATGAGTCTGGCTAAGCCAAGGTTTGAAGCTTTCCAAGAGGTGAGTTTAGTCCGAATCTTATCCAGAATCTCCTTATGCTACCTACAGGTGGTACGACCCCCAAAAATTTGAGTCCCAAGATACTTGTCTAACTACGTGGTGCTTCTAAAACCCAAGAGCTCACAGATATCTCGACGAATGGGGCCAAAAAGAATTTTAGACTTTTGGAGATTAACCTTATGGCTTGAAACACTACAAAAGATATCAATGGTTTTTTTAATGGTCAATGCGTTCTTGAAGGAGGCTTTGGAAGCAAGAATGACGTCATTGGCGAAAAAGTGTGACAAGATAGGGCCTCTTCGGTTGCCAATTTTTTTTGGAGACGACTTTCTCAATGAGCTAGGATAGCCTTTCCTTGCAAAGCACAAAGAGATACGGGGATAGTGGGTCTCCTTGACGTAGTCCGCATAAGGTTTTAATTGGATTGAGAAGTTGACCATTCCAAAGAATTCATGGTTTGACGCACGTGACACAACTTATGATGAGATTAACTAGATGTATGGGTAGCTGGAAGAGAATCAAGGTTTCTCGAAGAAACTCCCAATTGATTTTGTCATATGCTTTCTCAAGGTCTAATTTTATGATCATCCCTCCCGTTCGGGTTTTGGACTTGTGAACCGTGTGCATAAGTTCTTGCACCACAAGGATGTTATAATGAGTACCCCGTTCCGGTATGAAACTACTCTGGAATGGGGAGATGAGGTCTCTTATGAAAGGTTTCAGTCTAAGAACGATAGCTTTGGTAATGGCTTTAAACAAGACGTTACACAAAGCAATGGGTAAAAATTCTGTGATGGAATTCGAGTTTTGGGTTTTGGCTTCTCTCTCTTCTATCTCATGATTCTATTAAAATTTTAACTCTCTTTATTTATTTATTCTTTAACTATGAACTATTTTGCCTTTGCATTAGCTTCTTATGCCCTTTTGTCAATGCTCTCGAAGACATAAGAGTTAGTGGGTCTTTTAGTTTGTGACTTTGTTCTAGCTTTCTCTCTCATGTTTTATTATGTATATCTTTAATTCATTTTTTTTAAAAACTTTTTGACTATATAATTTAATATTATATTAAATTATTTTATATTCACTTATCTTAAAATTCATAAATAGTAAAAAATATTTATATGAAAAATATAATAAAAATTTATAATTTAAATTTTAAAAAATTAAAAATATAATAAAATTATAATTTTTTATTTGCACATCACTAATACAAGTATTTCATGTCTCTGCCTTTCTCTCTCTCCACGTCTTCCTCTCTCCTCCTTTCTCTCTCGCTCTCTCTCTCTCTCTACCTATTCCTCGCTCTCCACGTCTCTCTCTCTCTCTCCTCATTTCTCTTCCTCTCTTCCTTTCTATCTACCTTTGTTTCTCTCTCTCTCTCTCTCTCTCTCTCTCTCTCTCTCTCTCTCTCTCAAAGAAACAAGAATAGGTAACATTTGGGTCAATTCTCCTTTCTCTCTCTCTACGTCTCTCCCTCGTTGATCTCTAAGAAAGAAAAAGAGCTAACGGTTGGATCAATTTAGTAGAACAAAAAAGAAAAAAAAAGAAAAAGGAAACGAAGAAGGGGGCTTCTAATAAAAGGTAATTTTGTACTATCTAACATTAGGTATGGTCTTAATTAATTGTTACGTGTACGTAAATTTCACTTCACAAGTTTTTATATTCTATTTTAACCTATAATCTGTTTAGTAATTTATAATTATTTATTCTGAATCACCAAAACTATAGTACTTATTTTTTTTCCAACCTCCTCAATTTAAGGGATTAATGAAAAGAGAATCCTAATAGTAGGAAAGTTAATATTTTTTTGCATTTCTCTCTCTCTCTCTCTCTCTATATATATATATATATTGCATACATATATACACACAAGACAAATAGATTATATTATGATGAAAGTTGTAAATGAATAGATTATGAAATTAAATAATATTAATATCTTATGTTAATAATTTTATTTTATAAATTAAAAATTGAAAGATGGTCTTTTATATTAATATAAATTCATAGTTATAATTATAAAATATTTCTATACTTAAATAAATTAAGTAATTAGTATACGATTTTTGTTTAATTATTTCAAATACAAAAATTTAAAAAACACTACAACAAATCGTTTCATTATATTTTGAACAAAATAGTTTTTACTCATTTTTCTTTTCTTGTTTGTTTGTTAATATCATTCTATCGTATATTGGTGTTGTTGAATTCAAAATTCACTTTAACAATGCTTCGATTTAAGAAAAATATCTATTTTCAATTTAATGCAGGGTCTTTTTGGTTCGACCACGTAACGGAGTTTGATACGCTTTAGTTTATGTGTTGGTTGCCCACCTGTCAAAAAAGGCGGAACGCAGTAAGACTAGCCGATTTTGCCCCGGCATAGACTCTACGACGTTCAAGTTAGTTTAAGGGTATTTTTGGATAAGGTGATGAATAGTAATGTGTTATTCTTGCATGGAAAGCATGAAAAAGTATGTGACACCTTAGGTGAGAGAGCCATTGTGTTATTTATGTGAGAAAGATCCCTTGACACAATGTGATTGATGGGGGTTGATCAATAGGGTTGACACATGAAGTACAAGTGGACATGCTTTTTGTCACTTCTTGGACCTCCAAAAGGCAGCGAACGCTACCTCTCATTAATGGGACGTTAACCTTGCATTTAATGTATGTCTTGAGCATTTATGGCTACGGATTGTATTTATGAGAGAGCATTAAATATGGACCCATGTGCAATAGGTGCGTGTTTAATTTGGTGGCGATAACTACAAGGTCTATCAGCCTTGCAGGCAGGGATTTGCCCATTAGCAGTCAAAACTGGCTAAGGCCATGACAAGGATTCGTGCCCTCGATCTGGTAGTGCTCGAGGGCACTCACCGCCTCAAGGCCACTTGTTCCCTCGCTCCGTTTACTATGCACAAACGTTTTCAAGGGCTTAGAGAGGACCCTCGTGGCTTAGAAGCCACTGACTTAATAGAAGGGTGAGCCTATAGGTTTCCCCCTCTTGTGACTTGTACTCCGAGGTTCTCCCTTTCTCACGCGAACGCTCTCTTGAGGACAATAAATCTTTTTGAGGGCATCGGTCCTCATACTTAGTGAATTTTCTGGCTTAACACCTCCATCAAGGACAACTGGCTTTATTGAGGGCGTAGTCGCCCTTAAAAAATTCTGAACTGGTATGATCCTCCTGACATGTATAACTAAGGTGGTACTTAGAACATCACAATTATTAGTAATAAATACGCACATAACATTAAAATTACTTTGCTAGATGACGTATTGATTTGAGGGCATAACATAATTATAGTTAATATAAATTATATTCACGTGGCAAAATTAAGGTGATTAAGAACATATCAAGAATGATATTGATAGAATAAACAACATAATTTGTTTTAATTATATATAATTAATCAGTGATTCAATTAATTAGGTTAAGTTTGATTTTCTATGTTATTATCATATTAAACAAATTATTGTTAATAACAAGATTACAATATTTATGCACTTAGTTATTTATTAAAAGAAAAGGCCTCATAAGTTATTTTCCTAAAAAAATATTTTCATTAATCCTATATCGATAAATATTTCAAAAAGTTATTTGGCAAAGAACAAATAAAGATCAATAGAGTTGTGTATATTTTCTCTATGCGATTAGCAATATCAGTTAAATATTTTACAGATTATTGATTTATGGGAGTTATAGAGTTTTAATTATAATTTTATCAAATTGATATAAATTAACGAATGATGATTGATAGTGATGTGGAATATTGAACACAAATAAAACTAACTAAAAACATACATAAGTAGTATTAAGGTTACAATAAGAGATGGATATATCATTTTAAACATCAATTTGATTTTGATTTTAAAATACATTTTAAGCATCAACTTGACATCTTAAGAAACAATCAAATTTTATTTGATATTTTTAATAAAAAACACATTTCATGAAAGTTGATAACACATTACAATAAGGAATTTATTGGAATTAATATAAATTACAATATTTGTTATCAAAATTCGCACATTAAAATGCATTTATATGTTGTTAAAAATTCGCACATGATGAATGTTAAATTAAATGTTAAAATATATCTAACAAAAGTTGCTAAAAGGAAAAGTTAAATGATTAATGTTGATTGATTACTTGATTGGATGTGATAGATTTTGTTTAATGGACCTTACACACGTAATTAAAATTAAAGCTTGTGAATAAATAATAAGTAACAGGTCACAACAACCTGCGTTATAATTTACAGGTAAATATAACCTGCAAGATAGGTAACATGTACTCTAATAAAATGAGAATACCCAATATTAAATTTTTTTCCATCATACCTAATAATAGACAAACACAACAAAGAAAAATATCTTTAAAAAGAAAAGAACTGATCGGGTCTTACCCAAACCCGACTCGAAAAATCGAGTTTATTAGTTTATACCCAATAGGTTCTGGGTAAAGTCAGATTCGGTAAACACTGGGTTTTAGTGTATGATTATTTTTTGGGTACGGACCAGGTCAGAATAATCCCACTTTCCGCCAATTGACAGGCCTAGTTATGCATAGGACAATATGAATAGCATGGTTAAGTCATATCAAAGTATGAAAAAATGTAATATCATTGTGTGAACCGAAAACAATAATCACGCCCTGAGTGGATGGGAGAACTCACATGAGATTAATTGGTTTACACTTTGATTTTGACTATCACCCACTCAATATATGGGAAAGGCCAGAATTGAACCAAACAAGTTAATATAACCCAAGATTTGAATTTGAAGCCCCATTTGGACCACTTCCTAATGAATATTTTGAAATGATTCCACAAATTTGATAAAAAAAAAAAATTGTATAAGGATGTTATGGACAAAAATAGCACGTCTATTCACGGTTAGAGTCAGAATTTTAGTTTACATTGCAAGGTTGAATAATGAATATCTATATTAAAAGTATTTCTATGACTTTGGAGATAGAGTCGAAGTATGAAAATTTAAAAAACAAAGCATGTAAATTTTAATTTAATATAAATTTCTAGAAGACAACAGAACCCACCAACCCTTCCCTTTGGCTCTCTCTCTAGATCTATAGATTTAATCCTTGCAATCATATCCCCAAAAACACTACAAATATAATAAAATTATGTATTAAATTTCATCAATAGTTTGGAACTTGTAACCATTTAAAACATCTTATAAATCGCGTATTTATACATTATGTACAACACATTATACAGATATTAAATTGAGTATATACTACGCAAGTCTTAATTTATTTGGTTTACATAATTAGGTGGAACCGTTTCCACCGTTACTGCAGATATCTCCTTGTTTTTTGTACCATTCCATTGAGAGTCGGACTTTTTTTAAAAATGACTTAAAAAGGTGTAAAGTGTAATATTTTGACCCAAAAAAATGGTGGCTGAAGAAATTAACATAACTCGCCAAGAGGGAAGGCGATTTTTGCTAAATGCGCCACCAAACTTGGCGAATTATTAAAAAATGAATATTTTTATATTTGTTCAATATATTTTTGGATTTAAAAAATATATAAATAAAATATGTCTAAATTCGCCACAACTCATGGCGATTTTCTTTGCATTTTAAAAAAAAAAATTAAAATCGCCGTAGGTTGTGGCGATTTTGGCCATTTCAAAAAAAAAAAATTCATCAAAATCGCCACAAGTTGTGGCAATTTTCAGTTGTTAAGGATTTTATTTTTGGCGAATTTTTTATAACATGATTTTTTTAAAAATTAATAGTGGCTATTTTTTTTTGGATGTTTTAATTTTTTTCTCTTTGTGTGTAGTTAGAACTTTATTGATAAAAGATTGTAAAAATTTGTAATGTATATTTTTTGTTGTTTTATTTGTAGAATAGATTTGGAAAGGGTGAAATTCTATTATGGACCTGAGAATAATAGTGTTTTGACTGAACAATAAAATCATATTTTCGAACAATTATTTGATGGTCGTTGCGACCCTGGTCAAATTATTAAAGTCAGATATTGGAGTAAAAGAATATTTGGTAGAAATGGGTTGCAACTTCACGATAAAGTGAAGGAACAACTTAGTCGAATGGGGTTTTATGGTGTGTACTGTAGAGATTATTTTGATATAGATCAATATTTAATTACCGCGTTAAGATTTTTATTTTTTTTTTCTTCTGGAAATTGAACTAGCCAGAATTATGGGCGAGTTCAATAAATATTATTTGCTTCAGATTTTGAACTCGCCCAGCTTCATGGCGAGTTTAACAAAAATATTTTTTTTTATACTCGCCTCCTGCAACGGCGATTTATGAAATTTTTCTTTTTTTTTTTTTTGTTTCGGAAATAGAACTCGCCAGCAGCTACGGGGAGATACAATAATTTATTATTATAAATTTTTCTACCAAAATTAAATCACCAAATCATTTACGTTTATTAATATTTTATTTAACCCGCGTTTGTGGCTGGCGACTTCTGGAAAACTCGCCACCTTCTTATGCAACTTAAATTAAATTTTACCACAGAATTTTTTTTGGGTCAGAATAAAAATATTTACACCTTTTTCGGTCATTTTTAAAAAAAGTCCTTAAGAGTCACTACAACTACCTTTATATATATATATATATATATATATATATATATATATATGTGTGTGTGTGTGTGTGTGTGTGATTATAATCACCCATAATTTATTTCTTATCACACTATGAGTTTTTTTTTATTTGGTGATCATACGTATGTATGGTTTTCGATGCGCCGTGCGGCCGTGGGATGCATCATATCTACCAGGACAACAGCCTTCATTATTAAGGACCACATAATTTTCCATGTTTTAAAAAAAGTCGCCAGAGACGCGGTGACGTTTCTGAAAAGACAGGCATTATAAGCTGTATTTTTGGGCCATACGTGTTTATTATTAATGTGTCACAAAAATCTTACTTATATAGATAAAGATTGGCCAACCAATTAAATGTTTTGAGTGAAGTACTGGTTTCTTTCCACTTTAATTAATCAAAAATATTTTGAAGCATTATAGTTTACTAAAATTATGCCGTTCTATTTGAATTGATTATTTGAAGTATATTTATTTAATAAAAAAAAGATAATTTTAATTATATTAGTTTAATTGGACTACATAAAATCACGTTGATTTCAATTTTAATAATTTCTTCATTCGTACTCTTTTATAAAGTATCAGAGTCCTTTAATAACTATTTTGGTGTATTTAAATTTTTGATATGTTTAATGTCCAAAATTTTTTCCTTGTATTTTCTCTCTCATTTTCCATATTTTTTGTACTCTCTCTCTCTCACTCACTCACACACTCACACACACACACACATTCATCTTTTTTACTTTTTGTATTTGTTTCTAATCATATAATTTATTTTAAAAGTTATTTCATGTCACTTATCATCAATATAATAAAAATATTTCAAAAAGTTGTAAAATAGTATATTCATTGAGCAAAATTAGTAACTACATTTATTTTTATTTTAACAAAAATTGAATATAATTAAATGATCTTACTGTTATATTTTGTACACATATCGAGTATCTCACATCACTAAGTATATATTAAGCAATTATGCACAATTTGTACTATATACACTAACAAAGTGGCGCATTCAATGCACGTATAAATATGAAATGATGTAGCTTATAAACTATCATGTTCAGACATTTCAAATGCAGCAAATAGTTTCAGAGAAGCAACAATATTTCCACTTTAGACCAACCACAATTTCGCGCAATAAATTCTTTCAAAGTCGTCGTTCGTACTAAATTCTAATTATTCTATTTATTAAAATCCATGGTATAGTTCGTGTCACTTTGGAATTTTCCCAATTCCTTACTTGTGGAGACAACCTCATGTGAAAATCTCTATCTCGAGAGGAATTTATTTGCTTGTTTTCCCCCCTCTTTTATTCCTTAGTGATCATGTGTACACATACAGGAGTTAGATTTTTATAAAATTAATCCGAAAAGAGAATAATAATTTAACACATATTGTATGCCATTTTAAAAATGTGTTTCAAATTATACCCTAATCGTGACACGCTGCAAAAAGTATTGCAATGAATTATATTAAAATTTTAATTAAAAAATGCATTTTTTGTGACTTAATAAAATGTGAAAACAGACTATCGAAGCACTCGACTGTATTTACATTCTCTGGTAGCTAGTATTTAAAATTTTAAAGTGTAATGATATCCACACGGTAACATTTAATAATATTTCATTATATATATTTTTTTAATAGTGAAAGGGATGTTATTTTAAATATTTTGCGAAAATAATTTGTATGTAATATAATTTTTGAATAAATATAATTGGGTACACTAACATTTTACCGTGTAAAAACGTATGTAAAGGGGCATTTAGAGAACTTATTGATGTGGTTGTTGATTTTTTTTTTTTTTTTTTGTGGTCACATGTTTGTTATGGGACAAAAAATGGAATAATTGTTGATTGCTTAGCTTTGAAGAAAGTGGAGCCACATCCCACATATCTAATTTATCAACTTAGTGGATCGCCACCAACACGCGCAATTCTTGACCTAGTTTATAAGTTGAACTAAGCTAATTATTCATATAATACAGGCGACTAGGCGCCCACTTTAGATCAGAAATCTATTAATATTCTTTAGAACCTCAATGCACGACAATATGTTTCTATGGGATTACGATATATAATTAGTTTTTAAGGAAATCTAGAATCTTTATTTTAGGCAAATTTTGAGTGGTTATGCAGTTTTTGAAATTTTCTTTTTGGATGAAAATTTTTGCACATAATAAGGGTTGACGAAGGAGCATATTTATACACAATGAAATTATCTTGATGATTTTTATGCTAGACTCAGTTCGTATATTAATTTTTGTAAATCGATTTGTAAATATGTCTTACTTGTGTTGATGAAAGTTGTCTAATTTCACTCGTTTTTACCCGTTAAATCATTCAAATATTCGATGAATCATAGAAAAATCGATAGCCAAATTTTTTTTTTTTTCGGACAAGCGTATTCGGAGAAAATAATATTTGTTGTGCATCAATTATTCTGTTAATAAAAAAAATATATATCTCGTATAAATTAACAAGGTTTTCCATACAAATAAGATCTTAATCCAACACGAAAGTGTATAATTTAACCGAGTAGATTTAGTGTTCGTCCGCATAAAAATGTCGGCGAATCATGGACCCGGATGCTAAGTTTGGAACAAGAATTTCCGTAAGTAAAAATAGATGGAAAATAAAAATGATCAAAAATAAAAGACAATAGTACTATCATTTGAAGCAAATAATTTTTTTTTTTTTTGTCTTTATCAAAATTCAAGAACCAAATGGAGAGAAATGCTGGCCAATTTCACCACTGGAAAAAATAATATTAGTGACAAATTGCAAATGTAACAATATGAAAATTGTCACTAAATAATTGAATTAAGTGACAATATTTTTTATTTTGTCACTAATCAAATTTATTTAGTGACAACGTCTTTTATTTTGTCATAATATCATTCAATGATGACATGAGTTAATTTTTTGACATTTTGGTGACAAAAAATAAAACCGCTACTATAATTTTGTGATAAAATTTTATTGTTTTTTTTTTGGAACTAACAAGTTTTAATTATTACTAAATTGTCATTTGTCACCACGTGTTACTAATTAGCAATGGTAACAACTTAAATACTATACTGTTACTATTGATATTTTTTTATGAAAAAATAATTTTTGGTCACTAAATATATCCAATTGGTGACAGCTTTTTTTTTGTTATATTTGTGATATTGTCATCAATTTAATTATTAATTTTCTTGTAGTGTTCCTTCTTCAAAATCTACGTTAAAAGGTGGCTACAACAGAAAAGAAATCAAATTGTTAGTTTACACCATTCTTTATTTTTTGTTATCCCGTAATTATCCTTCAATTTATTTTTATTTATATATGCAAGAACAGCAATACCTTTTTTAAAACCATAGGTGGAATTAAATTGGTTGTTGAAACAAAAGAAATAACCTGGAACTTGCGGCGGTAACTTAATACCGCACTAGAGTAGGTGTGCTTATGAAAGCAGGAAAAGAATAGGAAACTTACTATAATGAAATTAAGTGGTTAGGTAATTACAAGGAAAGAACGCAAGTAAAACAAACTTTGACGATGAAATTTTATCGTTTCCTAGGTAGCTTCCACCTATGTTTCTTGTGGGTGGTGATGAATCGGGTTTTTCTTGTGTAAACTAAACTTTTATGATCACACTCCACATTGCAATATCAAAACACGTAACTCCACGCGCTGTTTGTTCTTTATTTGGAAAATTTTCAAACTTTATTATTTGACCAACCTTTCAACAAAAATTAATCTATTTATATTTTTCGATTATAGTAATAGCTACCTCTCACATTATTATCTTATATTACTATCTGCAAAATTAATTAAATTTGATAGAAAGTAAGAGGTTGGTCTCATTGATAACTCGAATACCTATTATAACATTTATAAAATTCGAAAATTATCTTCTTTTTCAGTTTGATGTCTGTCTATCTAATCAACATTTTCACCTAAGTGAATATTCCAATATAGTCTCATTTATGTACAAAAATTATGTAAACTTATGTTTCAAGCTTAACAATATGAAAAATTTAAAACATAAAGTACCAACTACCGATTGGC
The DNA here is from genome assembly GCA_026212405.1 of Petrea volubilis. Classification (NCBI taxonomy): domain Eukaryota; kingdom Viridiplantae; phylum Streptophyta; class Magnoliopsida; order Lamiales; family Verbenaceae; genus Petrea; species Petrea volubilis. The sequence goes on along the minus strand of CM047882.1, from coordinate 6,378,703 downwards.
CTCAATAAGATGAGGAATTAGATCCATTCAGCAACATTTAGGATTCGAATTCTAAAATAGTGAATCAAACAATTGGGTTGGGAGCGTAACCCACATATTACGTCTCTGCAATACCCAAATTCAAAGGGTTAATGCCCCAAAAAAAAAAAAAATCATAGAGTGAAAATAAAATCGGGCAGGCGTGGAATGACTTAGCCTACATTTGGGCCTTTAATGATTGAACCTTTACCAAGTCCACAAAACAATGGACTGGGCCCAAATCCTCACAACAATTGACGCGCTATTATAGTCAAAGCCAGCCAAAGTCCATTAGCCACTAAATGGAAATCCATCTCTAGGGTCATGCTTTACCTCCCGGATTTTATGTAGGGTTGTCAAAAACAAATTTCTACAGTTGAATTGAAGCTTAAATTAGTTTTATTGGCTGGTCATGCCCCATGCTATGTGTTGCAAATTATTTTCTCAACTGGGATCCTTTCTTCAGTCAGTCCGGATTCTCTGTCACACAACGGTGCTACATCTCATCCTCCACTCATCAATACATACCACGTGTATTGGTGAGCGGTTGAAACCAGGAAATAGAATATTTAAAAAAGTTTCCATATCATAAATTTTTCTCTTTTCTAATCTCAATTACTCATCAATACACGTAACGTGTATTGATGAATGGAGGAGGAAATGTAACACGTGACAGAGAATCTGGACCAGTTCTTCAGTAATGCAAGTCTATTTTTCTTTTTTCATAACAGGTAATAATGTAAGTTAGTGATATACCTTAATTGATAAACATAGTATAATAAATTTCATAATAACACGATCGAGATACTTCTATAATTGATGAAAGTTCATAATTTTTGGACATTATATTTGCTACAGGATAATGTTTGCAATACAAGGTTTGATTTTCAATTTTCATGGCATACTTTAATTTCAGCAATTTTTAATTGAGGGGGAAAAACAAAGAAACAAAAGATCATGCATCATTTTCATGTATAGACGAAGTACGTTTCAATCGGATGAAATTTTAGATTATATTGATATGAAAATGAAATTATATTTGATTTATAATTTTTATTGTACAACAGTTGAATTCTTTTTTCTTTAAAAACTAAAATTTGTCTAGATATAAAAAAATTTAGAATGATGTGCGGGTTTACTAAGTAGGTGTTAAAATAACTGATAATTTTAAGCAAAAAATTGAATGATGTAAATATAATTTTGGTATGTCCATGTTAAATACCGGGGCGGGGGGAATTGTTGCCCAAATCTGATTTGACCGCACCCAACCAATCATATAACAAATGTTAATACACTTGTCATGTGATTGATCACTCTCTCTAAATTATACACCAATCACATGACAAGTGTAAAATATTTACCACCTGATTAGTCATGGTATGACCGAAACCGATATGGATAAGAATTTCCCGAAGGGTGGGGTGGTGGGGGAGGGGAAAAATATCATTTAGAATGAAGCAAAACAAGATAGATATACGGATCGTAGATATTCATGCATCGAAACAATTGAATTCATTCATTATAAAGAATTCAATTGATAAAGGAAAAAAAAAAAAAACCAAAAAACAACAAACAACAGGAAGAATATTATGGTACTTTTCCAGTACCGTCTCAACGATAATCCCATAATTTGCATACAGAGTTAGTTCAAATTCATTAATGACCTGTTAGTCATCATTTCATACCCTAATGAAAGCTAAAACATCGCATGCTCAAGCAGCATCCGAAACATCAGAAGCCGGGTCAGAATTAAGATCCAAACCCGCTTTCTGATTCTCCTCCGAGCACTCCAGGTCTTTCTTAACTCCGTCGAAATCTTCCCGTTCGAACGACGGCCGCCAAGGAGGCTTCGCCATCGACTCACTGTCGGCAGACCTGACGGCGCCGTCGCGCCGCTGGAAGTACTTGACGGCCACCTGAATTCTCTTCAGTATAGCAAAGAACTCGTCCACCTCTTCATCCGCCGGCACCGGCGCCGCCGCCGCCACCCTGTCTTCATCTTCCGGCTGTTTCGCTCTCTTCCCGTTGGCTCCTCCGTCATCTTGCCGTTTTCTCTTCTCCACCTCCATAGATTTAAGACACGCAGAGTCCAGAGAACTAAAGGAGACAGTGCTTTTTCTTTCTTTTTTTTTTTTACCCTTTTTTCTGAGAAAAAGTAAATAAATAAGAATACTAAAATAGATGCCTGAAAGATGAAAAGAAAAATGGTGCGGTCGTTGAAAGAAACTAATTTGATTTAAAGAGACGAGTAACTGTTGGAAAACAAATAGTGCTCTACGAGATGACGTAATGTAGTGGCGTAATAGTGATGACGTCAGAACTCAGAAGATTGATTCTTAGAAAAATATCTTTGGCTTTGGTTGGTGAAATAGACAGGCGAACAAATTTGCAGAAAAGAATCATGGCACAATTGACTATGAAAGTTGACACCGAATTGTCTACTCATAATTTTCCTTAAGAAATTTGATACGCTTATACTTATATAGTCGTAATTTAATGATTTTAATCAACTTTTTTTTAATGAAAATACTTTGATTTGATTGGTACTTTAATGGCACCAAATCAATTACTTTAATGATGAGAATAATACAATCAAACATATCAATATTATTACAATTAATATTCTCAATAGAGTACTTCAATACTATTAATTAAATTCATTATTTTTTTAATATAATTGATTTGAAATATCTTATAAATATTTCGGATATTGATTGAATTCATTATTTTTTTTTATACAATCAACTTTGAACATCCTATAGATATCAATTGGAACACTACACACTCACACACTCACTCATCTAAAGGGAAAGAGAAAGAGACAAGAGAGTTCGAATCCAAGACATCAATGGTATTGGTTCGAACCCCCACCATTGGATTATGGTTCCAATGACAATTGAATTCATTAATTTAATGAAACAAAAATAGAAAGAAGAAAAATGTTGCAAATTTTATAAGAAAAAAAAATAATATGATTTGGGAATAAGAAAAGTTTTTAAAAACAAAAGTAAAATGTAGAGGAGATGAGATAGAAAATATATGAGCAAGACAATTTAGTATTTACCTTTTCATAATTTAATTAATTTATTTAAGGAAAAGTTTAGCTTTGATCGAGTTTCACCACATTAATGTGATAACGCGTGTCTTAATTAATTATCAAGTGTCAATTCAAATCATTTACTATAAAATGATGTTATATCTTCTCTTCCACTAACCAATACACGCCACGTGTATTGGTGAGTGGTAAACATAAGGAAAGAGAAAAAACTTATTATATGGGATAATTTTTGCAAATTCTATTTTTTTATCTTAACAGCTCACCAATACACGTGACGTATATTGGTGAGTGAATGAAAAGGTGTAGCACAATTTTATAGTAGGGGATCTAGACCAAGCAAGTGTTGCCAAATTTGATTTGAACAAAAAGTTTCATATATTGAAGATAAAAGACACTAACACAACAATTTTAAATCAATTCCATCTAGTCTTGATCAGTCTCTTTTGGTTAAACTAGGGATATGATTCAATAATACCAAAGTTTTATTAAATCATTAGATTGTATTTGATGAACGGAAGAACTTCATATTGATCTTGCATGTTAATCCTATTCAACATCATCGATTTCATCTGGATCGACAACCTTAAATTTCATGAGTTGTGAAGAGTAGTAAATTTCATTTGCATGAAAAGAAAAAAATAGGAAAAAAAAAGTCATTATAATTTGGTAATGTAACATTTGCACGGACAATTTATATGTAACACCCGCACCCCTCCCACCTCCTAGGGGAAAAAAGAAAGAAGAAAATCATGACACACTACAAAATAAATTAATATTAATAATAGGATATAAAAGTTGTCATAAATAATCATATTAAGTGAAAATACATTCTTTTTTTTGTCACTAATTAAATTTTTTTACAATAATTTTTATGTTTTCACAATATCGCTCAACAATGACAAGAAGTAATAGTTTAGTTGTAACTTTAAGAAAATAAGTAAATTTGTGACAATATAGTAGGTGATAATGAAAAAGCTGTCATTAATTATATATATTTAGTGACAAAAAAATTATTTTGTAACAAAATATAGTTTGAATAAAGTTAATGGTGACAACTTAGTGTAAAAAGGTGACAAGATAATGAAAAATTAACAATTAGTAACACATTTATTGTGACAACCTAGTGACAATAGAATATTGTCACAAAATTCTAATAATAATTTTTGTTGTCATTAAGATATCATTATAGACGTGTCATTAATTATCAATGATGACAACTAAAATATTAATTATTATCATCATTGAGTGATATTATGATAACATAAAAATTATTGTCACAAAAAATTTAATTAGTGACAAAATAAAAAGTAATGTCACTTAATACAGTAATTGGTGACAACTTTTATATTGTCACGTTTAAATTTGTCAATAATATTATTTTTTCTTGTAGTGTGTCACAATTGACAATTAGTTACACACCAATAAAAATATCTTGATGAGAAAATAAAATTATCATTAGAATTTTGTAATAAGATTCTATTATCATTAAGTTGTTAGCATAGAATTTTGTATCATTAATTATCAATGTTACATTATGTTATCACATTTTTACACAATGTTGCCACCATTTATATTGTGCAAATTGTATTTTGTAACAATATAATATTATCATTAAATATACATAATTAATAACAATTTTTTCCATTATCATCTATTATATTGTTACTAATTTATTTATTTTCTTTTATAGATGCATGTGAACACAATAGGAAAAAATGCGTTTTTCACCCGAAAAAATTCCGTTTGAGATTCAAAAAACAAATTCTGGCCGAAATTTCCACTGAAATTCAAAAGAAATAAAAAAAAATCTGGCCGAATTTCAATGGAAAAATAAAAAAAATCCGGCTGAATTTTCCCTAGGAATTCAAAAAAATAAAAAAAAAATCCGGCAAAAAAATATTAAAACGTACTTATATAAAGAAAACAAAAAAAATATATAAGTTAGATAGCTTGATGGTAGAGTATTTCTCTTATAGGGTACGGGTTCAACGTTCAACCCCATTTGGATGCAAAAATGATTTTATTTTTTTAAAATTCTTTTTTTGCTAAATTCAATATGTAAATACATATGTTTATTAACTATTATTATTTATACTATCTTTTAATTATTTATAATATATTTATTAAATTTATGAAAAATTTTAAAATAAAAAGGGGTCTTACTTAATATATAGTATATATATTTAATTTATTGGTCCAATGTTGAACCCCATTTGGATGCAAAATTAATTTTATTTTTTTAAATTCTTTTTTTGCTAATTCTATATGTAAATACATATCTTTATTAACTATTTTTATTTATACTATCTCTAAATTATTTATAATATATTTATTAAATTAATGAAAATTATAAAATAAAAGGGGGTCTTACTTAATATATATATATACACATAGTGTGTTTGTGTGTGTGTGTGTGTATAATTTATTGGTCCAAGGTTGAACGCCATTTGGATGCAAAAATAATTTTATTTTTAAATATTTTTTTTGCTAATTCTATATGTAAATATATATCTTTATTAACTACTATTATTTATACTATCTTTTAATTATTTATAATATATTTATTAAATTTATGAAAATTATAGGGGGTCTTACTTAATATATAGTATATATATAATTTATTGAGTTTTATTTCAAAGTTTTTTTTTAATTAGAATATTTTCATATGTTTTACTATTAACAACTGAATATGGGAATGAAAAAAAGATGCATATTAGAGTAGCTGGTATGTTTGTTATTTAAAACAATATAAATAATAATATATAAATAATTTATTAAAAAATTAAAATAAGTTAACAAAATAAGAATATGCAAGTACATATATATAAACAAAAGAATTTTGAATTTTTTTTTAAAATTGAAAGAAGAATATTAAACTATTACATGTACATGCAATACATGCCGTTATAACAAATTTTTTCCAAAAATTTAAGTATCATCAAAATTAAATAAAAAAAAAATACAAACAAATTCAACTTTTAAAAAATGTATAAACAAAATAGTTTGGTCGAAATGCTATTAGCAGACATAAATATTTAAAAGCCTCAAACGAATATTAATAAGAATAAATTACAACTAAGAATAAACTTCAAAAGTTAAGAATAAATTACAAAAAATAAATATCTCCAAATTACAAAAAATAAATTAATAAATTAAAATAAGAATAATTAAACAAATATATAATAAGTATAAAACAAAATAAAATACAACACAATTTTTTGCAATAACTTAGGGTCACTAGTTCAAATCCCCTCAATTATAAAAATTTACACATTTTGAAAGATACTATTCCAAAAGCGGGTGGGGCGGCGGTGATGAGTCAGCTGCTACTTCGACGGAACAGTCTATAGAAAATTTCTGTTGGGTTTCCGCTGGAGTGGCTATCCTGCAGAATTCCTCAAGTGAAAATCCAACGAAAATGCCATTTGCGACAATTTTTTCAGACGGGCACGTTTCCATTAAAATTCTGCCGCAATTATCATTTTTCAACGAAAAATTCACCGAATTTTGCCTGTTTTCCTGTGGCGGGACTTAATGGAGGTGCGATATTGGAGGTGATGGCGACGGCACAATGAGACGATTCACCAAACCAAGACACCAAGATGGGTCTCTTACGTGTGAGGGTGTTCAATGTTAATTAGCACGCTTTCCTGGCAATTCACGTGACTGCTCAATTTGAATTAATAATGTCCATAAATATTTATACTCTCATTTTGGGTTCTCTTCCTTTGAGGATGATCAAGTATCTCATATATTTTACTCTAAAAATGCGATGAAAGTGCCATAATTAGGATATTATGAATTTCAATTTCTGAAATGTGTTGCCAAGTGTGTGGCTAATATTGGGATTGACTTGCAATACTCCCTATCGTATACGGTGTATTTGAAAATGTATTCTTCTTTTAACGCACAAATAAAATAAAATAAACAATTGAAATGGGATTGACCTAACTAACAAAGTTAAAGACGAAGACTCCTCGTTTTTTATAAAATAGCCGACCACTAGAAGTTTCTAAAAGTGGAGAACTCTACCTTTTTTCGCATGTATGTCGCACGTTTTTTTTTTGGATATCTGTAAAATAAAAGTAATATTTTGAATTTTTATCCTTCATTTAGTCATTAACTTTTCCCTATAACTCCCGCCATTCCCTTATGTTTGTCAGTTGAACAAATATATATATATATATATATATATGTATTCTAAAATATTTATCATTATCATTTTTTTTTCAAATATAGCCATTCACTAGCTTTAATAAAGTATCATTTGTAAATTTGTAAAAAAAGTCTCAATGACTTATTAATTAGAATAAGTAACTAAAAGAACGTTTTAACTTTTATTAATTTAAAATTATGACTATTAATTATCCTTATTGGTTCTTTTGTAAAAACCTTGAACAATAAACAAAAGAGAATAGATGAAGTACCTTACAAATAGCATTTAAAATCAGTGCTGGAAAAAAAAAAAAGAAAACTAAACAATTTAATCGGGACCGGGAGGAAGCATATTCTTATTGTCAACAAAGTAATGGAAACATAAGTGTTAGGGTAATTTCTTTATTAGGAAGAAAGACAAAACAGAAACATAAAAAAAGATATTAGGACCTCTACAAATGACTCTTAATTAGTCATATTATTTATAATAAAACACCACTATTAACATTATTGATTCTAACATTATCTCTCTCATTAAGTTCTTCCGAAATCGGAACTATCTTTTTATCTACTATTCTCTAATTAAATTAAATAGAGAGCTAAAATAGTGGTTTGGCAACTTTGATCTATCAAATAGCTAGGTATTTTCAAGATTTTTTTTTTTAAATATCAAAAAACATTTGTCCAACATTTACTAATACCCTTACATCACCCTTTCAAAACTTATATTAATGTTCGAGCAACAAATTGCATCAAGAAAACATGAAAATCCATCAAAAATTGCATTAGATGGAGATAAAAGAGAGAAAGTAGCATGGAAATGCATGTTAAGGGTACAAAGAGATTCAAAAAAGTATCTTACAATATTGTTAAATTAATATATAGAACACCTTTTTTTACAGCGTTTAACGTAAGAGGTTCGAAACAACTACTAATGGCCGGAGTAAGGGAAGGGAGTTGCGTCACTGTATGTGGAGGGGCACGGCGGCACGGGAAACAAATGTTTGTGTTTAGTGGAGGATCAGCTCACTTTACCCAAAAAAAAGAGAGAGAGGGAGGGAGGGGGGGAGAGAGAGAGAGAGAGAGAGGGAGAGAGAGAGAGAAGTACATTGCACAATCAATTAACCAAATGTACATTGCTCAATCTGAGAACTTCTTACGTCATACTCATGAGGCCATCAAGTCAAGTCACCATTTGGCTTTTATTTTTCTTATTATGAAATAAATAAATCCCATTTGAAGCCTGAATCAATCAAGGGCTCCACTTAATTATTTTAATCTCCTACCAAATTAACATGGTATCAAAATAATGTCCAACAAATAATCTTGTATTTGAATCTCAATTCTACCCATTTATGAAAAAAAAATAAAATGAAATTCATATGAAAATTTTGATAAAAAAAAAAACAAAATTTATTATTTAGTGCGGAGACTATTAAAAATAGTAAATATCTAATAACTCTCATGTCTAATAATTTAAACTTTGATAGAATGTGATCATTTGATATGTTGTTGACCAAGAGTTGGAGCACAAATTCCTTTTACTTTTCAGAATAAAAACAAGTTAAAGAAGTTGGGCTTATTCATGGACCACTACAACATGTTCTACCTTTTAATATACTCAACCACTCAAAGCCTCCACTTTTCACTTTTTTCTTCGACAAGCAATCTACTTTTATATGATGCAACTTTGCTTTGATCTTAGAGAGTTCAAAATTAGAGAGATGATAATAGAGATTTATTTGTAATATACAGGCAGTGAAAACTGAAAAAGATGCACTCAAATTTGAATATAAATCATGAAAACAATCCATTTTCCTGGACATTACGCAGAGCCCATGGACAGACCTATGGGCCAACACTGTTTGTGGAGGTAATTGCCAATTTAATCCCATACGATATATTTGTGAGCCGATTTTGTCTAAATTTTTTTTTATAGCTAAGATAGTCCTATTAGATAGTGCTCTCCCTCCAAAATGGTCCATCCGTTAAAAACTAATGGGAAACGCATGTGCAACTCACGTGCGCCGTTAATTTTTAAATGGAGGGAATTACACGTGGGACTACTTCAATCAATTTTGAAAATTTGGGACCATATTGGCGAGCGCTTTTGTACTGTCGGACTAATTTGGCTAAAATGCATATAAAATTTTAATCATGACTTGATGCATAATTGATTCCTCATCCAAGTCCAAGGACTAATTAAATCACGTCATAAGCTTGAAAAATTCCTAATTTTTTTATTCCCACTTAGGAGTTTTCATGTGGGATAGGATTCCGAATAAACTCATTCTCTAACGAGCACCCATTTATGCATACGAGTGTCACTACACTCGATATCCATGAAACAATACATCTCCTATTTGAAATAATCATAAATACAAGTCTTTTAATGAGTAAAGTCGATACTCCATTCTCAGTTAGACTCAACAACTTTGAGTAATTTTGATCACGTTTTACAGACCTGTTTCAAGACTTCCATCTCTATGCAAAATCAAGTCTCATGGCTTTAATGTGATTATGAAAATTCAACCACAAACATTTAATATTTTTTGGCAATCTTCATTGTATAACATTAGTTGTGGTATTTATATTTAATGTTTGTGGTGAGATTTTGGCTAAGTTGGTCTCATACGATATATTCGTTAGCTGATTTTGTCCCAAATTTTTTTTAGTCAAGATAGTCCCACTGGATAGTACTCTATCTCCGAAATGGTCCCTCTTATAAAAACTAAAGCTAAAGGGAAATACATGTGCAACTCACGTGTGCCGTTAATTTTTAAATGGAGGGAGTTACACATGGAACTATTTTAATCAATTTTGAAAATTTGGGACCAAATCGGCTAGCACTTCTGTACTGTTGAACTAATTTGACTAAAATGTATGTTTAATTTTAATCTTGACTTGATGCATAATTGACTCTTCATCCAAGTCCAAAGACTAATTAAATCACATCATAAGCTTGGAACATTTCTGATTTCTTTATTCCCACTTTGGAGTTTTCATGTGAGATAGGATTCTCAATAAACTCATTCTCTAACGATCACCCATTTATACATATGAGTGTCACTAATTAAATTCTAAATCAAGTCTCACGGCTTTAATGTGGTCATGGAGATTCAACCACAAACATTAAATATAAATAACATAACTAATGCTATACAATGAAGATTGCCAAAAAATATTAAATGTTTGTGGTTGAATCTCCATAATCACATTAAAGCCGTGAGACTTGGCTTCGTATAGAGATGGAAGTCTAGAAACAAGTCTATAAAGCGTGATCAAAATTACTCAAAGTTATTGAGTCTAACTGAGAGTGGGGTATCGACTTTACTCATTAAAAGACTTGCATTTATGACTATTTCAAATAGGAGATGTATTGTTTCATGGATATCGAGTGTAATGACACTCGAATGCATAAATGGGTGCTCATTGGAGAATGAATTTATTGGGAATCCTATCCCACATGAAAACTCCCAAGTGGGAATAAAAAAATTAGGAATGTTCCAAGCTTATGACGTGATTTAATTAATTCTTGGACTTGGATGAGGAATCAATTATGCATCAAGTTATGATTAAAATTACATATGCATTTTAGCCAAATTAGTCCAACAGTACAAGAGTGCTAGCCAATATGGTCCCAAATTTTCAAAATTGATTAAAGTAGTCCCACGTGTAACTCCCTCCATTTAAAAATTAACGGTGCACGTGAGTTGCACATGCGTTTCCCGTTAGTTTTAAACGGATGGACCATTTTGGAGAGAGAGTACTATCTAGTGGGACTATCTTGGCTAATAAAAATTTGGGACAAAATCGGCTAGCGAATATATCGTATGGGACCAAATTAGCAATCACCTCATTTGTGGTTGAATCTCCATGATCACATTAAAGCCGTGAGACTTGGTTCGAGTTTAGTGATACTCATATGCATAATGGGTGCTCGTTAGAGAATGAGTTTATTGAGAATCCCATCCCACATGAAAACTCCTAAGTGGGAATAAAAAAATCAAGAATGTTTCAAACTTATGATGTGATTTAATTAGTCGTTGGACTTGGATGATGAATCAATTATGCATCAAGTCAGGATTAAAATTAAACATACATTTTAGCTAAATTAGTCCCACAGTACAGAAGCGCTTGCTGATTTGGTCCCAAAATTTCAAAATTAATTAAAGTAGTCCCATTTGTAACTCCATCCATTTAAAAATTAACGGCACACTGACTGACTGGGCGACCAGACGAGCTGAAACCCGCCAACTGCCCCAAATCAAGGAGGGTAAGAGTCATGGGACCGGCGGCGAAATGAAATGTGTTGTCAAGACGACACCAAAACGGCAGCGCCGCCTGAAGGAAACCCATATCAAGAGCATATGGGGATTTCGAAACCTGAATAGGTTCATAAATCCCGATGCTTCTCCACAATTGGCCGTATACGGCTTCAACGCGAGTGCACTAGATGGTGAAGTCGCGGTGGACGGAGGAATTGGGTGACCAGGGCCAGTTGCGAACGGAGGTGCCAAAGATGTGACCCCCCGGATACGGTAGCCGCTCTTCGAAACGAGCTAGGTCGCGAGGATGGTCACGAGGGATATCCCCGCTAATAATAGGGCCCAAAGAGTGGGAACCTTCGCATGTGAAAATGGTGGAGTTTGGAGACACCATTGATGTTGAGAAAATTAGGGTTTTCGAATTTGGGGGTAAGAAAAATGAGGAGACGAAGATAGTTAGCCGGAAAAAGGAGAAGGTTCTTTTAAAAGGTAATGACTAAAGGAGAGTTCTAATTTTTCTGGAGAACACGCAAGAGTTTTAAGTGGTTGGGAGATTGGGAGTCGAAAAGTAATTAAAGTTCCAGGCGTGAGAAAACACTGGAAACGGCTAGTATTGGGACTCTCAAAAGGCGCCATCATGATGGCGCCAGTAACAGCCGTCAGTCGAGGTGAGCAGAAACAGAGGAAAATATTTAAATATGTATGGGAAGCATGAATAAAAAAGCCGCCAAATTTAATGGCGCAAAAGGTATTAAAGTTTAAATCAAGTTATGGTCAAAGTCTTACCACTTGACCACAACTTGCGGGGGGAATTGTTTGGGCCCAAAAATGAATTTTTGTATAAATTCGGAGTGGGCTAATTTTGGTCCTTTTCGCCACGCCGAAATGAATTAATTTGGCCCAGGCCGCTTCGACGCGTCCACAAAGCCCATGTTGGAGGCCCAGGCCGGAATGAAATCGCGGCCCATGGCCTAGTCAGCCAAAAATATAAAAATAGAAAATAGATAATAAATTTAAATTCAAATCCCTCACAATTAGGGGTTGTTAGTAGATGAATAACAGAATGGCTAAAAATAGCCATTGTTATATCTGCACGTGCCTAAAATAAAGGCCATATGGTGCTAATATTTGAAATTTAAATAAAGATGGCAGCAACTGCCACTTCTAGGAATAAGGCCGGCCATTCATCTTTTGGCCATGTTTGAATAAATCATTTCCAGCTCCAAGAATAAAGGAAGGCAGTTGCAGCCTGAAGCCTATAAAAGGAGAACTGGAGTCTTCATTCAACACACACAACGTCAATCAATCAACTACAACAACACTTCTCTCAATCAAGAAGTCCACACTTCTCTGATTCCTTAGCTTAAATGAACAAAGAATAGCTTTAGTTCGAGTAGGTAGAAAACCGCTACGGTGTGTTTGTAGCCATACCTCATTCGGCTCGAAGTGAGGATATCAATGCACTTATTCCGTAACGTCACGAAGTCGTAGCCATCACTCACTCGGATTGGGCCCGGTTCGAGGTGAGATATCAATGCGGCGGAGTGGTACCCAGCATTCATATCGAGCGCATGCATGAAGGGGAGTGCAGACGGAGTCAATCAATGCTCGTCGGAGTGAACAGCCTCTGAAAACAACCACAGGTAGATATGGCCGGAGTCATCAATGTGTCCGATTTGTAGCTAGAGTTCTTAGGGACTGCTCAATGCATCTCTGTCATAGATATGGCCCGAGTCATCAATGCGTGTGTATGTAGTCGAGTCCTGTAAGGTCCACATGGCGAGTAGCTATCGTCTTCTAATGTATTTCCTTTTCGATTTAAGCTTTCTGACCCTTTTCGATCTTTGAGAGTGCTAAATTATTAAGTCCTACATTCAGTTGTAGGCAAGTAGAACCTCAGGGGTAGTGTTAGCCTACTCCAATTCAATCGCTTTTCAGATAGAAGTCTTAGGCGCATCACTGTTTCATTTCGATTCACATTAATTCCATTTCGAACCACCTCACATTCACTCTGAACCACAAGACTTCCACTTGTGTGCTACTGCACACTGGCACGCCCCCACCCGAACACAAAGAAGCTCACTTCGAATCGGTTGTTTTCCCATCGAACTCGGCCGGTTCGAACCCTGAGCAGCCACTTCGGCGCGGCCGGAAGAAATTTATGCAAACATATCTTTCTAGCACGCCCGGTGGGACAGCATTTCAGTTTTCGAAAAGGTCTTAGAAAGCACGTTTTATTTCGGTCAATTGCATACTTGCATTCTATATTGAAAACTCACAAAAAATTAAAAATTAAAATTCAAAAACAGCAAGCTATGGCACCACCACGCTTAAGGAGCCAAACTCGAGCTAACCTCGGTTCAGACAGTGGAAGCGAGGCAGCCAGTGATCAGAACGAAGAGATGAGTGGAAATAATCCACCTCCCAACGTTCAGGCTATCATTGACAGGCTCGAGCGAAATCAGAGAGCGCCTGAAGAGGCGCCGATTCAAGAAGCACCCGCCTTACTGGCCAGAGTGGCCAACTGTGGCGAAGACGCGCTATATGTAATGGAAAAGTGGATCTTGGAGTCCAACTGGAGATTCCAGGAGTTGATGGAAAGACAACGCAAGGAAGAATCGGAGAGGGCCGAACAGATGGCCTCCATGTTAGAATCACTCCGAGTGACAGATCCACATTACGGAATGAACTTGCGTAGCATGGCGTCAAGGATGGACAACGTTCCACAGGTAAGAGAAACCCCACGACGAAATGAGGCCGAACAACATCACAGGCCCGACCTCGCCGATGTACGGCCAGAACGACTGAACATTGGAGGAAATGATCGTCGTGGAAGGTACCCTAACGTTGATACTGGCAAAAGAGTGGCGTTCGAATCCAGAGGAATACTCTTGGAAGGGGAAGGATCGAGCTCCAGAGATCATTTCGAAAGACCTGAGATCCCCTATCCGATGCCACACATGTCAAGAAGGCCCCAACCTGCCACCACTGCCACAAATCCCACCAATCGAAATGACAACACAGCCGTATCTCGATAAGAGATACAGGAAATGTTGCGATAGGAGTTGGCAAGGCATAAACGGTCAGCCTCGCCACCCAGGTGGATGATACAGAGTTGCCTAGACAACGACACATTACGTTTTCTGCCGGAATGGATGAATAAGAAAATGGGAATTGACAAAGAACCATTCCAGGCGGAGGGAGTAAACATGGTCAACGTTCAGGAAGACCCAGCCAAAAAGGAAAACCAACAAACTGAGCAGGAAATAATACAGTCAGGATGGCAATTAGGCCTTTGCGCTAGATGTCATTCCGAAATGGCAACAGTGCCATGGGTCTACCAGTTAACGCCTACTATCCTTGGGCCAATCCCATGGCCAACTTTCCCATGGTTCCACAGCCGCCTATGGTGCCGTATTCTCCTCACATGCTCGGGGGGCATTGCGCCAATGGCGGTCCATTGCAAGAAAATGGAAATAAGCGGAATCGAAGTCCTCCCCGAAGGACTGACAGAAGTGATAAGAGGAGGGCACCCTTTAGCCCACTTCGAAGACATGAACCAACTCGAGAACCGGTTCATTCCAGGTTCGTCAAACCACCAGCAGTCCAGAAAGGACGCTGGACGGCAGTAAGACATCCTAAGTTCCCAAACGGAAGAAGTCCTCGTGATATGACGAGAACACAGTATCGAAGACATTTGAGGCAACGGAAAGAAGCTGAAATACTCAAAAGGGAAACAACGAAACCCGTCAAGGGGAAGGCAGTAATGTCAGTAGAGCCAAAAAGCCAGATAGTCACCCCGACTGACATTCAATCGAAGAGAAAGGTCGCCGATCCAATAATGTTGGAGACCGATGTATCAAAGATTGGTGTCTCGGATAGACCAGATTGTGTCGGGGAGGAAGACCTGCTGAGTGAATGGATCGTAAAAATGGAAGAACTAAACCAGGTCGACAAAGAGTTGCCAATGGAAACCACAGGCGTACCATCATCCAGTGGCGACGCTGTCAACATGGAATGCAACATGGTATGGGCATTCCCTTCCGATATTAATGCTAACAATAATTCTCAGGATGACACAGAAGAGAGCAGTGAAGTCTGGGATGACAGTGAGCTGGTAGCTTTCTTTGTCAGCAATCCCGAACAAACGGTCCAGAAGAGCAAGACTATCGAAGAGATCAAGGCTTTGTTCCAGACGCCGCCGCCAAGCATGGCGAAGCATGTAAAGCCTCTCTTCGTAGCTGGCCATATCGATGGCAAGCCTACTGGAAGAATGCTGGTTGACAATGGAGCCGCAGTGAATATCATGCCTCTCCAAACCATGAAACGCATAGGAAAGGAGAAGGCTGATCTTCTCAAGACCGATGTGGTGATTAGCAATTTTGCCGGAGGTAAAGCAGACATTATGGGCATCCTGCCAATCGAAGTAAGTATTGGGAGTAAGATAGTCACTTCTGCCTTTTTCGTCATAGATGCGAAGACTTCCTATAATGCCTTGCTTGGAAGGAATTTGATCCATTCCGCCATGTGCATCCCTTCAACCTTACACCAATTTTTGATATTTTTGGGAGATGGCGAGAACGAGCCAGAGATAGTCAAGGCAGAAGAAAGGCCGTTTACAGCCAATGTGAATGTAGTAGAAGCTAGGTACTACTGCGACAATGTCGGACCATATAAGTTTATCGGACAGGACAAATATGGTCGTCCGCTTTGTGCCACTTCATCCGTGGCGCCGGTTAGTTTAGAGGTAGCAATAAGTAAAGAAGTTAGCAGGCCTTGCAACATCGACGAAAGGCCGCTTTCTACTTTTCAAAATGTTGATCATGAATAACGTCGACATAGACGAAATTGTAATAATTCCGGATAGCGCCGGATCAATAATAATAAATAACACTTTGGCCTTATTGGCCAAAGATCTTTCCGATTACTACAATTGTAAAGCGGATGTAATTTATGAGCACGATCAAGATCTCACTTCGACAGATGAGATCACGATGAAAGAACTGAATGCCGCTCCGGCAAAGCTTGATGACGTTAGGATTCAAGTTCAGGATCCTGTAATCGAAGTGGAGCTTGGCAATGAAAACGATCATAGGCCCACTTACATTAGTGCTTTATTAAGCCATGAAAACAAAGAGGCCATGATCAACATACTCAAAGAATACAAAGACTGTTTTGCATGGAACTATGATAAAATGCCCGGTCTCAGCAGGGACTTGGTGGAACATCGAATACCCATTTTGCCTGGGTTTAAGCCACGCAAACAACCTCTCCGACGCATGTCCGACGAAGTCTGTGTGTTGATTAAAGAAGAGATTCAAAGGCTTCTTAAAGCAGACTTCATCGAAGTGGCCAGATACCCTGAATGGGTGGCCAATGTCGTGCCAGTTATCAAAAAGAATGGCAAACAGAGAATTTGCATAGACTTCAGGGATTTAAATTTGGCATCTCTGAAAGATGAGTACACAATGCCAATGGCCGACATGATGATAGATGCCGTCGCAGGGCATAAGTACCTAACTCTTGTCGACGGCAATGCCGGATACAATCAGATCTTCGTAGCTGAAGAGGATATCCCGAAACTGGCATTCCAATGCCCGGGGGGCATTGGTACCTTTCAATGGAAGGTTATGCCATTTGGCCTTAAAAATGTTGGAGCTACATACCAACGAGCTATGAATTGCATTTTTCATGACTACATGAATGACTTCGTCAAGGTTTACATCGACGATCTTATCATTAAGTCTACCAGCTTTGCTCAGCATTTAGAGCACCTGGTTAAGGCCTTTGACAGGATGAGAAAATTTCAGTTGAAGTTAAACCCGCTAAAATGCGTGTTCGGAGTGGCCGCAGGCCATTTTCTTGGGTTCCTAGTACATAAGAAAGGAATCGAAGTGGAAGCGAACAAGGCAAAGGCCATCTTGGCCGCCCAACCACCTCGAACCAAGAAAGAACTTCAACAATTTCTGGGAAAAGTCAATTATTTGAGAAGGTTCATTTCGAACCTTGCAGGCAAAACCAAGATTTTCTCACCCTTATTAAAATTAAAAGATCATGACCAATTCGAATGGTCAGAAGAGCATGGGCAGGCATTTGATAAGATCAAGGAAGCTCTGACTTCCCCTCCTGTGATGATGCCGCCGCGAAAAGGAGAACCGCTTAAGCTTTATATTTCGGCAGCAGACAAGACCATTGGAGCCTTTTTGGCTCAAGACAACAAAAATGGTCTTGAACGAGCTGTGTACTACTTAAGCAGGCATTTGAGCGACACAGAACAAAGATACCATCCGATCGAAAAGGTGTGTCTGACCTTATATTTCGCATGTATCAAGCTACGACATTATTTGCTACCAGTAAAGGTTCTTGTAATCAGTAGCATCGATGTGGTCAAATACATGCTTTCGAGATCAGTAGTACGTGGTCGGATAGGCCGTTGGGCCATCCACCTGATGGAGTATCAACTACAATTTGTTCCACAAAAAGCTATGAAGGGCCAAGCCTTGGCCGATTTTCTCACCGACCACCCCATTATCGAAATAGATAACGAAGTAGCTCAGCAAATCGAAATACTGTCAGTATTCGTGAAACCCTGGATCCTTCATTTCGATGGATCGCGAACAGACAAAGCATCTGGGGCTGGCATTGTGGTCACTTCACCATCAGGAATCAAGACTGGCATGTCAGTCCAGTTCGATTTCCCATGCACCAATAATCAAGCCGAATATGAGGCCTTGATCCTTGGATTGGAAATACTACGAGAATTGGGGGCATCTAGCGTCAATGTGACTGGTGACTCCCAGCTCGTCATTAAGCAGATTCAGGGTGCATTCCAGTGTTGAAATCCCATATTGGATAGATATATTTCCACGGTGAATGCTTTGCTAATGGAATTCGACGAAGTGACATTGCAGCATGTGGCTAGAAAATTCAATTTCGAAGCCAATGAATTGGCTCAGATAGCCATTGGAGCAGAGCTTCCCAAAAATTGCATGGCCGTCAGTTATACCATCACAAGGCAGGCCTATCCCTCTCACTTCGAAAGAACTAATGTTTACGCCATAGAAAGCATCATGAAGCAAGTGGAGGATTGGCGCGAACCAATATTAAGGTATTTAAATGATCCTTCCCAAGGAGCACCTCGAAGAGTCAGAATGAGAGCAGCCAACTATGTAGTTCTGGGAGGTAGCTCGCTGTATCGACGAGGTCATGATGAAGTACTCTTGCAATGTGTCGGACAAGATGAGGCGATGAAAATCATGATGGAAGTCCACGAAGGAGTGTGCGGAGCCCATCAGAGTGGCCGCAAGATGGCATGGTTAATCAAGCGATATGGCTATTTCTGGCCAAAAATGGTGCAAGACTGCCATTGGCTGGCCAGAGGCTGTGAACAATGTCAGCTGCATGGTCCAATTCAGAGAGTGCCAGCCGAAGAGATGAATTTGATTGTCAAACCTTGGCCATTTCGATGTTGGGCCATCGACCTAATAGGGGTCATTTTCCCTTCCTCATCGAAACAGCATACCCACATTATCACCGCCACGGACTATTTCACTAAGTGGGTAGAGGCTATTCCCCTCAAGCAAACTGATCAGGGAATAGTAGTCAAATTCATCAAGGAACACCTGATACACAGATTTGGGATTCCCCAAACTATCGTAACGGATAGGGGTACTATGTTCACAGGGTCGGAGATTCAGGCTTTTGCCACCACATATGGCATCCAACTCACGCATTCCTCGCCGTATTATGCACAAGGGAATGGACAAGCCGAATCCACCAATAAAACCTTAAAGAATATCATCTCAAAAATGGTGGAAGAAAATCCTAGAGCATGGCACCTATTGCTCTCCGAAGCGTTATGGGCTTATCGAACAAGCAAGCGCTCCAGTACGGGGACTACCCCATTTCGACTCACCTATGGCCACGATGCAGTTCTGCCCATGGAAATCAACGCGAGGTCCGCACGAATAGCCCAGCAGAACAACCTCACCGTTGAGGAGTACCATTACAAAATGATAGACGAATTAGACGCCGTAGAGAACATCAGGATACAGGCGCTAGATTCCATCGAGGTTCAGAAAAAGCAAGTTGCTAGAGCCTACGACAAAAAGGTCAAGGCCAAGAGATTCCAAATAGGAGACCTAGTGTGGAAGGTGGTTTTTCCTTTGGAGAAAAAGGATGCAGCGTTGGGAAAATGGAGCCCTAATTGGGAGGGCCCCTTTTCGATCCATTCGATAACTAGAGGGAGAGCTTATTTACTAGAAAACCTGGAAGGGAATTTGCTAAGGGATCCAATCAATGACAAATATTTAAAGAAGTATCACCCTACCTTATGGGAGACACTGCCATTAGAACGCCGAATTAGCCTAAGTCAAAATGGCTTGTAAGGCCAATCGTACTTAGGGCATTTTTTGCTCATTTGTTTATCTCAGTTCAATCATGTCATTTCATGCGACCGTGAGGTTTCTTTTCCACATGAAAATGTTTTTTTTGAAGAAATCTTGAAGTAAGCAGATCGAATAACATAATGAATTTAGATAGGCTAAAATAATCAAATGAATAAACAAATTGAGCCAAAAATGGCTTAAAAAGTTCATAAGAGGAAAACTAATGAAGAGCAAAAATGTGTTCTGGCAACAGGCTGTCATTTATAAGTGGCACACAGGCCGTTAAACTAGAAAAGTCAAGTGGCCGGGCCATCCTTGCCCTGAGCAGTGCCACTTGGACCAGCCGCCTCGCCTGCTGGTTGGTTGGAAGTCGAAGTGGCCTCCGCCATATGACTACCCCCATATCCTCCCACCTCGCTGACCCTTGGGGTCCCCTCGCCCAGAAAATCGGCCCGGAATCGAGCAAAGAATAAATGTAGAGAAGTGGTCACCTCATCAAGCTCAGCGGAGGCAGTTTCAACTTGACGCTTCCGCTCCAGGTCCCTTTCCTTGGCTTGTTGGAAGGCTTGATTCGTGTGTCGGAATCAGCCTTCAGTTGGTCAACCTCACCGGAAAGGTGGAATAATTGCTGATCCACCTCTTCGATCAGCTTTCGCAGACGTTCCATCTCTGCAACGAGAGTTTCTCGTGTGGTAGACAGCTCCAGTTGCCGTTCAGCCCTCTGGTGCAGCTGAATTCGTAGGGATTTCAGGTCATCAACCAGAGGACCTGTACTGGAGACGTGAGGAGTTTGGATGAGAGCGTGGTTGCTTTCGCACTTCGTCCCAAGATTTGGGAGGTTCCTCGCAAAGTCCTCATAGAAACGTCTTTTGCTGGGCGCCATTGTGAGGCGAGCCACCTCCTGAAGGATCTGGTCAAGTAAGTCCCTTTTTGTCCTAAAAATGGCCGGCGCAGATTCGGAGTCCACTCCTGTAAGGAGTATTTTGAGCTCCTGGACGCGAGAATCAGAGAGATGTGTGGCCACCTCAGGAACTGGAGCATCTCCCAAGATCGAATCCAGCAGGTCCACCATGTCCTTGGCACTGCTCAAAGGCGTTGAACCTGACATCGATCGGGGAGAGATTGCCTGCAGAGAAAAGGGAAGTTAGATTTTAGGAAGCCAACAATAGGAGCATAACAGAGAGGGATGAAATTACCTTGGAACTGCCAGCAGGAGTTTCTGGCAGCGAGGAGGTGGTAGAAAGAGCCTGAGTGGTGGGCTGAGAGACGGCCTGCCAGAATCAAAAGTCAGAAAAGAACGACGTCGAATGGGCAGGAATGGGCCAAAAGAAATGTTACCTCAGTCACTTTGTCAGGAGGAGGAGGGGGCGGCATATCCTTTTTGACGGGAAGAAGGCCTGGAATGTCAGCCAATGTGTAACCCGCTTCAGTAAGATCGGCATGAATCCGGTCGATAGTCGCGTCGACGTCTACCTCATCGGAAGGTGATTCCTCAATACTCTCGGTTGGAGGATCAGCAGAGGCGGAAGGAGTACCGGTTGGAGAGGATTCAGGAGAAGAGGCAGGCATCACTAGGCGCCTCTTCGACGCCATTTGTTTGATGCGTGGCCGCTTCGAGCCAGTCGTGGCTGGAATGGCACGTTTGCTCCGACCGGATGCCTGCAGGGAGAAGAAATCAACAAGGTGAAAAACAGAAAGATAAGATCAAAGAGTATATACCTGATCAAGTTCGTCATCCTCAGAATCGGACACTTCAATCACTCCCTCGACTTTTGTAGAGCGGAAGTGACGAGTAGAACGAGTAGAACGACGGGTACCCACCTTGGCAGACGCGGATGCAGAGGCGGACATGGGTGTAGGACTTGGGGCCGGAATAGGAATTCCAGCAAGGATAGCAGTGGCAGCAGACACCATGGCCTCCGTTTTCTTGCGGGTACCTAAAAAGCAAATCGAGCAAGAGAATCAGCAATCATACAGAAGCAAAACCAAGGTACAGGAAATAGGGCAGAAGGAAATACCTTCCCCTTCTATGGTCACTGCGTTACTTCGAAAAGGAAAGGCAAGCCCAAAGAGTTCAACCCTACGAACTCCCATGGGGTCATCAGCAAATAGACCACTGAATGTAACCTCGTCATGGAAGCTCAAGGGTCTTTCGGGGGGAAGGTTGGGTATGATCACCCATGGAACAAAGTCAGGTAAAGGGGGGGCAGTCAAGCATAATGGCTTGTAAAAAGTGGACCAATGTGGAGCACGGTCCTCTAGTTTTTTCCTAGCAATATGAAAGTGCTCTTTGGCCCTAGCTATCAGTTTCTCCTTCTTTTCGAAAAAGGTGATTGAAGCTTGCCTAATGCAGCCATCACGGTCGAGGGGGTTCCAGGTAACGTTGTAAAAGCGTTCAAATTTTTCAATACCTTTTTTGCCTGCAGTAGATTTAACAGGAACGTCCTCGGGGAAAGGCACATCAGTGGCCACCTTCGGGGGCACGGTCGAAAAGGTGAAGCGGGCCACAGCCGCATGTGCAGGCTTTGTTCGAGAGCACTTCAGATAGTCAGTCCACCAGAACTGAAAAGTCGAAGTGGCCCTGGGGTCTCGCGCAAAATAAATGAACTCAAATTCCTCCATACGGCGCGAAGAGCTGTCAGTAAGACCCCTAAAGACTTCCATTCCCCGGTTCTTGTACTTGTTCAACTTGAACCGTGACGAATTGATCGTCACGACCGGGGCGGGTAGGGATTGAATCAGGCCGAATTGACGGGCCACATAGTGTGGAGCATACGGCAGGAGACGGCTGGAGACCATATTGTCAAAACGAAAATAATAAGGTAAGTCCCTAGCGGTCAAGAAGGAAGCCCATCTCTTCTTGTCACCAGTATGGATGAGATGAGACCCCTGGCGGTAGAACGCCGGGTCACCGCTGCACAGCACATTCCAATCGGGAAGGCTACCTTCCTGAGGGAGATAAAACCGAACGAAATCCCGTTCAGGATTGGCAGTGGAGACACTGGTGCGCGCCAAAAAGGTGGCCAAAAGTTCTTTATCCAACCTCACATCAATGGCTCTGGCGCATAGGTGAGGGAAGTAAGCCTGAAGCCACATTTGCACCAGCCAGAGCCCGCCATGATGTATTTCCCTCTTCTTGGGGTCCTGCCTCACTTTGACCAGCTTACGTAGCCCTTTATAGACAAAAGCTAGTACCGCTGGGCCCAAAGCCAAATTGGCACCAGCAGCCATTGCCCCGGTCATGTAGTAGAATTCCATCGTCTGTTGGCAAGATTGGCTGCAGAATATATATCTGCACAGCCACAGGGCAAGAAATCGCACGTGCTCCTCGTCTGTGACCGGAGTGGCCTTGTTAATAAAATGGGCAATTATATGCCCATAGCTCGTCAGGGGTTTGTGTTCACGGGAGAGATGAGAGAGCTCCGTGACATCAAGATCCTCGTATTTGACATCAACACTGACTGGGCGACCAGACGAGCTGAAACCCGCCAACTGCTCCAAATCAAGGAGGGTAAGAGTCATGGGACCGGCGGCGAAATAAAATGTGTTGTCAAGACGACACCAAAACGGCAGCGCCGCCTGAAGGAAACCCATATCAAGAGCATATGGGGATTTCGAAACCTGAATAGGTTCATAAATCCCGATGCTTCTCCACAATTGGCCGTATACGGCTTCAACGCGAGCGCACCAGATGGTGAAGTCGCGGTGGACGGAGGAATTGGGTGACCAGGGCCAGTTGCGAACGGAGGTGCCAAAGACGTGACCCCCCGGATACGATAGCCGCTCTTCGAAACGAGCTAGGTCGCGAGGATGGTCGCGAGGGATATCCCCGCTAATAATAGGGCCCAAAGAGTGGGAACCTTCGCATGTGAAAATGGTGGAGTTTGGAGACGCCATTGATGTTGAGAAAATTAGGGTTTTCGAATTTGGGGGTAAGAAAAATGAGGAGACGAAGATAGTTAGCCGGAAAAAAGAGAAGGTTCTTTTAAAAGGTAATGACTGAAGGAGAGTTCTAATTTTTCTGGAGAACACGCAAGAGTTTTAAGTGGTTGGGAGATTGGGAGTCGAAAAGTAATTAGAGTTCCAGACGTGAGAAAACACTGGAAACGGCTAGTATTGGGACTCTCAAAAGGCGTCATCATGATGGCGCCAGTAACAGCCGTCAGTCGAGGTGAGCAGAAACAGAGGAAAATATTTAAATATGTATGGGAAGCATGAATAAAAAAGCCGCCAAATTTAATGGCGCAAAAGGTATTAAAGTTTAAATCAAGTTATGGTCAAAGTCTTACCACTTGACCACAACTTGCGGGGGGAATTGTTTGGGCCCAAAAATGAATTTTTGTATAAATTCGGAGTGGGCTAATTTTGGTCCTTTTCGCCACGCCGAAATGAATTAATTTGGCCCAGGCCGCTTCGACGCGTCCACAAAGCCCATGTTGGAGGCCCAGGCCGGAATGAAATCGCGGCCCATGGCCTAGTCAGCCAAAAATATAAAAATAGAAAATAGATAATAAATTTAAATTCAAATCCCTCACAATTAGGGGTTGTTAGTAGATGAATAACAGAATGGCTAAAAATAGCCATTGTTATATCTGCACGTGCCCAAAATAAAGGCCATATGGTGCTAATATTTGAAATTTAAATAAAGATGGCAGCAACTGCCACTTCTAGGAATAAGGCCGGCCATTCATCTTTTGGCCATGTTTGAATAAATCATTTCCAGCTCCAAGAATAAAGGAAGGCAGTTGCAGCCTGAAGCCTATAAAAGGAGAACTGGAGTCTTCATTCAACACACACAACGTCAATCAATCAACTACAACAACACTTCTCTCAATCAAGAAGTCCACACTTCTCTGATTCCTTAGCTTAAATGAACAAAGAATAGCTTTAGTTCGAGTAGGTAGAAAATCGCTACGGTGTGTTTGTAGCCATACCTCATTCGGCTCGAAGTGAGGATATCAATGCACTCATTCCGTAACGTCACGAAGTCGTAGCCATCACTCACTCGGATTGGGCCCGGTTCGAGGTGAGATATCAATGCGGCGGAGTGGTACCCAGCATTCATATCGAGCGCATGCATGAAGGGGAGTACAGACGGAGTCAATCAATGCTCGTCGGAGTGAACAGCCTCTGAAAACAACCACAGGTAGATATGGCCGGAGTCATCAATGTGTCCGATTTGTAGCTAGAGTTCTTAGGGACTGCTCAATGCATCTCTGTCATAGATATGGCCCGAGTCATCAATGCGTGTGTATGTAGTCGAGTCCTGTAAGGTCCACATGGCGAGTAGCTATCGTCTTCTAATGTATTTCCTTTTCGATTTAAGCTTTCTGACCCTTTTCGATCTTTGAGAGTGCTAAATTATTAAGTCCTACATTCAGTTGTAGGCAAGTAGAACTTCAGGGGTAGTGTTTGCCTACTCCAATTCAATCGCTTTTCAGATAGAAGTCTTAGGCGCATCACTGTTTCATTTCGATTCACATTAATTCCATTTCGAACCACCTCACATTCACTCTGAACCACAAGACTTCCACTTGTGTGCTACTGCACACTGGCACGCCCGCACCCGAACACAAAGAAGCTCACTTCGAATCGACTGTTTTCCCATCAAACTCGGCCGGTTCGAACCCTGAGCGGCCACTTCGGCGCGGTCGGAAGAAATTTATGCAAACAGCATTATTTAGACGAGTCTGTAAATTAGTAGATAATAATGCTGCTTATAATTCAATGGTATATCATATAAAAAAACTTGAGATTATTATATAAACTATAATAAAAGATGCTCAATTTAAGGTTTTTAAATTTCATAAACACTTCAATTTCCAACCAGAAGCAGTGGTGGAACTGGGGACCACGTCTCCCCGAAACCGCAACTTTTCCAACCTTTTTTTTTTTCCTTTTCTTTTATTGAGGCGTTTGTTGTAAAATGGGTGGGCCCCATCGGATTGTGTTGGTCTAAATGTGTTTAAATTTAAATCGGGTCAATTGTATTATCAATTATGAATCGAAATAAATGGATTGAAAAGCGTGCTAGAAGCTAATAAATAAGATTACATCATTATTTTTCCGATTGTACATTAATTACATAAAAAGAATTAAAATGAACTTCAAAGTGATCAGACTGGCTAGACGGTATTAATTGTATTGAAGAGCAATCAGCAGAACTTTAAGTTCTTTGGGACTTCATGGAGCATTGGCGCTCATAAATGCATTTAGATTGAGGTGGATATGGTGGTCAATTTCTTACTAGTGAAGACACTCCCTACTTGTCCGAATGAAATATATATTGCCTAAGCCTCTT